>JADRCH010000158.1:794685-1108142 GCA_019843965.1 Rhynchomys soricoides | reverse complement strand
TGAACAGGACTAAATGTGTAAGGTCCCAAGGGACTGAGAGCCAGAGGCATCATGGCCTCCTGTTTGTGAACAGGACTAAATGTGTAAGGTCCCAAGGTGACTGACTTCCAGTTTCAAAGTCACTTGAGACTTGTGCATTGACAGATGTCACTCAGGTTCACAATTGGCTTGCCCAGCAAGTGGTCCCTGCTTGTGGTCCTGGCCACAGGACTGTGCAAGTGCCATATCTACTTACAACTGAAAGCTTCAGGTATGAAAATGAATGTTCACAAGAACCTCAGTGTGAAAAGCTGACTGGTATGTAACTTTGGGATAAGTCCAGTGGGGTGAAGGTTTGACAAAAGCCTGGGGTGTCCCCAAAATGCCCCCAGGAGGGCAGCCTACCATGAGTTAAGTATCAGGAATGTAGGGAGGATCCCCAGTGGGTCTTGCAGAGAGCCCTGTGGCCCTGGCCACCCCTCCCATGTTATGGCTCTGCGGACACAACATTCTCTACTTTGGGCAGTAAGGTGGCCATATGCTACAAAGTTTTAATTGAGATTTCAGGAAATGGACATGAACAAAGCAAATAAATACCAAGTCAGCACACATGGTCCACAGGACAAGTCAGGGGACAGTGTCAGCCCTGAGAGCTCCTCATGGGCATCTCAGACACCACCTTGGAGTGCTTTATCCACTTAAGTAGGAAACCCCTCGTGGGTCTCCACAGCTGCCGCAGTGAAAACCTCCCTTCGGCTCTGGCGATGGAGCATTCATCCAATGGCCTGAGGCTGCCATGCACTGGAAGTGGACGTGCCCACTGGCTAGCTGTTGCAGCCCGTGTTTATCAGACCAGTTCTGTCCCAGCTGAGGGTGTGCAGGGAGCACATACTCCATGCATGTCTGTCTTGGAGCCTCACATTACCCTGGACCCTTGATCCTCAGGCAGTGCCAGCTGCCCTGGCATTGAACCCCAGGAGAGCAAAAGCAACGTGTGGGGGAGGCCACAGCCTCGGAGGTCCCACATACCACTTCCGCCTGCCCTGTTATCCCTGGGCTGGGTACTGACCCCAGCCTCAGGTAACTCTCCTGACCAGCTCACAATTCTGAGGGAGTGGCTAGGCTGCGCCATCCAAATCCTAGGTGCTGTGGAGGCCAGGCAGCATCAAGGGAGAAAGATGCCAGATTTGAGCTCATCGATCACAGCGTCTTAAAAAATTGTGATTTCAACGTCCGCTTCCTGACAGAAGGCTTCTTGTTCTGAGTGGAGTTTGTCCATCTTCTCGAAAGCCAGGCGGCCTCTCTCACCTGGAATGCAGACATGTTTGTCACTGGCTTGCCACCATCTTGGTGTCTCTAGAGGGGTAGGGCAGTAGTGCTTGGAGGTCCCCTGCTCCTGCTGATGATTGAGCGGTAACAGCTTCCTATGATGGAGATCTGGGCCCTAGCTTGGCTTTGCCCTGCCCCCCATTTGCCAAGGGCCATAAAGTAAGCCCAAAAAGAGTTACACCTTGGCTGCCAGCCTGCTCTGAAGGTAGCCAGGCCTGGCCAGGGGCTGCTAAGCATAGGGTGGCCTGTAGCAGGGTCCCTAGCAGCCCGGTACTGACAGCTGAGGTGGTCCCACCCATCTCCACTAGAACCCTGGGACCCCACTGTGCCACACAGGCCCTTTGGCTACCCTTTACCAAATGACAGTGTTGCTTCCCGCGCTGCGATTCGCACGGCCTCCAGGTCAGACTGACACAGACTGACAATCTGTTCAATGCTTTCAATGCCCTGGAAGGTCAGGAGAAAAAGATCTGCTTAAGTAGCAGACAGAACTGTCATCCCTGCAGTGCCAGACCCAGCATGGTTCCCAAGGCTCTTCCACACCCCAGTGCAGGTCTGTAAGCAAGGCCACTAGCAGCCTGTCTGTGGGCACCATCTAACAGCCCCGGGTGCCTTCTGGGATTGCTAACTGGAACTCTCCTCTTCCTGGAGAACCATGACCTGACTGCTACTCTCAGGGCTCCCACGAGACCTCTGACTCCTTCACCCAGCACCTGAACCTCACTAGACCTCTGGGGACCTCTTGGGACAGCCCTGAGCAAGTGAAGTCGTTGGGTTCCCTTTCCATTGAGCCAGCTCCCATGTACAAGTGGGTAACAGTTTTATACACTGGGAATGCAGGGGGAGGGAGTGGGGAAGGCAGGGCTCACAGGCCCTGAAGCCCCTGTCATCTAATCCAGAAAGATGAGCCAGAACCCAGGATGGCTTTTTACAAACCTATTTATTCACATGAATTCTCAGAGTGGCGTTTCGGCTTTTTTGAAATCGGGTCTTACCGTTTGCCCTAGGCTGGCCTAGATCACCGTGTGCCACCACACCTGGATTTTTTTTTCAATGCATGGAAACTACATATATTTGTGTGTGATTCTGAAGAGATTGAACATGTACATACCTCCACACAGTGAACAAAACCAGAGTGAACAGGTACCATCTGCGCTGTGTTTTGAGACGGTCTCTCCTAGACTGGAGCTCACTAATAAGACATGCTAGCTGGCCAGTGAGCCCCAAGGATCCCCTGCTTCTGCCTCTACTGGAATTACAAGTGTGTGCCACCATACTTGGCTTTTTTTTTTTTTTTTTTAATTGAGGTCAGGGGATTCCACTCAGTCCCTTGTGTTTGTAGGCATGTAGTCCTTGGCTCACTTTAAAGTCGTGTTTAATACCAACGTTCAGTAGGCACACGGTCAAACCCTTTACCACCCACCATCCATTCCTCATCCCAGTGAAAGCATTTCAAGCTGTTGCCAATGCTGCTGCTGCTACTTTGACCCTCACCACTGGTGGCCTCCTGTCACTGGTGAGGACAAGGGACTCACCCCAAGCTGCTGCAGAGCTATGCACGCTGCCTGCTGGAGCTTGGAGTCACTGTCGTTTAAGGCATTGGTGTAGTACAGCAGAGCCTGGGGAAAGAGACCAGGATTGGACAGAGCCGGCAGGGCAGGAGTAGGTCCCCAGCTGGGTTGGGCATGTGGCAAACACTCCAGTGACCCAGACACAGCCCTTCTCCAAACAAAACTTAAGGTGAGACCTGTCAATCTGGCCAGCTGTATTGTCGGGTGGATTACCCCAAGATTGATCACCTTTTCCCGGAAGCGCTTGTTCCTGGCTGCACTGGCCAGTCGCGTTCTGGCAGCCCTGCACAGCCTTGGGGGTCCATCCAGCTGCAGCAGTGCCCAGGCCTCAAGTGTCTGGGGCAGTGGCTGCAGCTGGCTTAGACGCTTCCCATGCAGCTTCCTCAAGGCCTTGGCTGGGCCTGCACAGTTCAGTTCCTCAATGAGAGTAACTGGAAGAAAGGAAGAGGCAGGTGCCGTCGGTCGAGACTTAGCCACATTAGTCACAGAACTCCAAGACAGGGGAATCACCACACCCCGACAAACATTTCCTACAAGTGGATCAGATGCACCCTAAAAATGAGCAGAACCACAGGCCAGCCTTGGCATGGTGGTACACACCTGTAACCCCAGCACTTGGGAGGCCGAGGCATAAGGATGGGGGGTTTGAAGTCAGTCTAGGCTACATAGTGAGACCCTGACTCAAAACAAAACCAGAATAAGCCCCAGTGTCTAGGCTGCCTCCACTCCCTGGAGCTGTTCTGGACCACTCACCTCCCTCTCTAGCTGTGGTCTCACTTGATCTCAGTTTTGACAGCTAGAGGGAGAGCACAGGGGCTCTAAATGGTGACCTGGGCCAGAAGGGACAGGGTGTGCTGTAACTGGCTTCCAGGCTATTGCCAGCACTAAGCCCTACCTTCCTTGGTGAGCTGAGCGAGATGTTTCTCCAGGTCAGAGATGCTCTGTCGCTGCAGGTAGTGATGGAACTGGAACCAGGTGACCACCTGCTCTTCCTGGAGCCCTGCTGTGACCAGTAGCCCACCACAGCCCAGCACTTGCTCCAGGAGCCTGCGGCACACTGACAGAGGGAAGGGCCATGAGCGGAGTTGAGGCCTCAGCTGGCCTTATAATAAATAGGGCTGTGTCAGCTGAAAGGGACTCTGGGAAAGGGGAGCCCAGGGAGGTCCCCTTAGAGTCAGCAGACTCCTGGTTCTAGAACCTTCTTTACTCCAGAAGTTGGTAGCACTTGCCAGTAAGGTTCAGTTTGACTCAGCTCTAGCCTCTTTCCTGTCTTTTAGTTCTTTATTTGACAGAGAAAAAGAGCATGCCGGCTAGCCAGTAACCACCACAGTGGACTGAATCCCAGAGCCAGAGCCCTGGAAACACACATGGTAGAAAGCAGCCCAGAGAGTGGAGGGAACTTCCAGACTTCTTCAGATGCCACCCCCAGAAGCAACCTTCACTTGCTCCACAGGGAATGCTACAGCTACCCCCAGGAAGTGTCTGGCCTGATACCAGGACACCTGGATGGCACATGCCTGCACATCTCCCTGTAAGGACCCTTGAAGGCTTGGTGGAAGGTTCAGGGATTTACAGTCTGCTTTCCTAGGGGTGGGGCAGCAAAGAAGTGCACAGAGATAGGACCCCAGACGCAGCACTGCCGATCCCTGGACAGGCAAGCAAGGAGGACTCACCTATTTCCATCTGGCCAGGGTACTTCCCTCGGATGCGATGCAGGAATGTCTTCTTGAGCTGGCTCAGGAGTGTGGAGGCAGGACAGGCCAGGACGCCACCAGGCTGTGTGCACCCCTGCCACAGTGCCAGGCCACCCTTCCTGTGAGAAGCCTGCGGGATGACTGAGAGCCAGCAGCTGCTCAGCACCCTGGGCAGGAGCAACCACGAGCACCAGAGACCCCTTTACAAGGACCCAAGGTTGAAAGTGAGGGCAGGAGACTCTATACAGGGACCTCCTCTCAGCCTGTGTCACCACAAAGGGACAGTCTTAGCTCCAAGCACCTTCCTGGTCCCTACTCACAAGATCAGTCACTCACTGCCATCCTGACTAGGAAACTGGACTCCCCAGACAGGTCCACAGGGGGAGACAGAGAACTGAGGTGACAGCCATTCCTTGAAGAGGACACCAGCATGTGGATGGGACTGGCTTCAGTGAACAGGCCGTCACCTTGCCAGTATACAGAGACAGGCAAATGTGCAAGCCCATGTAATCCACCCATCAGTGGGAGAAGGAGGGCAAGGCTTTGGGTGTGTGGCTGGTGCCTACTTACTCTCTTCAACAGACCTGGCCTTGCTGACTTGCTCAAGGTCAAGGTCTGACAGCACTTCCAGGACCTGCCTTTGCTGCACCGCTTCCTCCAGGAGGCAGTCCTGAACCATCCTTGACAAATTAGGGGAGGCCAGTTTCTAAAATCAGTGAGATTCTCAGGTTACCCAGCATGTATGTCTCTGCCCACAACTACCCACAGCTGCCCTGTCCATGAGGTAGCTTCTAGACCATGACCTAAGCTCTTCACCAAGCTGAGCCCCCAAGGTCAGTTCACCCAAGTCCAGCTAGACATCACAAAGCAGTGGAAAGATGGCCAGCATCTGGTGGCATTCAGATCGATGGGAGAAGCACGGCCTGAGGCCCACCTTGGATACTTTCTGGGGTTGAGCCAATTTGAACTGGTGCGGTAGCTACGCATGTACATCAGAGCCTAGTTGGTTCAGGGCTTGGCTCTCTCAGACCCATGCGGTTCCTCACCTCCTGTCACAGAGCCTCCGTGGCTCTCAGGCTGGGTTCCTCTTACCTGGCCCAGGCTTTTCACTGCCCCCACCCTGGCCAAGCCCCACCCAGACACCTGAAGCAAGGCTTTGCAGACTTGAAGGTGGACAGTAAGCAGTGTGTCCAGCTCAGGGGCACCAGCTGTGAGCTCGCCGGGTGACACCTTCAGTGATGGCCTTCGAGGTGGGGGGCTGTCCCTCCTGAGAAGACAAAAGCACTGAGTCACTATTAGATTAGCAAAGGGGTCCCTTCCCTGAGTGGGCTCCTCAATAGAAGACCAGGAGAGAAAATTGCCTGGACATCAAATAGATGTGCAGGGCAGGGCTTCCCAGGGGACCTGAGGCTGTGACTCCATCTGGGTGGTTACTAGAGCCTCATTTTGCTCTTCTGTGAAATGGGCAGGAAGCTTAGACCTAGGGCTAGTATCATGGCTCACAGGGCAGAGCTGAGCCCCCCACCAAGGCTCACCACACTCGGGAAGCTAGCAGAGTTGGAACCTCCCTGTGGGACCACTGGATTAGAGGAAGAGATGAAGACTGTCCCCTTCTGTAATGCTGAGATCTGGGGATTAGAAGTGGCCCTGATCGGGATAGGTAGTGAGACAGAGATGGATGGCGGTCCAGAGGGAGTGGTAGGCAAGGCAGTTACTATGGAGGTTGGTCAGCATGACAGCCACTGAGGTCAAGGTCAGAGTCTTGCTGTCTGCTGCTATTTCCTGAGGGACCCTCAGTGGCCAGAAAAGCTTGCTGTGTAGAAAGGTACCATGCACAAAACTACACAAGATGGGGCCAAGGACTCAGAGACTAGCATAGGGCTATAGCAGTCCAGAGGTGTGCCCATTTGGGGTGCACTCACTCAGGAGCCTGGGAGCCCCCAAATAGGGACAATTCATCACTGGCCAGGTCAGCATTCAGAAAGGCGAAGCTCTGGAGGATACAGTCCATCAGACTCTGTGCTGACACGGGTTCCGGCTGCACCCCTCGGGACTGTGGACAAGCACCAGGATGAAGGCTTTGCCCTCCCACACCCAGCCAGAATGTGACAGCCCCAGCCCCAGCACAAGCCAGCCCAGCAATGGCTCAAGTCTCAGCAGGATGAGCCCGAGATGTGGCACCTCCAGTATCCCACTGACATGGCCTTCAACAAGGGAAGGTCACCAGGGAGATAGATCTGAAAGTCCCCAGGTGGGGATCATGCAGAGCAGAGCTCTCCCACAAGGAGGCGCCACTCTATCACAGCTGACACCTGCCCCTGCACTGCACAGCCCGGTGATGCCTCTTTCCTCAGCAAACCTAGAATCCTGCTCTGTGTTCATGCTGACAGTCGTCACTCTGAGGAGATTCAGAAGCTGTGAGGTGAGCTGTGAATGGGAAGGCATGTGGGAGCCACTGCCTACCACTGGTCAAGCCATCCAGAGACCTCTGTCTTCAAACCAGGGCTGCCTGCAGGGCTTGGGATCCCACTGGTACCCAGTGTACCAGACCTCAGTCCACACCAACCACACCCCAAGAATGGCCCAACAAGACTGCAAACGCAAAGCAAGTGGCTCTCAGTTGAGCCCGTGTGTGTGTGTGTGTGTGTGTGTGTGTGTGTGTGTGCAACAAAATACTAAACCTGACCACAAAGACTTCCCTTCCATTAGAGTAAATCTCTGCAAGCACATGTACGTGTATGTGCGTGTATGTGCATGCACAGATGGGCATAGCAAGTTCTTATGAATTGCGGAGTTATGTCAGCAAACTAGCAAACGCTAACCCACAGGCCCAAGGGCCAGAGTGCAAACTCCCAGCCAGTAAGTACAAGGCCCACATGTGTATTTCTGTTTAAAAACAATTTTTCTTTCCCTTTTTTTTGTGTGTGTGTGGGGAGGGTGTTGGGGAGTGCACAAGCGCATGTGCTTGTATGCCCAGAGGGGCCACAGAAGGATGACTTGGGTGTCATGCCTTAAGGGGTATCTGCCTTGGTTTTTGTTTTATTTGTGTTTGATGCAGGGTCTCTTACTGGGGCCCAGAGCTTGAAAATTGGGGTAGACTGGTTGCCCATCGAGCCCCAGAGAGCTTGTTTCTCCTTCTGCAGTGCTAACATGCTTGCCACAGCTCCTCCCTGTGGGTCCTGGGGGGTGAATTCAGGTCCTCATGTTTGCACAGCAAGTACTGACTAAGCTGTCTCCACAGCCCTGAAGACATCTTGTTTAGTAGTCAGTGTTGAGGCCCGGCAGTTCTCCACACCTTCTGCCTCAAGTAGGCTCATTTAACTCTCCAATTCTCACCACTAGACATGCCAGGGCTTGTGCCTGGCACCGTGAGCCCAGCCGTACACATGAGGCTGTCCACACAGAAAAACTGACAAACAGCACAGGTGGTCAAATATGTGACAGTGACTGGGAAAAGGGCGGCAGTCACAGGGATGCTGAGCAGCCACTCGCTCGTCCTCACTGGGGAAGTTGCAGAGCCTATGCAGTGTGTGTGTGTGTGTGTGTGTGTGTGTGTGTGTGTGTGTGAGTTCAGGGCCTCTTAACAAGAATCAAAGTCTATGGACACTCAGTGGATGACTTCCCTTTAGAAATCAAGCTGAAGGTGGCGACTTATTGTTTTTAATGTTCTTAGCTGTTTCCCAGAAAAGAAGTGTCTCGCTGATGTTTTGAATGACTGTGCTATTTCAGGGTCATACAAAGTGCCTGTGACTCTTCAGAATACAGGAGTGTGACAGAAGCTGTGTGCCTGCGATCCAAACAGTCTCTCACATAAATGCTGGGAAAATGCAAATAAAGGTGGTAGTCTGCTTCCTCAAATTCTTGTCCCTGGCACATGTGGGCAGGGTCTTTTTAAGGTGGTAAGCAGTAGATTCCTTCAAGACACTAGACAGAATATAAGAAGAGAAACCTTCTCTCGGCTGTGCTGATGTGAGAATGTAAAGTCCAAACAGAACTAGAAAGGAAGGAAGGAAGGAAGAAAGAAAGAAAGAAAGAATTTTGAAGATGCCTGTGTCATACAATTCTGAGAGGGGAAAAAAAGTGTCATACCCAAGTGGGCTCATCGGCACCTGTAGAAGTGGGTGTGTGTGATCCACATTTTATTTTATGTATTTAAAAATGTAAACAGAGAGCCATCCGTCCAGGCCAGCAGCTCTGCGAGCCACTGAGAGAACTCCTTTGGCTGGGCAGGGGAAGGTTCTGGATGGCTGTAGAGATGAGGCTGGCAGGTGGCTGCAAAGCCTTCCATAAATCACAGCCCCCGCCAACCCACCCACATCCGAAGATTCTCGATGAAGCCAGGTTCTGGCTGGACACGGAGCAAATTACTTACTGTGCGCTCCGGCCTCCCCTTGGTATTCTTCTCCGAGGCCTTGAAAAGTGGGGAAACTGAGGATGACTTGGCCCACCCAGGTCACATAGGGGTGAGGCTGGGATGCTAACCAGAGCGGGCTGGTCCCAGCGGCGCATGCTCCCTAGCCTCAGGCCCGCAGCAAAGCAGCGCTGCTGTCCAGTGCGCGGTGAGCATACCTTCAGCCGTTCCCTGAGGCCAAGGACTTGGTACTCCAGCTCCCGGAGCTGGGGCTGCGCAGGGTCTGCAGATCGCAGCAGATCCAGGACCTCCTGCACAGGCCCCTCCACTCCATCCCCCACATCTCCATCCTCCTGGCCCTTCTGGCTCCGTAGCACCATGGGGCTGTTGCTGGGGGTGTCCTGCAGCAGGGCCAGCCTCTCTCCTCCCAGGTCCCTCCATCCAGGTTGTTCAACAAGCACACCCCGGACTGGGTGAGCCAGGCCTGGTACCAGGCCCAGAGGTGGAGGCTCCTGCCTGCTCTCCTCTTCTGTGCAGATTGTGGGAGCCACAGGCATGGGCAGGAACCCCACATCTGAAGTAGATGCCGAAGTGCTGGTCTCAGTGTCTCTGGGGTCCTCAGAGCTGAAGGAATCCATTTCCAGCAGCTCCTGGCTCCGGCTCCTCAGGCGGGGACCCTGGAGCTCGCTGTCAGACAAGTAGCCGAGGATGGACGGGGCTCTTGGCCCACCTAGCAGCAAGGCCTGCTGCATTGGCTGCTGGAGGACAGACTGGGAGGGGGCGCAAGAGCAACCTCAGCAGCCACCCCAGGGACTGTGCTGAGACCCCTATGTGCCCAGGTGCTCAGGATGATGGAGATCTGCCAAGGCAATGGGCATCCAGGGGTGCTGATGCCCTGTCACCCCTAGCTCTTCCTTCAGGCCTCAACTTCATAGTTTCATCCTCGCCATGCTCCTGCCTCAGGACTTTTGTGCTGACTGTGTTCTCTGCCAATACAGAGCCTGAGCACAGAGACCAAGGCAGAAGGGGGTGGGGGGTATACTGGAGCACTTAGGGTGTCCAGGGGCTTGGGAAGAGATGTGGATCTGAGCTGGGACCCTCGGTGTTGAGGGAGGTGTGCAGGGCGGTTCCAGGGCCTGGGACCCTGGGTGGGTGCAAGCTTGGGAGAGATGTTCCCACTGAAGATCGTTTATGGCCTGTGAATAGCTACAGCACAGTAATGAAGTGACCTCCATCTCTGCTGAGTAAACACACAGTTGCTATGGGGCAGTGTGTTGGGGGCGATGGCGGGGCCGTTAAGAAAGGTCCCTGTGAGGGACCATCCCAAGGACAACACCAAGAGGTGCCCGTGTGCACAGCTTTCAGTCCCCCTACCCCCAGGAAAGGAGAGGAGGGTGGCCCTGGCTCCAAGGGGACCTTGTGCCCTGGAGATCATAGGGAAACAGTTGTGTTTATGTACAGGGCTCTGGTTCACAATCCTGGAAGCTTTAAGTTTCCCCAGCAAAGTGAGGCCAAGGCCATGACTGGGCAGAAGATACACACACATACATACATACATATACCACACACACACACAACATATACAATAGACACAGCACACACATACATAGCATGCACACACAGCATACACACACAGCACACACACACACACACCAGGTAGGTCCCAGACCCAGCTCAATTCCCATGGCCTCAAGCAGCAGAAGACAGAACCACACAAGCTCTGAAGCCCCCAAAGCTGAACCCCAAGCAGGCCATGTCCCTCACTGCCGAACCCCAGGGACCTCATTCTCCTAGAAACAGGCTCACTAACCAGGTAGTATTTGTCCCGGAAGCTGGGTGTGCTGGGTGGTGTCCAGGTGTACAGGGAGCCCTTCCTGCTGCCCATGGAGAACCTGCCTGTGGGGCTGGGCGACACCAGCCGGCACTCAGAGTCCAAGGGGCTGCCGGGAAAGAGCAGAGACCAGAAAGGACTCAGGTGGGACCCAGGGCTCTGCAGTCACAGCAGCTCCCTTGTCTTTCAAAGGAACTTATGCAAGGGATCTGTGGCTCCTTCCCACAAGCTGGTGGGCTGGTGAGAGATCTGTGGCAGGGTTATTTACATGGGGTAGAAATGATGGCTCCCGAGACAAGGAATTTGCTTGGGCAAGTATCCCCTCCAATAAGCAGAGCCAGAACTAAATTCACCCCAATTTTCTCTCATCCCAAAGCCTTCAAGTCAGCTAGGACTGATATTCATGATATCCTCAGACTAGGCTCAGGGACTTCAGGAGACAACATGGCCCTCAGCTGAGGATAGCACCAAACCCATCATGAGAAGCTAAACCCAGAGACCTGAGGACACCTGTGGCCAGCAGGGGTCAGAACTTAAGAATGGCTGGCCTAGGGTAGCATGCACTTGAGGGGATCCTGGGTAACTGAGTTGGACTATGTTCTTAGCTCTTTCCCACCCTGCCACACCTGCTCTGGGGACAGGGAGGGGCACCCTGGAAATGCAAGATGGTTTCACTACTGTCAACCCTAGAGACCACTGCTCCTGAAAGTGGTGCAGGGTGGAGCCCCAAACTCAACATAGACTGTTCTGAGCCTGGCCCTCATGGTGGCCCACCATGTGGTGACCTCACACATGAGGCCTAGTGTGAAAGGCCTCAAGGTTCAGCCCTGGACTGGAAAGGACAGACACCGAACAACAGGAGACATGGGAAGAGTCCTGCATAGGCAGAGGAAAGCCCCTCTGAGAAACTAGGCAAGAAGAAAAAATGCCTAGAAAGTACCAGGGCCCAGCTGAGCGGCCATGTGTCCAAAGCGAGTGGAATTCGAGGTCACAAGAGGCATGGGGGAGAAGGGAACAAGGCTGCTGTAAAGGGTCAGGTTAGCCTGGTTGTGGGGACAGGGGTGGGGTGGTGAGGACAAAGATGGCTATGCAGGAGCAGGTCTGGAGAGAGTGAGGCTCCTGGGGAGCAGGCAGGACCACTTAGTTCCCCTGTACCCAGAGTTGGGTGGCCTTGGTGAGGGTAGGGGCCACAGCCGTTGAGGACTGGTGGCACTCACTTCCACAGAAGTTCCAGCTGCAGCTTGATGGTGCCCAACTCAGTGATGTCCACCACCACAAGCTGGGGTCGGGCTGTAAAGAAGTCCTCGACGTCACACGTCACCGCACCCACCACCATTGAGCTCAGGCCTCGAAGCTCCGTCACCTGGGCATGAGGGACAAGATGGTGGTGTCTGAGCCCAGCACCCAGGCTCCAGGTCCCACTCTGGGCCCCACCCCACCTTGATCTCCAGGTTCTCATGCACTGTGGGCACAAAGACCCTCTCCTCTTCATCCCAGGTCTGGCTGTCATCTGGCTCTATCCTGCCCTTCAGCCGCCATCGCTGACGGCCCAGGCGCATGAGCACCTGCAAGGGAGTCACAGAAAGAGGTGCAGAGGCAGCCCCAGGGGAACCCACTCACTGCCTGCCCGGGACCTCCCTCCCAGGCCTAAGGACCTGGACCTCCCAGGACCTCCCTGGCTGTACCTCATACTGGTCTCCGGGACAGAGGCGTGCATAGCCCACCAAGCCTGAAACACAGAAATCGGTTAGTCTCCTCTGCCCAGGGACCATGGTGACCCAGGGGTACAAGGGTCTGCTTAGCAACATGGGAAGCACAAGAGGTTTCAATGGTCAGGAGGGTGGAGGGGTTGGTACCATACCTCAGACAGCAGTGAGCCTACCTCCTGCCACAACTGCTGATCTCCAGACCCTGGGACTCTGGCCACACTGCCCACCCTTGGCAGGCTCTCGAGGCACCTAGGAAGATCTGATACCCAGCACAGCCTGGCTTGGGGCTCACCTTTCATCTTGACATGGAACTTGCCCAGGTGACCTTCCAAGGCCCCCTCTATGAGGCACATGTCCTGCAAGGTCCACAATCCGATCAATCACTTGACAGCTTCACCCCCTACCCAGGAGCCCAGAGCAAGGGCAGAGAGCAGCTGCCCACCTCCAGGCACTCCTGCAAGCTGCGGCCCAGCTCCTGCAGGCTCTCACGGGAGGCACGGCTGTGGGTGCTGTTGCTGAAGGCACGCTGCATGTTGGAGGCTCCGTCTCGCAGACGCCACTGGATACAGTAACCTTCGTAGAGTTCATCTACCTGCGGCAGACCAGATGCACAGCTGTGAGCCGCAACGAGGGACAACCGTGTCAACCGTCTGTCCCCTCAAGAACTGTTGATGCAAGCCCACACCCCAGCACCTAGGATCGCTCACACACATTTAAGCACAGTAGACACTGGTGACTTTGTCACACACGCTCCCTGCCCGAGTCCCAACTGTGGAATGGAAAGTGAGCTATGACAGCTGCGGAGGAAGGTGAGTTCTTGAAAAGTGTTTGCAAACTGACTACGTTTTTTTTTAAAGCCTAAAGGAAGGTAAGAGTGAATTGTATGCGCGTGGCCTTAATCTCAGCACTCAGGAGGCAGAGGCAGGCGGATCTCTGAGTTCGAGGCCAGCCTGGTCTACAGAGGGAGTTCCAGGACAGCCAAGGTTATACAGAGAAACCCTGTCTCAAACAAACAAACAAAAAACAACATCAAGAAGGAGGAGGAGGGGGAGGGAGGAGCAGCAACAAGCCTAAGGGACTTGCTGGGGGGCTGGGGCACATCCCTTCACCTTCCTGGCTACACAGGGACAGTTAGAGCCTTCCAAGGCCAAGCTGTAAGCCCTCTGTACCAACAAGTGACAGAGCCCCAAAGGTCCAGGGAGACTGGATGCTCCTCACCCTCGCCCGGGGTCTGGGTCTGCTGCCAATCACTACAGTTCTGCAGCACTGTCCACCCCAAGTCTCGGCAGCTATCCATGACCACCAAGCTTGATACCCACTACACCTACATGACACCTACTACCTCCAGTGACACCTACTGCCTCCAGTGACACCTACTGCCTCCAGTGACACCTACTACATCCACGTAACACACGGCACCCAGTGACATCTGTATGGTGCCCAGTGAGACCCCGTGGTGCCCAGTGACACCCCATGGTGCCCAGTGACACCCTCATGGTGCCCAGTAACACCCCATGGTGCCCAGTGACACCCATGGTATGGTGACATCCCATAATGCCAAGCCACCCAATGGTGCCCAGTGACACCCCATGATGCCCAAGCCACCCATGGTACCTAGTGATACCCCATGATGCCCAAGCCACCCTTGGTGCCCAGTGACACCCCATGGTGCCCAGTGACACCCTATGATGCCCAAGCCACCCATGGTACCTAGTGATACCCCATGGTGCCCAGTGACACCCATGATGCCCAAGCCACCCGTGGTGCCCAGTGACACCCCATGGTGCCCACCTTGCTGATGTGGAACTCCACCTTCCGGATGCGTCTGTCCACCAAGCGCATTTGCTTCTCCCAGAATAAGAAAACCTGCTTTAGAAGTGGCCAGGTTCCCACCACCTCACCCCCTCCCCAGGCTCCAGGTACTGAGCTCAGACCTCAGAGAGGCTTGCCTAGCTCAGGTGTTCTGCCCAGGTGCACCTGGGATGGAAGGCCACCCCAGACAGTCTTACCCACCCTGGAGACCACACAGGGACATGGGCTCACCTTGTCCAGGTCATAGTAGAAAGCCTGCAGAGAAAAGGAGAGCATCAGTCTCAGAGACTTCTCACCAATGCCTGCAGCCTGGCCATGCACCACTCACGGCTATGGACCCCCAGGGGAAAAACGAACTAAATGCATGCATAATGGGTAAGCCAGTTCTAGGTCTGGCACTATGTCCCTGTGTGTCCTAGGCAAGTTACTCAACCTCTCTGAACCTCCCTTTCTTCCTACGTAAAATAGGCATCAGTCAGTGTAAAGGGCATTATCGACTATCAACTTGACAGGCTGTATCTAGAGTCACCTTGAAGACGATCGTGCTTGGGAGGGAGGTTCTAGATTTCATCAACTGGGGTGAGAAGATGGACCCTAATGAGTATGGTGGTGTCCCTGTGCTACTTAGCAAGGAAAAAGCCTACTAGATACCAATGTCCAACTCGCTCTGCTTCCTAGCTGCAGCCGCAAAGGGCTGCCTCACCCTCTAGATGTCTTGCCTTGAGCCAAAGCTAGCCTTTTCTCACTTAAGCTGTTTATCTTGTACAACAAGGAGAGAAGCAGGCACATGATGGACTTCAAGATCACAAAATTCAAAGTTCAGCTAAGAAATGAAGCCTTGGGTCAGCGGGATGGCTCCATGGGTAAAGGTGACTGCTGTCAAGTCTGACGACCTGAGTTCGATGTCTGGGCCCCACAGTTACCTTCTAACCTCCACAGGAGCACTGTGGTAGGTGCGCACCTGCTTCACCTGCTCTCCCTCACACAAACGAATGAATGAATGAATGAACGAATGAATGAATGAAAGAAACACATTAAAAAATGAAGAGCTAGGTCTGGAGAGATGACTCAGTGGTGAACAGCACTGACTGCTCTTCCAGAGGTCCTGAGTTCAATTCCCAGCAACCACATGGTGGCTCACAACCATCTGTGATGGGATCCAATGCCCTCTTCTGGTGTGTCTGAAGACAGCGACAGTGTACTCATATGCATAAAATAAATAAATAACTCTTTTTCTAAAAATGAAGAGCTAGGAAGGATCTGAGATTTTGATTTTCTAATTCAGGCTTCTTGGAAACCCACAAAACCCTCCCTGAGGGGTTCAGGCACTCTATCTTAGATGTGGGGTCGCCATCCTCCCCCATCACCAGTGTGATATAGCATCGGGCAGTGGAAACTTCTGAGACAGGCCTCTTTATACATTGTCTAAATGTATAGAGACATACATATATATACATTCTATACATAGATAGAGACTGAGAGAGATTTCTAGACCAAAGAGAGTAGGGTATGCTGTGGGTACAGCCACTGTCCCTTGGGGTTAGGTGGTACTAGGAGTGGGGTGTCTTGAAAGTGCCTCTCCCCTCCCTCTATTCTGGCCCTCACCCAGTCGCCTACTGAGGAAGGCTCCATGCTTGCCCAGCTCTGCCTTCCCATGTGGCTGACACTCACCCACACGAGACTGAGCCTTCCACCCCGCCCAACACCCTAGTCTTCCGAGTCAGTGGAAGCTGAGACCCAAAGAGGACTGGGCACTATTTTAATATACAATCTGCTGTTTTTCTCTCTTTCTGAGTTCGAATCCTGTCCATCCTGAAAGCCCTACACAAGGCTGAATCTGGAGGAGGGACAGGGGGACATAGCTGGGAAAAAGTCCAGAGCATGTAACAAGACATACCAACTTTGCTCCTGGTGTGTGACCCAGGCAGGCTGGGTGACATTTCCCCCAGGCAGCAGCTGGAGACGTAATCTAATTTGTAGAAATGAAGATAGTCTAAGGAGACACGTGTGTCTCTGACAAACCAACTGTTGAAGCAATGGATACCAGAGAAATGGGAACTTCTCAGGAATTTCATGCTGGGCTAAGGAAAGGAGCAGCAGACTGATGGGAGGACCTGACCTCTCAAAAGAGCTCACACACTTCTCCAGGATGACTGAAGCCCAGAAAGAGTGGTGGATGGGAACACACCTCCAGCCAGGACTACTTAGCTGTGCAAATCTCTGGCCATGATTTAACTTCTGATCTCACTTCAGGACCATCAGACTTTTGGGGTGTCTCCTGGGCTCCCTTATTCCTGTTAACACATTGACTAAGTCTTCCTTTCTGCTTTCCACTTTTAATTTGGCTTAGTAGGGGCAGGAGGCTGGGCTGACCCAGGACACAGGGTCTGACCCCTAAGTTAAAGAAGAGTGAGAGGGATCAGAGTCACTAGAGACAGGGACAAGGGTTCCTTGATGGAGTGGCTTTCCCTAAGCAGGTAAAGTACAGAGACCTACTGATGACCTAAGCTTCTTACAGGGTCATAGGCTTAGAGCAAACAAAGTTTTTGCTTGTCTGAAAAATCAGTTTTTTTAAGGTATATGAGTACACACCAGAAGAGGGCATCAGATCCATTACAGATGGTTGTGAGCCACCATGTGGGTGCTAGGAATTGAACTCAGGACCTCTGGAAGAGCAGTCAGTGCTATTAACCACTGAGCCATCTCTCCAGCCCCCTAAACATCAAATTTAACTGGGCATCCTGTCGTTGTGTTGTTTGAGTTGGTTGTTGATACACAGAGCACAGACAACTCAGAGTCTGTGAGCCTTACACTGGCCAAGGCTGACTCTGGCCTC
Organism: Rhynchomys soricoides; assembly: GCA_019843965.1. Classification (NCBI taxonomy): domain Eukaryota; kingdom Metazoa; phylum Chordata; class Mammalia; order Rodentia; family Muridae; genus Rhynchomys; species Rhynchomys soricoides. The sequence goes on along the minus strand of JADRCH010000158.1, from coordinate 1,091,030 downwards.
ACTATGATGTCCGTAGAAAAAACTGTCACCTTGAACACCACAGCATACCTACTGGCTCAGTTTGGGGGAGGGGGAGGGGCAGGGCCTGTGACAGAAATGGCCACTTTCCTGAATAACATGAACTGCCTGGTCCTGGTGTGTCTGAGGGGCAGATTTGAGGGTCGGGACCATTGAGACATATGTACCTCTGCAGTCGCATGTCTGACAGCTCCTCCCAGAACCACGGGGAGGAGAGTTCATCACAAATACTACAGGCCTCTATAAGGAGACCACTGACTGTCCTTTGGCTGCTGTGAGCCAAAAGCCATCTTCATCCCAGCCACTCACCAGCCTGGAGCCCCTCTGAGTATCCGTGTGGCGTCCGCACAGGTAGTCCAGTTCCGCCTGCTGCTCACACAGGTGTTCCCTGCAGGGGAGGGGAGGGGGTGGATTTGAGCAGAATGGAGGAGTGGCCCAGCCCTTCCGGCATAAGGGGACTCCTCTGTTACTCCAGAGGCCCACAAATCAGTCTAGCTGTAACTAGTATGTAGTGAAGATGGTTATATGGATCCTTAAAGCAGAGGGGGTCAGGGGGAGGCTGAGGAAGGCATGACCGATGGAAGGGGGAGGGAGGATGGGGGGCAGGGGAGGCTGAGGAAGGCATGACTGATGGAAGGGGGAGGGAGGATGAGGGGGAGGACCCAGGGGAAGGAGCACCCAGGGGGGAGGGAGGAGGGAGGTCCAGTGGAGAGGGAGAAGAGAGGACTCATAGAGAAGGAGGAATGACCAGGAGGAGGTAGGAGGGGGAGGGAGGATCCAGAGGGAAGGGGGAGGGAGGACCCAGTGAAACGTTGAACAGCAGAAGCAATGAAGACTGCAGCTGAGGTGAGAGTGTCACCTGGGAAGGGAAAGTCCCTTCGGGTGGCAGCTCAGGGCTGGGCTCACTCGGATGATGGGCTGTCAGGGCAGCTTGGCCGTCTGACTACATTGGCCAGGCTCTACCCCTCCTCCCTGATCCTGATAAGAGGGGACCTTCCAATGCAGAACCCAGGGTGTTGCAGAGGGCTTCTAGTGTGATGTGGGAACCCAGATCTGCCTGGCCAGGGCACCCCTTCCCCAGGGTTCCTTCCCTCCATGAGGCCTCAAGACCAAGGACACACCTGCTTCAGGAGGGTCTCCAGCCCCCCAGCACTGTCTCTGACGGAGCCTTAGCCTCTCCAATGCTGAGAGCATTGTCTAAGTTAGACTGAGAGTTTTGAAAACCTTCAAGGTACATTCTATCCTCCATCTACTTGGGTCAGGGTGGTCTCTGCTCTGGCGAGCTAGGGTGGTGAAGCAGATGTGCTCTCTGCTCTGACATTAGGGGGATTGGGTACCACTGTATGTGGGAGATGCCTCCAGAGGCCATTATCATGTAGAGCCAAAGTGTGTCCTTCCTGCTATGACAGTTCTTTGACAGTTCTTACCCAATCCACAGCAACATGGTTCTCTCTTGGTCTCTCTCTCTGTCTCTCTCTGTCTCTGTCTCTCTCTCTCTCTGTCTCTCTCTCTCCCCTCTCTGGGTTTATCTTATCAAGATCAACTTATTAAACGACATCGGATGCTCCAGCAGAAGAGGGACCCAGATGAGCTTGTTCATTTGGGTCCAGACTTGTCCTGTGGGGACCCGACTCTCCTACTTTCCCAGCTGGGACACCTGTGCCCCCTCCGCACAGCCCTCACGAGGCTGGGGCCCAGCTACATCTATCCCTAGATAGAACCAAATCTCTTATGCCGCTGTTCCCGCAGCCACCCGTCTCTTTTCCATGCCGGTTCCTCCCCGATCTGCTCCTGGCTCCTTCTCACACACACACCCCCATGCAGTAAGGCTGTCAGAGGATCTCAAAGCCCAGGCCTGAAGGTCTGATCACCTCCTTTCTCACATCAGAACTTTCCGTGGCTCTGTGATGAACAGCAAGGGTCTCCCATAGTTCAGATTGCCCTGTCCCATTGTCCCCTTCACCCGCTCCTCTTGAGCTAGGGTCCCTGCTCTCTGAGGCTTCTGGCCTTCCCATTATCTCCCTCCCTATGGCTATGCCATGGTGTGGCTGTCCAGGGACATCCCTTTAAAATATGTTAAACTTCTTCCTGCCTCACTGATTCCTCCACAGTACCTCCACCACCTGACATACTTCTCAGTACCTCTGTCTGTCTGTCTGTCTGTCTGTCTGTCAGACAGTGCCACACAGAAGGGCTTTCTGTCTGGTGTACTCCTTAAGCTCCAATAACTTGCCATTTGTTCTCGATCCTGCCCAGTCTCAGGTCCAGGTTCCCCTGACTGCCTGACCCCCACCCCACCCCCACACTGTGTGAATCTAGATCTGAGATCAGAGCACCGGCTCCCACCCAGGACGTGCCACCCCCGTGCATAGGATGTCAGTCTCCAGAGGCCAGCACAGTGCCGACAGCACTTTCACATCCTTGGCTGTCCCAGACCCTGTGTGAAATCCATTTACCAATCCATCTACTGTGAGACCTGAGGCTGTCTACCTGCCTCCCTACTGTGGCTGAAGGGGCAGCTGTGACTACAGCAGCAGCCAGATTCCCCCTGTGTCTCTCAGACAGACTCACCATCCCTGGAAAGAGGTGGGAAGAGCACAAGGGGAGGACTGCTCCCCACTCACCTGAGGCCTCTCTTCAAAGCATCAAAGATTTTCTTCACTTGCTGTGGCCGGGGGTCCAGGCACAGCGAACCCTTGCGCAGTGTTCCGTAAACCTTGGAGGACTTGGCTGGCAGCTGGGACCGCATAGAGTTCCTGTTGATGGACTTTCTGTGGGAGGGGACAGAGAGTCAGGACAGCTGGCTGAGTTCCACTTCCATCACCTCCACGATGCGTGCGTGGTCTTCAGAAAGCTGGGGTTCTTGGGGCCTCAGTTTCCTCATCTGGAAAACGGGAGGCCTAGGTTTGACAATGAAGAGGACAATAACAGAAGCTCAGCATCAGAAATGAGTTTTCAGTGAGGATGCATCGAAGCAGCCAGACCCCATGAGTGGCATGCCCCATGCAGGCAAAGCAGCATTCATGGGGCTGAATCCTGACCCGGGGTTCCTGCAGAATGTAGAGAAAATCTCTGTGTACTGTGAAAACGCATTTATTTACCTGTCAATAGAAAAGACTTGGGCCAATGGCCAATGAGCTCAGGCAGGAGAGGAAGTTGGGGGGGGAGGTAGATTCTGGGGAAAAGTCAGGCACGGGAGATTCACCTGAACTCTGCGACAGACCAGATGCACAAAACTGACAAGGTAACTGCCATGTGGCACTCAGAATAGAATAAATTGGGGGACAGAGCCAAGGTTCTAGCCTAGACATTTATGTTTGAAATATTAAATCTCAGAGTTGTTATTTCAGGGAACTTAAGGGCAGGTAGGAAAAAGCCACGGTGACAGCAGAACACAGGCATCTATCTGCCCAGCTCCAGCTTCTCCTGTGGTCTTCCCTCAGGCTTAACCCCCCACCCCCACCCCCACCCCCAGCTCTGCTTGTTCACTTGTGGTTTTGGAGAAAATGGCTTGGATGGTTGGTTGTAACTGTCAAACTGACGCCCTGTATAACCAACCACCTGAGAAGAGTCTTGGTGAGGGCTTATCCAAATCAGGTTGCCCAGTGGGCACGCGGGGATGGGTGTGTGTGTGTTCATGGCCCTAATTGATATAGGGGGAGCCAGCCTGAGAATAGGCGGCACCATTCCCTAGGTTTGGGCACTGGGCTGGGTTAGAGCAGAGCAAGCTGAGCAGTCTGCCTGCTTGGTTCATTTCTCTCTGCTCTTGGTTGCTTCAGGTTCCAGCAGCTGTGACTTCCCTCCTGGGATGGGCAGTGACCCGGGAGTGTAAGTTAAATATGCCTCTTCTCCCCGAAGTTGCTAGACAGGCAGCCTTCAGTGACACTTTCAGCCCTCATCAGACTGGGTGGTCCTCACTGTTCCAGCCTCAGATTATGATGCAACAGTGTCTAGAGCCAACACCAAGTTGGTTCTTAAAAGAAAGCCACTAGGCCTTCTCAGCCTCTCCATCCACTCCAGGAGGCATAAGCCTGGATGCTAGGGGCAAGGAGAGGCCATTGGCTGAGCAAAGTGAGGACGGAGAAGGGTGGTCAGGGCGGCCTGAAGGGGAAGACCCCACCCCCATTCAGACCCATCAGTCATGGCCGTGGGCTTCTGAACGGAAGGGATAACAGCTTATTCAAGCTCCCACCTTATTTAGTCAAAGCAATTTCCCTGGTGCTAGCATGTGCCCCAAGTCTCCATCTGCCATCTGTAAAAGAGGAAAGCTGAGACACCCCCCCCCCCAGTTCTGTGATTGGCTCAGGAAAGCCAATTATTTGTAGGTGCTTTATACATGCGAGCTAACATGAACAACTGCATCCAAGCCATGTCTCTCCTGCACTGGCAGTCTGGATAATAGATGCTTAGCTAACAGTGTGGTATCCCTAAACAGGGAAGGCTATGGCCATAGGAATGGGAAGACAGAGACATCTGAGTGGAAGAGTCAAGTCCCAACCCCTGCTCCAGGAACAGGAGGACCCAGCAGGGTATGGGGCATGGGGCACAGGGCACAGGGCACAGGCACAGGCCACAGGGCACGGGCACGGGTTCAGGATGGTCAGCTCAGATTGCAAACCCCTCCTCAACATAGTGGACTTACAGGTCTTGAGACTGCATTGCTACTCCCTTCCCAAGCCCATCCATGCTGCTGGTCCCCAGGTCACACCGAGGATTGCTGACTGCACCCTGTGGCCCTAACAACTAGGAGCCCAGGAGCTCAAAGCCAAAGTGAGCAGATTAGTGAGATCTTACCTTAACAAAGACACAGCATGTCTCAACAAAACAAAACAAAACCAAAAAAGATAGATAGTTCTATTTGTTAGATAAGTGTGATCAAATGGCCCTCTGCCTCTGGGGCTCATCAGCTCTGAGCTTTTGAGAGTCACCTACACACTGAAGACCTGGCCTTTCTAATGTCTCTGGACTTGCTTCTTGCTTCTCTCTCTCTCTCTCTCTCTCTCTCTCTCTCTCTCTCTCTCTCTCTCTAATAAGATCTTTCTGTGTCGCCAAGGCTGACCCTAAACTCAAACTCACTGAGGCTCCTGCCTCAGCATCTCAAGTTCACTTTAAAAAACCAGATACTCGCCAGGCAGTGGTGGCTCATGCCTTTAATCCCAGCACTCGGGAGGCAGAGGCAGGCAGATTTCTTGAGTTCAAGGCCAGCCTGGTCTACAGAGTGAGTTCCAGGACAGCCAGGGCTACACAGAGAAACCCTGTCTCAAAAAACCAAACCAAACCAAAACAAAACAAAAACCAGATACTCAGGACTTATCCATCCAGATAGGAGGTCACTGAGCAGCCCTAGTGGTCCAGTCCCCCTGGGTGTCACAGTCCACAGCTGGAGGCAGAGGATTATGGGCTAGTGAACCGGGCAGAGGGGCAGGGCACAGAGACCTGGCTCTGCTCTTTCCTGGGCCCTGAGAAAAGCCACTAAGCTAGTTCCTGCTGGGTGAGATGCTAAGCATTCCACAGGTGGGAGACATGACACAGATATGCAGCTTACTCAAGCCATGTCTGCTTGTCACTCTGTTTTGGGACCAACCCACGCCCCAAGTCCCTGAAACTGACAACCCAGCACCACACCAACCCACCCTGACTTAGGGAGGGGGGTGTGCCTGACTCAGCCCCTGTATTCAAACCCCAGCCCCATAGCTCCAGGTCTTTAACCCCTCTGCCTCCATTTCTTCCCCTGTAGAGAAAGATAATGAAGCCTGCCCCTTGACGGTCATGACAGTCACTCAGCAGATGCTTGCTGAGCCCCCAATATAGCAACCACCATTTCAGAGACTAGGACAGGACAGAGAAGTCACCGAGAGAGACAGACACCTGCCCTGAGAGATACAGGTCAGCTGGTGCAGTCAGTATCTGGCTCTCCTACCACCAAGCTGTGTGGCCCTGGCCAAGTGATGGAGTTTCTCTGGGTTGCAATTGTCTCTCTGTGAAATAGGGTCCAGGGCTGGTAAAGAGCAGGGACCACAAGCCTGTCAAAGCTAAAGAGAAGTTTGGAACAAGCCTGTCAGATAGAACCTGATGCTGATGCTGGGAAGGGAAGAGAACAAAGTGGGCAGGGAGGGGGGCTCCCCCAGTGGGCAGGGAGGGGGCTCCCCCAGTGGGCAGGGAGGGAGCTCCCCCAATGGGCAGGGAGGGGGCTCCCCCAGTGGGCAGGGAGGCTACTCTCCCAGCAGTGACTGGGAAAGGTCATGCCAGCTCTGCCCAGTCCCTGATGCTGATGTTCACACAGGCTGTAGTAAAGTGACTTTCCAACCCCCTTCCCCTCCTTCCCTTCCCCCTCCCCTGAGGCCACATCACCCACCTCTTGGACCGGGCCCTCCACAACGTTGCCATCTCGGGCACAGGCAGGCAACACTGCACACAAGGGGCCAGGTAGGTTCTGACAGGTGTGAGTCCAGGCAGCCAGAGAACAGTGAGGTGGGAGGTGGCTCTGGGTGGAGCTGCAGCTCACTTCAGGTGGCCCCTCTGCCCACCCCTTCCCTCTCCCTCTGCCTCTCCCTGGGCTCCAGGGGCTCCGGAGGCTCCGAGCCCAGCTGTGTCGCTGAGCCTCTGAGGGCAGTGGCTCCAAGGGTTGGCACGGCGAAGCCTGGATGGTGAAATGAGGTGCATGGCCGGCTGGTGTCACGGGCTGGGAGTAGTTCTGGGAGTGGATGTGTCACCAGCCCCATGAGGACTCAGTAAATATTAAACAGCCCCAGGCCTGCCAGGCAGGCTTCCAGGCACGTGCAGCCTGGCGTCCGGTACTCACAGGTAATCAAGCAGGCTCTGCCTGCCATGACTGTTCTCAGCCTCATGCTGGCTGTGCCTGGGCAGGGTCTGTAGCAGACCTGCTACATGCTGCTCACATGCTGAACCTGCCCCAGCCTCCAGGCAGGGTAGTCCCTGAACTGACTGCATAGACTCCTGGCACATCAACGAGGCTGACCATGGTCCTGCCCCTGGTGGAAGACAATGGCAGCTTTACTGTGCTAAGGCTCAACTCTGCATGTTTCAAACCTTCATTCCACCATCAGTCCATGGGGCTTTGAGCCCAGGAACTGTTTAAGAACCAAGCTTGACGACCTACCCCCATTCCTGGCTTCAGAGGCACCTCCCTGACAGTCCTGAAGGACAGCCCTAGATGCCATGCCGGTCAGTGGAAACTCCTGGGTCACTGTCAGCACCTGACCACCCCCTCCCCCCCAACCTGGAAAGGGAATGGGTTTTATTACAGCAATCAATTACATCTTAGTACTAAATTCTATCAGATAACTTACTCAAGTAAATTCTCTATCTGCAGGGTAGAAAGCCCTGGCTAGCCCGAGTCAGGATGGGACAGGCTGCTGTACCCCACCCTGAGTGGAGCCCTGCTGGGTCATTTTGTATCACCTATCCTAGTGGGATCCCCTCACCTCTATCTCTGCTTGGTGAGCAATCTGGAATCAGGGGCAGAGCTGAGGCCTGAAGCCCAGACACTAAGGAGATGGACAGAGGCAGGAAATTAAAAACAGTTATGCAGGAGCCAGAGAGACCCCCTCAGCAGGTAAGAGCACTGGCTGCTCTTGCAGAAGATCTGGGTTGGATTCCCAGCACCCAAGTGGCAGCTCAAGTCTGTAACTTCAGTTCCAGGGGCTCCAGCTCCCTCTTCTGGCCTCTATGGGCACTGCATGCATATTGTACACATGCAGGCAAAACACAGGTAGACATAAATTAAAAAAATAAATCTAAAACAAGCAAACAAAACCCTCAACTATTACCACAGGAAACCTTTCCCATCTTAGACAGGGGACTGCCCAGGCTGAGGCTGGATGAGAGCCACTGAGGACCTTAAGAGTAGCCAAGGCCTACCAACCTCTAGCATGCTCAAGCAGGTCTGGAAGACTCAGGCCCTTGCAGTATCAGGGCTCACTTATCTGGACCACATGCAGACACTGCATGTACCTGGCTGATGGCCCTGAGCCAAGGTATTATAGAACAACCAATCACCTTCATCTTCCAGGAGTCCAGGGGCAGCCGTCTAGGAGTTGGGGAATCCCTTGGAACATTTTGGACAGAAGTCCTGATGGGGCTTGAGGGGACCCATGCCATGCATATGGGGTTCTGGGCCCAAAAGCAGCAAGGTGGGAATGTAACATGTGAGCATCACCAGGTGGCTGGGAAGAGCACTTTGTCTGTCACAGGAGCCAAACACCAGACTCATGGTGGGCAGCAGCCCCTCCTCTCCGACTGAACTACACAGGGCCTTCTGTGCCTCAGTGGACCAGCTCAGAGAGTCCTAGGCTATGTGCTCCTTGGATGGCTTACACACAGACCCTAGGATGGACCCCCATCAAGGAGGCCCAGGCAGAGGCAGCATGGAGATGCCCAAGGTGAGAAATGGCATCAGTTTCCTCCAGGTTACATGCAGCCGCCCCCCCCCCAGAAGAATTTATGCAGTGTCTACTGTATATCTTCCTCACAGTGGCACTAATCTCTCCAAGGCCAGTGACTACGACCCAGCACCATGGGTTTTGGGCTAAACAGGCTGATACTGAGGACAACCCCCCAGTGTTCCCTTCATCTCTTACCATGTGCCTCCACAGCCTGCCTGCTGCCCCTCATCACCTCAGGGCCTTTGCACTTGCTGTCTTCTCAATTCCCCTACCCCTCATCACCACCATCAGCTCTTGCTGAATGAAGCCACTGACCCACAGGCCCTCCAGAGATACCACCCCTTCTCTGCATCCTGTTCTGGGCCCAACATAGCACCAGCCATGGCTGAGTTGACTTGATATTGTTTGTTTTTGTTCCCCTTGTGGAGACTCAAGCAGGGCAGTGCCTGGGTCTCTCTCCATAGATGTCTGCTGAGGAAGGAGGGTTCCTCAGTGCCTCATTGTGGCAAACATTTCAGCTCTGGTAGTACATTGCTCTGGGCAGAGTTCAGATGGAGCAGGCCAGGGGCAGAGGGTGACCTGCAAATAGCCTTACAGGGCAGCTATTGGGTGGATGTGAGGTGCCTGGCTGGGCAGGACATGGGGTCCCCCTCAGAACATGCTGTGACAGAAGGAACTAGCCAGGGAATTTGCTGGGACACACAGACCGTGTGAGGGTCTGGAAGACAGAGGCCAGCCAAAGTGGTTGGAACACAGGCTGAGATAACCCAAGGCCTCTTGGCCACAAGGGGGCTACCAAATGGCCTAGTGGCCAGAGGGAACCACTGAGGCCTTTAAGCACAAGCATAGGTGTAGCATTGTGGAAAGTGGTTGTTGATCAGCTGACTGACCAGCCAGGCTCTGCACTGATCTGCACAGGAGCTGTTTGGGGCCTTTGGCTTCGGCAGGGCCTTGTTCAGTACCCAACTAGGACAACAGAACCTGGGGTGGTGGCCTCATCAGGATGGGAGGGAGCATGAAGTGGAGCGGCAGGCATAGCCTCGTCCTCTTGGCCCATATGACCCAGCCAGCTACTCCTCAGAAAGCCACACCCCCCAGTGCCCTGGCTCAGCTCCCCTTCATGACAACCATACAGGAAGCCACACCCCTCCTGTGTTCAGGTGAGGAAACCAGGGCTCAGAGAGGTGAAGTCACTAGCCTCGGGTCATAGAGCCAGGACAGGAGGCCCTGAGTCCAAGGTACTAAACAGGAAGAACATTCCTTTTTACCCCACTCCAAGAAGACCAAGGTCAACTGGGAAGACATTTTGCTGTGTGACCCTGGATGAGTGGAGCCACCTCTCTGAGCCTGTTTTCTGATTGGCCAGATGGTAATAAACTCAGCAAGCAGGTTGACTATGGAAACCTTAAAGATGGCATAGATCAGGCTGGTAGGAAATGACAGACACACGCATACCCCACATAGTGGGATGTCCCTGACTGTTGGCTGGGCTCTGTGTGCCCTGCCCCCCATCCCCATGACACTTACGAGACCCTTCGGTTTTGTGCACTGCTGAAGCCAGCGAAAGAGGCGCTGCGGCCCACGGTTCCCACGGCCCCAGCATCCCCAGGAGACAGGAAGCGCAACCGCACAGACATGGCTGTTACCTGAGAGGAGAGGACAGGAAAGTTAGCGTGACTGGACAGTCTGCAACAGTGCCCCGAGCATACCGGTCCCGCTTCCACTCACACAGAAGCAGGCTGCAGCAGAGTGAGGTGGGGGAACATGGGGGCAGCCTGCGGCAAGTGTCAGTAGTGGGGTTCAAAGCCAGGCCTGTTTACCCGAATGCAGAGCCCAGCTCCATAGCTGGCTGTTCTCTCCTCCTCTGCTGTGCCCGCACCTACAGAGCCATCATTGAGCACCTACTGTATACAAGCTCTGAACTGCACACAGTACACCAAATGAGACAGCACGGGCAAAGGCCCTGTGGCACCAGAAGACCAGCTCTAACCCAGAAACGGAGCAGGGCTGCAGCTCCTGGTAAAACCAGAGAGGCCACAGAACATGGGTCCCCAGAGAGTCAAGTCCCCCAGGAGGATTTTGGCCTTCCTACTGGGCAGAGATAGCTGGGCACTACGGGTGGACATGAAGCAGCAGTGGCAAAGACAGATGATATCAAGGACTGCTGTGGCCCTGGGCCCACTGCCTGTCTTGGATCCAGGCTGTAATGAGGCCAGCCCACAGAGCCCTGACTGCCGTCTCTTTTTCCTAACCAACTCCAGGATGGAAAAATGTCCCTGCATCTCTGGGGATCACAGCACTTTGAGCTGGATCTTCTAGCACAGACAGTCGGAAACTTCTTCATATCTAACCTAAATCTCTGCTGCTGCTGCTGCTGCTGCTGCCGCTGTTTCATACTTTGCTCCTTAGCCAGGGTGGTGCCAGTCTAAGGATTCCAGGGACCCTACTGCCCACACACCAGCCACAGACATCCACCCACGGAGGCTCCTTCCCTGTACTGGAACCCTGCTACCCCCCAGCCCTGTATCTCTTTCACTTGCAAACCTTGGTTCATACTGGGGCCTCTGTCCACAGCTCCCAAAGCAGCCCAGTGTTGGTCTTGTATCTCATTTAGAGTCTGTCCCTCTCAGGGGTCCACAGGCCCCTACTGTACCTCTGCACTCCTGTGCAGTTCTATAAACCTCTCCCATCTGCCTCCGGCCTCACGGCCCCACCCATAACTCGGTGTTCAGGAGGCATAGGAAGCACAAAGCTAACCTCAGCTCCAATCAGAGCCTCGCCCTGGGCATCCGTGGTCTCAACTGTAATATGGGCTCAGTGGTTGACAGAGGGACAAAGAACAAGGTGTGCTAGGAGTCACCCGTGTGCAAAGGGCGTGTACTGTGCATGTGCATGCGGTGGCGGGGTGTGTGTGTGTGTGTGTGTGTGTGTGTGTGTGTGTTAAAGACTCACTGTGCAACTGAATCAGGGACCAGAGCCCTAAAAGTAATAAGGTCTAAAAATAACTTGCTCTAATGAAGTCGACAGTCAGTGTCTGCTGAGGTCTTGCTGCTTCTCGGGGGCCGCTGCATTTTCTGCACACAGATGGGAAGGTTGAGGCAATGCAAGCTATGAAACCCTGTGATAAACATAGCAGATATGTTTTCTTATTCAGTCTACACTGTCTTCTAAGGAATAGGAGCAACTGATAGCTAAACTCCACAGATGAGGAAACTGAGGCTCAGAGACACAGCTAGGACCCTCTGTGGGCCCTAGTGGAGAGGTGACAAAGCCAGCATAGAGCTTAGAAGTGTATGTGTCTCACCTAGCATCCAAGTACCGCCACTGGGGACAGACCACACACACACACACCACACACACACACACACACACACACACACACACACACCAGAGGAGAAACACCCCCCTCGCCCCTGCCATTAGCTTGTGCCAGCTCAGGCAGGCACTTGAGCTGCTGGCATCCCCTTCCTGGCCTCAGTAAACCACAGTGGGAATTATGAACATTCCAGCCTGGGCTGTCCCCACTCTGCCAGATGTCACCAACCCACCAAGGTTCCTGCCCTCAGCCCAGCCCAGGATGGCTTCCACCTTCTCCCACTGTTGGGCCATGGAAAGAGGAAGCCAGGAGAGGAGCCACCTTGGGGTCTCTAAAGACTTCATTCAGGAATAACAGATGCTGAGCAGTCCTGGTCTCTGACAGTGACAGCCATTGTCCCTTTGAGGTTTAGAGACAGGAGGCTGAGGCTCCCCACAGGTCAGCACTTGAGACCCTGTGACCCTACTGACCTCACAAGGAATGGGGCTCTGAGAGGACAGCCTGCATCTTACTCTGCAGTTGATCTTGTAGATTGGCTTCCTGTACAGTCCCACTCTCTGGCCCCATCCACCTCTCTGGGGTACCTTCTTGAGCATCTCCTATTTGGGAGCCTCCAGCTCTGGGAGGACCCATCTGTCCTCAGAATCCTTGGATCCTGCACTCACCACAGACGGACAGTGGGACTTGCTTTCCTCCTAGGCCCCACTGTATCATCAGGGAACTAAGACCCACAAGAGTGGCTGAGGCTACCCCCTATCACCCCAGCAGCCCCCTAAAACAAAGACCAACCAGCAAAGTGGGCAAAGGGTGGACAGAGGGCTAGGTGGGACATCTCTCTTTTCAGGACACATCCATCTGTCACCATTGTCAGCTTAGCCACTTCAGAACTAAAGGACACCTTATTGATATTATTCTTCTTGTAGACTGGGTTTCATGTAATCCAGGCTGGCCTTGGACTTTCTGTGTAGTTAAGGCTAATCCTCCTGCCTCTACCTCCTGGGATTACCAGTATCCACATACGTACCTGCTTGATGTGCTGAGCCCAGGCTATGAGGGACGCTAGACCAGCACCCACGGAGCCACGCCCCCAGTCCCACAGTCAGTGTCTATGGTGGTAGTCCTGGGCCCTGCTGCAGACACACCCCTGAGACTTCCACACCTCACAGTGGTGACACATTCCCAGCACTCAGGAGGCAGAGGCAGGAGGATTTCTGAGTTCGAGGCCAGCCTGGTCTACAGAGCGAGTTCCAGGACAGCCAGGGCTATACAGAGAAACCCTGTCTTGAAAAACCAAAGAAAGAAAGAAAGAAAGAAAGAAAGAAAGAAAGAAAGAAACAAACTGAGCTGAGGCTGGGGTTGAGGAGATGGCTCAACAGTTAGGAGCACTTACTGCTTTTGCAGAGGACCTGGGTTCAATTCCCAGCATCCACACGACGGCTCGCAACCACCTGTTACTGCAGTTCAAGGGGATCCAACACACTCTTCTCACTGATTTCTGAGGGCTCCTGCGTGCACATGATGCACATACATGCACTTGGTCACACACGCACACGCACACATGCACGCGCGCACACACACACAAAATAACAAATCCTTCAAAAGGAAAGAAACTGAGGGGGTCATTTTAGTACCTGGGAAGCTGAGGCAGAAGGATTGCTGTGACTTCCAGGCAAGCCAAAGCCACAGAGTCACTATCTCAAGAAGACAGTACAAAACAAAAGAAGCAGGCTGTAAGGAGGATGGCTCCCCTGAGGAAAATCCAGAGCTGGGACTCGAACAGGGCACGCTGGGTCCTATGTCTGACCTGGGCTGAGCTGTGCTCACCTCCCCAGGTGAACTGATGAGCCCTCCTCCTAGGAACCAGCAGTGGAGGGGTGGGAAGAGCCAGGACTGAGTCAGGGTTGGGAAGAGCCAGGACTGAGGCAGGGTTGGGAAGGGTCCTGGCTACATAACAACTGAGCTGTAAGGCCAGCAGCGCCCCCTCCTGGCAGGCCCGGTAAGGCTAGTCCCCAGCTCAGGATTTCACAGGCGGCTGCTGACGACCCCTGGAGGAATAATCTATCATTCCTCATGTTTGCATCGGGCTTGCACACAGAGGGCAGCAAAAACTCAAAGCAAGGTGAGCAACTGGGGCCCTTGGAGACCCCTTGGCTCATCTAATCACCTCTGCTGCGGCTGGCATTAACCCCAAAGCTGCTGAATGGAAACAGGTCTAGGGGTCCCTGGGGAGGCTCTGATTAGGCAGGGAGGCCTTGGGTGGCAGCCAGCTATCTGCAGGAAGCAAGGTGAGCAGTCAGGATGCTCTGAGCCCTTGGGTGGAGGAGCAGACATAATAGCTGCAATTTCCAAACCTTTGGTGGCAGCCAGAGGAGCAAGCCAGTGTCTTCTCTCTCCGTCCCCCTGCAGCCTGGCTCTGGTTGGCACCGCTGGGACCCTGCAAACCAGTTGAAGGTGGCTTCTCATGGACCTGCTTCCCCGACTGCTGAGGGACCCTGGGGACAGTCCTGGGCCTCTGCCCCAGGTGAAGCCAGAATAAACAGAACTCAGTCTGGCCACAGTCACCCCTGTATCACCACCCACCAGAAACCTGCAATTTCACCTCATTTGGAGGTAAAGTGGCTAAATTTAGCATGGTGGGTTTGTGGGTCTGGGCGGCTTTTATGCCTGAGTCCCTTACTTATGGCTGGTTTTTTTCTCTCCTAAATGCTGGCCAGGGCTTGAATTGTCTTTGGGAGTTTCTGAAATAGCTCCCTTGGTATAGCCTGAGAGGATCTGGTAGATCAGACCCGGATGAGAATGAGCCTAAACAGGAGGGACAGATGACCCAGCAGAACGCCCTGGAACCAGACTGTCTGACCCAGAGGGGCCTGAGGGAGCCAACCTCTCATTTTACCGAATGCTCACGTGACTTGCCTGGAAGAGCAAAAAGAACTGAAGTCCTCCCCAGCTGAGTGGATCCACCTGCTGTTCCATCAAAAACCTTCACCAGGGCTGCCCCAGGGCTTTTTGCCCTTCCACCAGCTCCCTCTTGTCCCCTGGCCTTTTTTATTTTTTAAGCTTCCTCTAAGCCTTCGAGTCTCATGGCTGAGGTCACTTCTTTGCAGAGATCGTCCTTGACCAAGCCCTGGCTGGAGAACCCTCACCCACCATTTTACTAATACCCCTCTGAGGACTTGATATCCTGCACATCTGCAGGTCAGGGCTCATTGCGTCCTTCATAAGAACTTCCGTTCCCAAGCTGGACCATTTCTGTTCCATGTACACCTCCAAGAACGGCCTGCTCGTGACTGAGTGAATGACAGACGAATATGCCTGAGATTTCTCCCTCCATGTTCTTGCCCAGTATGTACATGTCCACTGTACGCACCCCAGGAATCCTGTCTCTGCCTTCCCAGAGTTGGGGTACAGCCACATGCTGGCACGCCTAGTTTCTGGGAGATCAAGATCACAGAAAGCAAGCCTGCCTTCATTTGGTGGTTTTGTTGAGTTTTGGGGTGGCAGAGGTTTGCTATCATTGGGTTTTTTATCTAAGGTCTTGCTACGAAGCTCTGACTGGTCTCTAACATGCCATCCTCCTGACTCTGGTTCTTAAGCACTGAAGTGGCGAGCATTTGCCACCACACCCGGCTGCTGAATTATTTTAAGGAAATCTCTGTTTAGAGCAGACTGTCTGCGTGTGTTTATGTCTACCCGGTGGTAAATACAGGCCTGAGCACAGCACAGAGTCCCTGGCCCAGCCTTGCTCCTGGCTGCCTTGCCCTCCAGAATGGCAGCCATGAGAAGGAGGACCAGGGATTCCTCTGCCCTGCACAGTCCACAGCCCAGACACCTTCCTGCCCTGCTCAGCCTGTGTCCGACCCTTGACACTCAGACTTCACAGACTCACTCGGGGCCCATACTGTGGGTGGACAGGTGGATCCCCTCAGTGGCTATGACAGTACCTTGTCCACTTACAGCCACCCACAGCTAAACAGAAAAGAGGGAAAGGCCAGCCCATGGTTGGCCCTAAGAGGAAAATCATGTACTCCTTAGAATCTGACATAGAGGGGACATAGAGGCTGACACCAGAAGGAAGGGTTCAAGATTAACAATGTTGAGCAGACTGGGAGCCCTGTGGTGGCAGAGAGCTTGTCTTGCACATACGAGACCCTGGGTTCAGTCCTCACTGACAGTGAAGAGCTATCAGGGAAAATGTCTAAGGTCAACCTCTGGCCTTGTACACACATGCACACAAGTGCACACACACACACCACAAACACAATACACACACACAACACACACATACACACCACACATCACACACATGCGCACACATACATACACACACCACATACACATATCACATGCCAAACACACACACATGGCACACATACACACACACACTACACACATGCATGTATCACACACCACACACACACACACTCACAGAGATCTGCCTGCCTCTGCCTCAGGAGCACTAGGATTGAAGGTGTGCGCCACCACATCTGACTACATCCCTTGTGCTTTGAATGTTGGGCCACAAACAGGAGCATAAAAATAATTTTAAAAATCAACCAAAACATGGCTGGGATGTAGCACAGGATAGCACCTGGCATCTGCGAGGTCCTGAGTTCCATCCCCAGTATCATGATGAAAAACAAATCAAACCCATGGACGCTGCCAAGCAAAAGGTTCAGGAAGTAAAATGCTTGCTGCCTAAACCTGGTGACTCAAACTTCATCCTGGAACGCACATAAGGGTGGAAAGAGGGAACTGACTCAAGGTCTACACACACACACACACACACACACACACACACACACACGCCACCCCTGCAGTAATAATTGGGGAAAAAATTCAATACTAGACTTGGGGGTTGTCTTAGTGCAAATGACACACGGCTACATTTGGTTAAGCAAAATAAGATGCTGCCTTTTTCAAAAATTCCTAAGGAAGATTCTTTGACACTAAGAATGTGATATTTTACATCTGTTTTTATATTAAAAAAAGAAATACAATTCTCCTGGTCTTTTCCTGTGCAAAGAATAAAAAGAGTCACCGCCCTTGGTTTGGTCAAGGTACAAGGTGGGACAACATGGGTAAGCACAAGGTGTTCGTGGCAGGGGAAGTGTGTGTGTGCGTGTGTGTGTGTGTGTGTGAGTGAGTGTGTGTGTGAGTGTGTGTGTGTGTGAGTGTGTGTGTGAGTGTGTGTGTGAGTGTGTGAGTGTGTGTGAGAGTGTGTGTGTGAGAGTGTGTGAGTGTGTGTGAGTGTGTGTGAGTGAGTGTGTGTGAGTGAGTGTGTGTGAGTGTGTGTGAGTGTGTGAGTGTGTGTGTGAGTGTGTGAGTGTGTGTGAGTGTGTGTGTGAGTGAGTGTGTGTGAGTGCGTGTGAGTGTGTGTGTGAGTGTGTGTGTGTGTGTGGTGTGGTACGCACAGTGGTTTTATTGCCAAGTATATCGATTAGGTATTTCCTTTTCCCTTTCTTTTTCTTTTTTCTTTTTGAGACAGGCTCTCTCTACACAACCCCAGCTCTCCTGGAACTCACCATGTCGGTCCATCTAGACTCAAACTCACAGAGATCAACCTGCCTCTGCCTTCCCAGTGCTGGGATCAAAGGCATGCGCCACCACTGCCCGGCCTTTGATTAGGTATTTCTTTCTTTCTTTTTCTTTTTTTGGTTTTCCGAGACAGGGTTTCTCTGTGTAGCCCTGGCTGTCCTCGAACTCACTATGTAGACCAGGCTGGCCTCGAACTCAGAAATCCGCCTACCTCTGCCTCCCAAGTACTGAGTAAAGGCATGCGCCACTACTGCCCGGCTAACCTCATCTCAAAGAAGAAATAGAAGAGGGAAGAGGAAGAGGAGGAGGAGGAGGAAGAGGAAGAGGAGGAAGGGGAGGAAGAGGAGGAGGAGGAAGGAGGGGGGAGGAGGAGGAAGAGGAAGAAGAGGAGGTAGAGGAGAAGGACGACTCCACTTGCAAAAAATCAGTGCTGGAAAGGCCAGGTTCTAGAGTAACTCAGAACAAGACAGGCAAGAACTCAATGCCTACCACCCTATGTCCCTTTCTGCTTCCACAAAACAAGTCACCAGCCCTGGGAGGTGGCTCAGTGCAAGTGTGAAAACTGAGCTGGGTCCTCAGCAGCCACATAGGTCACATAGGTCACAGCAGCACCTGCAACCCCAGTGCTCTTACAGTGAGATGAATTACAGAGGCAGGAGAGTCCCCGGAAGTTCTTCACTCTCCTGCCCACCCACCACCTGGCTCTCTAGTCCCAGCACCTTGCATCTCTATGCTCTAGAGCCCAGGGCTCCACAACCAGTCTGCTTGTTTGCTGACCAAAGCTGTTCACAGCCCAGGAAGTGGCTAAGGGTTCAACCAGAGATGAGCCATCTGGTCCCTCCACAGTAAACAAGTCAGAAGAACTGAGGCCAGCCTGCTCTGGTTTTCCTGTCCAGTGAGATGCTTCTCTTTCATCCTGGGAGAGTGAGGCTGGTCCAGGACCTGGGCCCCAGGCCAAGAGCCACCCTGGCCTGGAGCAATCTGCACAGGGAAGTGAGGAGAGATGGGTCTTCCATCTCTCCTCCTCTCTTTTCTTGTTCCCTTCTTAGAGACTATGCCAGGTGGTCAATTCACCATCCCAACAGGGTGATTTCCTCCCAAAGGGACAGAATATTTTCTAGAACCCAGAGCGCGCTCTCCTCTCTCTCTCTCTCTCTCTCTCTCTCTCTCTCTCTCTCTCTCTCTCGTTGCTGTTGTTGTTGTTGTTTTTGGAGTGTGAGAGATGGAATCTAGAACCTTACAAGAGTTCCCCCGCTGCCTCTATTTCCAACAAAGGAGACACCTACTGGTCACCTCCAGTATTGCATCCTTGCTCCATCAGCAGGGACAAATGCCCACCCAAAGGAGGGTGAGGTCGTGTTCCCACGCTTGAGCGAGGTCAGTAGGTCCCAAGCACAGGACAGATGTGCGTGGCTGAAGAGTTTGGGCTGAAACCATAGCCCTGGAATTCTCAAAGTATTGCAGAACATTCTAGGCTGACACTAGAGTGTGGATCATGAGCTGTTTATTAATTAGTTCCCTGATTGCCAAACATTCTTGCCTGGGTCTCCCAGGAGATGGTTTGGTTGGGAATGCATGGCAGTTGAGTGGAAATCAATAGAGGAAGAATGTTTGCTCACTGAGAGGCTCGCAGAGAGGTCGATCCCGTGAGGAGAGAGAGAGTGGCTAAAGTGTGTTCGCGTGCCCAGGCTTGTGCGTGCGTGTGCATGTGTGTGTGGGGGGGGGTCAAAGGGAAACCTCAGGCTCTGGTCCTCCCTTCCACTGTGTTTGACACAGGGTCTCATCACTGCTGTGTACTAGTTCGCTCACCGACTTCCACCTCCCTGCAGGAGCACTGAGAGGATGGTGTTCACTACCTACCACAGCTGGCTTAATGTGGGGTCTGAGGTTCCAACTTTCTACATCATCTCCTCAACCCTGGTACCGAACTTCAAGTTTCTGCGGAAAAATAAGGATGACACCTGGAAATAAACTAGACTTTGGAGCTCTTTGAAGACAGCTGATAACTTTCGAGACTGGCGCGTGCCTCCCTCACCCACCGTAGGGCTTGCCAGGAGACCCCCGGGTTGCAGCAAAACCTTTCACATGGACTCCCAGCCAACCCATGTGGGGGCCACTCTTCCTGTAGCCCCGAGCCAGCAAAAGGAAATTGAGGAGCTAGAGCAGTGTTCACCGGGGATGGAGGGGTGGCAGTGGGGTGGGGGGTAGCTGGTGGGGGCAGCAGTTTGAGAATAGTTGAGGTTTTTTTTGGTTTTGTTTTGTTTTGGATTTATCTTACTATTAAGTTATGGCTGCTCTGGAACTCACCATGTAAACCAGGCAGCATGTCCATAAGCATGTTCCTACACACATAATAACAATACAATTATAATAAACGGAATCCAGGGTGTGACAAATCACGCCTATGAGTCTCAACTTGGGAGGCTTTAGCATGAGGATTTTCATGAGTTTGGGGCCAGCCTGAGCTACAGAGGGAGACCTTATCTCAAACCACAACAAATTAGCAAGTCAAACTGGATCTGGTAGATCTGAGTCTGGTAGTCCAGCCTGTAATCTAAACTAATCCAGAGGCTGAGACAGGGGGATGCCAAGTTTAACAGTCTGATAAACATAGGAAGACCCTGTCTCAGGATAAAGTTTAAAAAGTGAGTGGCTGGCAGTATCCATATCTTAGCAGCAGGATGCTTGCACGAGACCCTGGACTCAATACTGGTGGTACAGGCCTGTAAAGGATCAGGAGTTCAAGGCCAGCCTGAGCTACGTGGAGACCCTTCTCAAAACAAACAACAATAAAAATCCCAATTAAAAGAAAAAGAAGAAACAAAAGAAAGGATAAAGGAACTCAAGGAATAGAGGGTGTGTGTTTTAGTGTGAAAACTCAGGACAGAAACAGTCTGGAGATAGGCGACTCCATGCCAGCAGTGGGATGTGGCACACGCAGATGTGGGATTGCTGACAACATATGGACCCTTGCTTGGGCCAGCACCCAGCCAAAGCTCACACCCACTCTAGCCCTCCCCACTGCACAAGGTTCTGACCTCATACCCTGGACTTTATTGCTTTTCCTGCCTAAGGAGGGGGATCTGCTTGGCCCAGTGAAATTCCTGTAAATGCTGAACTGAGCTGGAGTCTGGCCGCCTCATAGATGGGTTTCCAGGGATGCACGCCCTTGAGCCTCCGCTGGCTAGAAACAGATCCTTTCCTTCCAGGAAGAGCAAAGAGGGCCTGGCTTCTAATGGGAGGCAGGGCTGCTGTGGGTGCCAAGAGCCCTGGCCAGGGCCCTGCAGATCTGGGCCCCAGTGGACTCCAGTGGAGCCTGTCAGAGCCATGCTCCTAGAAGGTGAAGTGGAGACAGAAACTGCTCCTCACCACAAGCCCCAGGCTCAGTCACAGTCTTCCAAGGTTGGAGCTTCCCAGGCTGGACCACTCTTGAGCTAAGGAAACCCATGAACCAGACCCCAACACGGTGAGCTCTATGAGGGAGAGAGGGATGTCTGAGCCTGCATGGATATCAAACAGTAGAAAGATGATGGAAGACTTCTCCAGAGGAACCGGCGTGGTGGGCACGCACGCAATCCCAGCCAGGGGATGCTGTGAATTCAACACTAGTCAGGGGCTATATGGTGTCTTGGGTGGGAGCCAGGGGGAGGGCTTGGAGAGATGGCTCAGTGGTCTTAAGTACTCCTGGAGACCTTATTTGATACCCAGAACTCACATTTTGTTGTTGTTGTTATTGCTTATTGTTTTTTAAAGGCATGGTGGCAGTGTGTGTTTATAATCCAGATGCTAGAGATAGACACTGACTCACTGGGGCTTTGTAGCCACCAAAAAGACACATTGCCTCAAAAATCAGGAACAGCTGAGGCTAACTTCTAGCCTCCACATGAACACACACACACACACACACACACACACACACACCAAAATCCAGGCTCATGCCTGCAATCCCAGTACTTTGGAAGTGGAGGCAGGAGGATCAGAATTCCAAGATCATCCTCAGTCACATCATGAGTTCCTGGCTAGCCAGAGCACACACATATGCAGCCAAAACACTAATACACATAAAAATAAATGCTTAAGGAAAAAAAACCCATGAAAGCAAAAAAGATAGGCCAAAAAACAAACAAATAAATAACCAAGGTTGGGGGCATCTCTCTGAGGCCCCCTTTTCGTGATACTCGTTCCATTCAGGAATACTTGAGCCTCAACCACCTAAAGAGCCCTGTCCCAGCACCATGACCCTGAAGGGGGAGGACGTCGCTACATGAACTGGAATCTCAGGATGACTCAGACACTCAGGTGGTTCCGGGTCCCCGTGGCAGCAGGTGCAAAGTTTATCTGACTCTACAAAGTTCTGAGCAAAAGGAAGAAGACCCCATTGCTGTCCTCAGCCTGAAACCTTCTCTTCCAGATACAACATGGAAACCACTCCAGTGACCCGGCTCTCTACAGCTGGTGTAGTAGGCAGGGCTCTCTAGAGTCACAGAATGTATGGAATGTCTCTCTCTATTGAGAGACTGTATTGTGATGACTTACAGTCTGTAGCCCAACTCCCCAACAATGGGCAGCTGTGAATGGGAAGTCCAAGGATCTATTAGTTGCTCAGTTCCACGAAGCTAGTTGTTTCAGCTGGTCTTCTGTTGAAGTGGGTTCCAACAGATGTGCTGGCAAGTAAATGCAAGCAGGCGAGAAGAGTGAATCTTCCTTCTTCCAGTGTCCTTATGTAGGTCTCCAGTAGAAGATGTGGCCCAGATTAAAGGTGTGTACCACCACGCCTGGATCTGGGACTTGCTTTGTCCCACAATAGCCTTGAACTCAGAGATCTCCTTGCCTCGGTCTACTGGGATTAAAGGTGTGTACTACCTTGCCTGGGCCTAAGCTTTTCATGGCCACTACACCTCAAGATCTCCATGCCTAGATCCAGGTCAGAAACTTGTGTCTTCCAGCTTCAAGATCTGGATCACAGGTGAGCCCTCCAATTCTGAATTGTGGTTCATTTCAGATATAGTCAAGTGGACAACCAGGAATAGCCGGTACACCTGTCCTTGGTGGCACTGAGGTTATGACTCTTAAACCTCGCTGCAGGGAAAGAACAAGCCAGACAGAAGTGGTTCCAGGGATGAGATCTCTCTCCATGGTGGCCTTGGAAACCCAGGGGTACCTGCCAATGATATGAGGGTCTCCAGAAGCTGAAACCAGCTGTCATGGCAATAGGGACTACCCCAATTTCATTTCTGCTCCTGGAACAGGACACCCTGAGAAACTTAGGGAAGAAGGTGTTGTTTGACTTACAATTCCAGGTTACAGTCCATCAGTGTGGGGGACACCAAGGAAGGAACGTCAAATATCATAGCACATCCAGTCAGGAGCAGAGGGGAAGCATGCATGCATGCCTGCTAGCCTGTGCTCAGCTCTGCTTCTCCATGCATACAAGTCAGGACCCCCTGCCTAGGGCAGAGTGTAAGCCATAGTGAGCCAGCCAGGTCTAACCACATCAACTAATATAATGAAGACAGTTCCTCACAGACATACCTAAAGGCCAGCCTATATACAATTCCGCAATTAAGATATCTACGCAGCTGGGCAGTGGTGGTGCACGCCTTTAATCCCAGCACTCGGGAGGCAGAGACGGGCGAGATTTCTGAGTTCGAGGCCAGCCTGGTCTACAGAGTGAGTTCCAGGACAGCCAGGGCCTCACAGAGAAACCCTGTCTCGAAAAAACAAAAAACAAAACAAAACAAAACAAAAGATCTCTACGCAGGGTTCATAAGATAAGATCACTCTCTGCTCTTTCAGAAGACCTGGGTTTGGTTTCCAGTACCCACATGGTGGCTTACAACCATCTGTAATTCCAGTTACAGGGGACGTCTGCTCTTTCTGGCCTCCGGGAGCAGAAAGCATGTATTTGGTACACATATAGGCAAAACAAAGACCCATATACATAAAATGAATAATAGTTTTTTTTTAATTTTTAAAAACTGCCTGGGAAGTTCAGGTGGGGTCAGAGCTGGGTATGGCTGCCCACACAGGGAGCCACAGCCTGACGAGGAAGCAGGGTGGCCCCCTCCTGTGGGAAGGAAGCAGACAGTGTGGGCATGGGGTTCTGAGTGAGCGTGAGCGGGCAGGCCAGAAGTGAGCACCACTCAGAGTCCACAGCCCGTGTCCTCCTCTTGTCTCAAGTCCAGTGTCCACATCTGGCCTCTTTGCCGCCTTCCCTTGGAACAAAGGAATCTTAAAGCATTCTGCAGTCAAAGCTCCTTAGCCTGCTATGGCCTAAGTCTGGGGCCCCTTGAGGGAGAAGCTGACCCTGGGACACATGGCATGGTCCAGTCTCCCAGCTCTTTCCTGCATGTAGCCTCTCCAGGCCCTTCCCGCCCCAAAATTCTTCCTGGCTTCACACTCCAAGATCCTCCTGGGTCCCGTCTCTTTCTCCCTCTGTGGGGGTATCCACTAGATGGTCCCACCCCTGTGCAGAGCCCTAACTCAAACACCTGGCTGCAGGATATGGAATCAAATCCAGGCTGAGGAGCCCTTTCATGCCCCAGGACAGTCATGTTTAAGATAGGCTATAGCAAGTGGTCCAAGGACATGGAGCTATGAGACTCCCAAGACACCTCTGGAGAGATAAAACCAAGGCCAATGCTTTGGAGCCCAGACAACTCAGAGCAGTTGGCCCAGTGATACGCCAAAGAGAAGCAGTGTCCACACAGGCCTGTACAAACCACACAACAGCCAAGAAAAAAGGGCTACCAATGCTGTCCAGCTGTAGATAGATAAGCCGGTGTAGACCGTCCACACTCCTGGCCAAGGTTCAGCCATGTAAAGGTATAAATGCCAACAGGTGTTTTGTCAAGGCAGCACAACTGAGGACATAGCTGTCAATGAATTATCTGTGTCCTAGCTTGGATACCTGGTACCCACATAAAACTCGGGGTCCAGCAAAATACTCTGACCCCAGCACTAGAGAGGAAGAGGCAGGTGGGTCCCTGAAGCTCACTGGCCAATCAGCCTGGCTGAATCAATGAGCACAGGGTCAATAAGAGGCTGATGTGTTAGGGGGCACACTGTCAGTCCAACGTGGTGGCAGCAGCGTACAGTACGGCTTGTTCACACGTTGGTGGATCAGGAAGCAAGGGTGGGCTGTAACCCTCAAGCCTTGCCCCGAGTGAGCCACTGTGGCCAGCCCAGCCCTCTACCCCACAGGCCCTGCACCCACCAGGGAACCCATGTTTAAACATGTGGCCCAGATGGTGGAGAATCTTGTCAACCCAGGGCATTGAAGGAGACACAAAAGACAATGTGTGACGGCCCTGAAAAAAGTGAATGGCATCTAAGAAGGAGAAGACAGTGACTTGTGGGGACGGGGACCAGGGCATCACTGGGCGATGAAGACATTCTGGAGCTAGATGGTGACAATGGTCTGCCTCTGTGAGAGTACTACCCAATCAAGGGTGAACTATAGAAGGGCAAAGGTCACATGAATTACATCTCCATTCTTTAAAGGTGGTTTTGTTTGAGTGGAGGTTCTTTTAAAAATCTGTAACATAGCCGGGCAGTGGTGGCACACACCTTTAATCCCAGCACTTGGGAGGCAGAGCCAGGTGGATTTCTGAGTTCGAAGCCAGCCTGGTCTACAGAGTGAGTTCCAGGACAGCCGGGGCTACACAGAGAAACCCTGTCTCGAAAAACAAAACAAAAAATCTGTAACATATTATTTTATACCCTCTGACCTTGTGCCCCCTGACCTTGTGCCCCTGTCTCAGTGCATGCAACTTCTCCATCTGTAATAGACTGCATGACTGTCCACTCCATTCTTTTTGGGGTCTCTCACTCTGTAGATCTAGCCTGGCCTCAAACTCTCAGTGATCCTCCTGCCTCGGTGTCCTGAATAACAAGATCCCTATTGTGCACCACTATGCCCAGCCCTGAGCATCCACCTATGACAGTCCAAACTCCTCAGAAATGAGCCCCAGAGGTGGCCTCTGTGGACAGCCCTCCCTGTCCTGTCAGAGCAGGGGCACAGCTTCCCTTCCAGCCACACTAACAGGGGCCCTGGCCACATCCCTCCCTGTCACTCCTGCTCTGGGCTGACTGTAGTCACTTGAGGGGGCCCCAACTGTCACTCACATGGCATCTTCAGAAAAGTCCTGTGTCTAGCACAGGTCAACACAGATCTTTTTGTTTTGTTTTGTTTATTGTTTGACATAGAGTTTCTCCGTGTAACCTTGGCTGTCTTGGAACTCACTTTATAGACTAGGTTGGCCTTGAATTCACAGAGATCCCCCTGCCTCTGCCTCTCAAGTGCTTGGAT
The DNA here is from genome assembly GCA_019843965.1 of Rhynchomys soricoides. NCBI lineage: Eukaryota > Metazoa > Chordata > Mammalia > Rodentia > Muridae > Rhynchomys > Rhynchomys soricoides. The sequence continues at coordinate 1,065,445 of JADRCH010000158.1, read as the reverse complement.
TAAAGGTGTGTGCCATCATGGTTGGCTTGGGCAATGCTGCTCTCTGTCAACTCACTTTTCCAAGCTATGTGTGTCCTGGAAGGCCACCTGTCCCTGCTGACCCCTGTCACTGCTACCTGTCCCTATTGACACCTGTCACTGCTGTCACTTGTCACTATCACCTGTCACTGCTGACACCTGTCCCTGGTGCCACCTGTCTCTGCCGACCCCTGTCCCTGCCAAGTCAGTATCTTCCCACTGGCACCCTACAGCTCACAGCAGCCGCTCACACTGAGTGTGTGTCCAGCGCACACCCAGCCACCAGAGCCTCTGCAGTGTCAAAGAGGAGATGGGCATCTGAAGTCACAGTAACCACAAAGGGACTTTCTAACCGGAACAATCGGGCCTGAAAGGGACTTGGGATGGTGAGTCATTGATAATTAACACCCTCCCATCTCTCTTGAAGGCTGTACCTGAGATACCACTTTCTCAAATTGCCTTTCCAGTCCCTTATCTAAAAGTGTCACCACCCTGTCACAGCTGCCTTTCCTGATTTTTGGGTGTGTTTGTTTTGTTTTAGGTGACAGTCTTACTACGCAGCCCTGGCTGGCCTTGAACTCAGGCAATGCAAGGGGTGGGGTGGGAACCACAGGTGTGCGCCTACCTGGCTCTGTATCCCTAATTTAATTCCCCTTTAGTGTTCAGTTCCATGGGACACACAGGTCGTCAGGGCTGGCAGCTTTACCCACCAAGTCACCTTGACAGCCCAAGTCTCCATTTTACATAGTAGAGGTGGGTCTGAGGCATGGCTCAGTTGGTAGAAAGTTTGTCTAGCATATACAGAAGTCTCTGCTTTGCATGCTGGGTGTGGTGGCTCACACCTGTGATCCTAGCATTCAGGAGGTGGAGACAGGAAGATTAGGAGCTCAGGGTCATCCTGGGGAACAACGCAATTTGGAGGCGAGCCTGGACCACATGAGATTCTATCTATTGTGAAAAGAAAAAGTCCGGGTTTGCCAGGAAAAGAGTCAGGGCCCAAGAAACGGTGAGAAGAAGCTTTAAAGGCTCAGAAATTATTCCCTGGGAGCCTGTCCTGTCTCACCTAGCGCCCCAAAACATGGTGGAGAGAAAACAAGGAAACAAAATCCATGGTGGCCCAGGCACTAAGTACACCAAGATGGACACACTGACGGCAGCCTCTGGGAGCAAGCCCGGATTGAGTCTGGGTTGTAAAACTCGCAGACCTCAGGCTCTCCTCACAGGAAAAATATTTATTTCGATGAGCCTGCTTTGGAAAGCTGTGGCGGTAACAGCCACATCAATTTAGCAGAGTTTTGGCTGCGGTTGGGTTTTGTCTGCCTCTGGTCTCTGTCTGCGTGGGCTGTGTGTATGTGTGTGTGTGTGTGTGTGTGTGTGTGTGTGTGTGTGTGCGCGTGTGCGTGCTCATCCACAACACACATTCCCAGTAGTAAGCAATCAGCTAGAAGACAGCCAGAGCAGAGAGCATGATGCTCCCTGTTAGCCAGGGAACAAGAGCTGGGAACTGAGTGTGGTTTAGCCAGAGCCCTGCTGAGCTGTCCTCAGATGCCTGTAGACAAGCAGTTACTGTCCCTTCTGCATTCTCTTTTGACCTAATACACTGCTTCCCACCCTTCTCTCCCACCCCCGCCCCCACATCCCCATTTGAAGAAAAAGAACAGCTGAGCTTGGTGCCACATGCCTTTAATCCCAGCCCCTTGTAAGACAGAGTTGGGAGAGTCTGTGAGTTTGATGCCAGCCTGGTCTAGGGACCAGTCAGTGATACATAAGATCCTGTCTCAAAAACAACAAAACAGAAACACAGACAGATGTGGGGAAGTAAGCAAAAAGTAGGGCCAGACTCACAAATCTGTAATCTAGTACTCAGGGGCCTGAGACAAGAGGACAGGGAAGTCATGGCCAGCCTCCACTGCTCTTAAAACTGTCTCTGAAGGAAAGGTCTCAGGACTGGATGGCCCATCGGTTAAGAGCACTTGTTCTCTGAAGGGAACCTGGATTTGATTCTCAGTCCCCAACACAGTGGTTCACAATCATCCCGAACTCCAGTTCCAGAGAATCCGATGCCCTCTCCTGGCCTCTTCGGGTACTGCATGCACACAGTTCATACATGTAGAGAAAACACCCATACACATCAAATAAATAAGTCTTTAAAAGAAAGAGAAAAGTCTGGGGCTAGCAAGATGGTTCAGTGGGTAGACTAGCTTACTACCACGCCTGGTGATCTGATAGAAAGAGACAACTGATTCCTGCAAGTTGTCCCCTGACCACCACAGGAGCCAGGACAGATACATACATACACACACTAAACAGACAAACAAATATGTAATTAAGAAAGTGTCTAGCTGGATTTGGCAGCATCCTGTAAGTAGATCATATTGGCCTTTCCATTCCTTGAAAGATAACAGAGCTAGGGGCTGGAGCCAAAGTCCCCAGCAAAGTCCCCCCAGCCGCCTCCAGCAGCCAGGTAGAAAAAGCAAAGTCTTCTCTACACTGTGCTCAAGGACGCCAGGGCCCTCACTGCCAAGTACATGTGGCAAGAGGAGCCCCGGAGGCTGAGTTCAGCCTTAATGTATCCACTCTGACCTTCTTGTGGGTTCTAAATTTAGCCAAACGAGTTCTTCCAGCCCAATTGATGATGCGGATACATTGTTACAGGATCAAACCTTTTTCCTGGAGTGGAAAGCATAAAAGAATGTGGCTGTTTGCAGATGCCAGCCTGCTGACCGCCATCTGACATGGACCCTCATCCCCTCATGGTGATGGATGTGTGGTTATTGACTGGCCTTCTCAGGGATAGTGATTAAAACATTTCCTGAACCAGAGTCTAAATGGCATTTGTGAGTGAGCAGGAAAACAAATCTCCAAGAGCTGGGCATGGTGGCTCATGCCTGTAATAACGCTTGGTGGAGCTGAAGCAGGAGGATTGCCACAAGTTCTATGCTAGTCGGGGCTACATTGTGAGCTTGAGGCCAACCTCGACTAAAGAGTGAAATAGTGTCTCAAAACACTGAAAAGAAAAGAAACCTTGGGATTATTTATCCAGGAATAAACCAAAACCAAGCTTAGAACTTTTCCTACAAATATGGAAGAAGATAATTCTGTCCCCGTTGGAGCACAAGGTGGGCAGGCATCTCAGGGTCCTTGGGGACTCACAGGCTGAGTCCTGGGGGGACTGACCTGCCTGTACCCTACACAAAACGTCTACTAATCTGAAGCAGCACTGTGGCCCTCCCAGTCTGGTCACCAGCACTGAACATGCCTCAGTCATTGGCCATGAACTTATGGGTCACAAACATGGCATTAAATGTTTAGTTCTAAAGGATGAGCCCAGACATCAGCTTCCCTCCTTCAGAAAGGTGAATCTGGAGTCAGGGAAGGGCATTCCATCTGAGTCCATTCCTGAGATGAAGGCCCAGGATTTTGGGGTTGGGGTGGCCACTCTGGGACCTACAGAGGGATCTATATAGCAAAGGAGAAAGTGCTATGGGACTCTGGGTTCCAATGAGCTACAGATGGCTTGGTGTAGCCTCCCCCAAAATCCACTGTTCCGTTTCTGTTGCTGTGACAATCACCCTGAGGAAAAGTGGCATAGGAAAGAAAGGTTTTAGTTGTTTTAAATTCCAGGGAATTGCAGGAAATCAAGACTGTAGCATCATGGCTACAGTCGAGAGCAGGCAGAAGGGGGGTGGGAGGGGGAGAGGGATAGAGAGAGACAGAGGGGGGAGGGGGAGGGGAGGGAGAGGGAGAAGGAAGAGAGGGAGAGGGAGAGGGATAGAGACACAGAGAGACAGAGAGGGAAGGAGGAGGGGGAGGGGAGGGGGAGGGGAGGGGGAGGGAGAAGGAGAGGGAGAGAGAAAACAAACCACAGAGCCACACTTTGTTTGCTCTCTGGTAACTTTCTCCTCTTTGATAATGCTTAGGACCCTTTGCCTAAGGCCTGGTGCCACCCACAAGGCCTGGGTCTTCCCTATATCAATTAACAATCAAGATAATCCCCCACAGACACACCCACGGGCCAACCTAATCATTCACCGAGACTCTCTAGTTCCCAGAAGAATCTAGATCGAGTCAAGGTGACTGTTAAAATGAACCAGCGTGTTAGTCCGACCCTAGACCCCTAAGTTATAGAACCAACCAGTTCTTCAAGTGAACTTTGCTGGGTTTTCCGGGCCTTCCTTCAATGTTTTCTCAATCCCAGAGAAATATCTGCAGTTGAACGTAGTCCTTTTTAGCCTGAATTTAGTTCTGGAGTTTTGGTTTTCTTTTTGTTCTTTTTGTTTTGTTTGTTTGTTTGTGTTTTTCGTTTTAAGTTTTATTTATTTTTATTTTTGTGAGCTTGCTTGTGTATGCAGATCATGTGCATGCAGTACCCATAGAGTCCTGAAGAGGGCATCAGATCCCCTGAAACTGAAGTTACAGAGCTGCCAAGTGGGTGCTGGAAACCAAACCTGGGACCTCTGCCAAGAACAGCCAATGAACTGCTGCTGAGCGGGGTCTCTCTAGACTCTGTTTTTTGTTTGTTTTGTTTCTATTTTGAGACAAGGTCTCACGTGACCTAGCTGAGTTCCTGATCCTCCTGTCTTTACTTTCCAAGCGCTAGGATGGCAGGCGGGCACCACTGTGGCCAACATGAACGAGAATTTGGTCTGAGTGCGTTTCTGACTCACGGAATGCAAACAATCCTCACTGAAGCCTGAAGATGTTCTTGTGTGTCCCAAGTGACCTGACACCCACCCTCGGGATGGCACTTAAAGGAGAGCCTCAGAATTGCCATCAGCAGTGTCTCTGAAAATCCAGAACGGACGGTGAAACTGAGCAGATCACAGGGCAATGGGGGTGTGGGATGGGGGGATGCTGAGAGAGAAGAGGGAGGCAGGGTCCAGGCAGAGGTGTGTCTACCCTTCCCTGGGCTCATGCAGCACAGCTGTGGTCCATTGTGAGGCAAGTGTGCTACGGGGAAAGGCAGTGAGCTTGCACGAGTTCCCTTGACTGACACTTAGTGCTAGGACTAGGACCTGGGTTTGCATGACCCCTTTCACTTCACACTACCCTAGTGTCCTGCCTGCCAGGTCTCCAGGAGCCACATCTGCCCTTGCCTTAATTTTCTGCTTCTCCCATCAGAGGCCCCCACAGGCTTGGAGTTAGGAGGCCCCTGGAGCTGACCACAGAGGCAGGAAAGAATCAGTCACAAACTTGACCCTTTCTCCTGCCTCTTCTAGACCCCAGGGAAGCGTGGGTGGGTCCCAGACAACTCAAGAGCAGCTGCTTTGGTGATCAGAAGCCCCAAAGATAGAACGCTCAGGAAAGAAAGAGAAACCAAATACATTTGCAAATAAACTTCCTGGACCTGGAAGACACATTTAGCACGACAGGGCCTCAGCTTCCATCCCCAGACCCACAAAAAGAAGAAAAGTAAATTTCCACACACAATCAATAATAATCACCACTGGCCACACCAGTAAAATTGGGGTGTGGGTACCAGGTACCGGGCTGTACTAGAATTCTGCCATGGCTCAGAGGGGTGTGCCAAGGCTCAGGGAGGTGCTAGGTCACACTCGGGTCACCCCTGGCTTTGAGTCTGGGCATTTGGCTCCGAAGGTAGGACTGAAATCTTGTCCTGTTCTTGGGGCATGTTGTCTCTGGCTTCTGTTGTTGGCATCTCGGTTCACTGGGGCTGCTCTCCTAGGTGTACCCTTGCTCTTCTCCCATGCTCCAGTGTCCCAAGTGATCAACAGCACCCCCTACAGCTCCCTGCTGTGTGATTTGAATATAGTTAACTCCCATCTGAGTCCTGGAGTTGTCACCAGTGTCATGAGGAGACTTTCAGCTTAGTGCAGCAGGTGAGATGTGAAGGTGACAGAGTCAGGACAAGTGTCATTGTATGACTTGGCCTTTGTAGCCCTGGCTTCCCTTTCTGAGGATGCCCCATCTGCCCTTGGGCCTCAGAACCTCCAACAGAGCTGCTGTGCGCCCAAGTGTCACTAATCGCCAGTGGCTGTCCTCTCCCTCTCTTGTGGTGATGCCCATGGAGTGGATACGGACAAGAGGTGGGGACAGACGCTGGGACTCCCCAGATCTGGTGAGAACACAGACTAGATCAACACCTAAGCTCAAGAGAGCAGAAGCTGTCCATGGTGACTGCCTTCATTCCAACACACGTCACACAGGACTGCTGAGTGGGGACCCCTTGTGAACCATTCTCCAGGCTTCCATTGTCTCCTTCTGGTTGGAAGAGACCTGAGCAGGAGACTAGAGGTCACAGGTCCCTAGCAATTTGCCTTCTCTTCAAGAAAATTGACTTCTCTTCAACGGTACAGCTGCCATGTTGTCCCATTTTAGAGTAGGGGTCTCCCAGGGCCGTCCGCCATGGTTCCTGACCTCACAGTGAAAGGGGACATCAATGTGCCCGAGTCCTCTATGGACAGCAGGAGTCTGAACACTTGTCCTTCGGTGCATCAACCTGAAGCACTAGGAGTCATGGAGCCCTGACTTCCTGTGATGAGGGATTGGGTGAGTCCCTTGTCTTGTACACAGTCTTCCACCCTCACAGGCTCATAGCAGGATCACACATAGGTTTTGATTCAAGTTGCTGTCCCAGCTGACAGACACTGTCACTTCGGATCTGTAGTGCTAAACTGGGTTCTGAGGCTGGCTTTGTAAAGAGTTCTGTGTTCTGTGTTTGATTAGTAATGCCTGCCACAAATTGAAGGGGCAGTTTTGTTTTGTTTTGTTTTGTTTGTTTCAGACAGAGTCTCCATCTATAGCCCAGACTGGTCAAGAGCTCACTGTGGATGTCAGCCTGGTCTCAAACTCAGACCAATCCTCCTGCCTCAGAGTGTGCTACTGTGCCTGGCTTAACCTTTCTTCAAACAGGTTTAGGGTGAAAGACCCCACTTTGCCCACTTTGTTCTCTCTCTCTCTCTCTCTCTCTCCCTCCCTCCCTCCCCCACCCCCAAGCCAGTATAAATCCAGGTTTCCTAGCTTGTAACCACAACTCAGGCCCCAGGACAGCGACCAAGCAAGGGTCCGGCTAATGGGACACTTTTCTCAGCTCTGTGGGTTTCTCCTCAACCCCGCCAAAGCCCAGAGGCCTAGGTTGCAGATTTGAGAGGACACTGACTTCTTCGAATGCAGGAAAGAACATTCTGGATGCCTTGTGGACTTTGTTTTTCTTCCACATTTTAAAAATCTCATTGTGCAGCCCAATTGGACTTCAAACTCTCCATCCTCCTGCCTCTGCTCCCTCTCTAAGGCTGGGACCACAGGCCTGTGCTGACCTCACACTTGAACATCTCAGTCTACTGTGGCCAACCACCCTGCTCTAGTTAAGAGTCTAAGAAACATCTGGAATGTTCGATGCATCCACCCCACATTTCCCTGGGATCTCCACCCCACCCAGGTATGGTTCATCTTTCTGTACCAGCTCCTCACACCTTTCCTTCTACAGCTCCAGTGAGTCTGACATCTGACTCCGAGAGACGACCTCTCCATGGGAGCCAGGGCAGCATTGGTTCCTGCATCAGACAGATCTGGAGGCCAACCCAGCCCCCCTCTTTCTTGCTTTGTGACCATGGACAAATCACTTAACCTCTCTGAACTTCTTTTTCTCATCTGTGAAATGGGGATGCTGATGTTGCCCACTGTGTTGACTGTATGAGAATGCCAGGATAGGTGCCAGCCGCAGCAGATGGTAAGCACGAATTAGTATCCTGGCTTTCTCTTTTAGATGGGCTTAGACTTGGGTGGCAGGGAGAGGAAGTGCTTGGGGCCTGGGCTTCGCTCTGCCATGAAGGCCTCACCAGCTAACACAACTGCCCACAGATTGGGACTCACCCTGTCAATCCCTGGAGCACTGTCTGAGCATCCATCCACAGGTGGCCTAGCTTTTTCTCCCCATGGCACAGGTGGGAAACTGAGGCTGGGCTTTGCCCAGTTCCTATAGTCAGCTGACAGAGGCTTCTGGCCATACCATCCTGGACCTTAGTTAGCACTGAGGAAAAGGCACTCTAAGTGGTGGGTAGCAACCCTCCCATGCCCAACTCAGCCTTCCACAGAGTTGCCTCCCCCCAAAGCCTCCCCCTTGCTAACCCCCTCCCTGACAGCCTCCCCCTGACAGCCTCCCCCTGACAGCCTCTACCAGCCTCCCCCTGTAAGCCCCACCCCCATACAGCTCCGCCCATTCTGTGAGTCTCCAGGCCCATGGGGCCAGGTCCTCTCTCAAAGGCTCCCCTGCTGTTGCTTCTTCCTCTGATCTGATCCTCCTTCATGAAAGGGCTCCCCAGACCTGCTGAGGACGGGGTGCCTTAAACTTGGGCACCAATGAGGCTTTACAGACACACACATGAGCACTCCCAGGAGTACAACACACACTTTTGTTCATTCGTGTGCACAGAAGCACAGGCAGATAGGCGAATGCTCACAGAAGTGCTGATACACACGCTCACCCCTATAAACACTCATAAGCACACATGCACATGTGTGAACATACACATGCATGCACTTGAACACCCACAGGCAGGTAAACATGCCTGCCTCGTCAGCCATCCACTGCTCATTTGGCCTCCGGTTCAGGTCCACCTCTTTTGACCCCTGGGCTATGGTGGAGGGTCACCATCACACACATATGTAACAGACTACATACATGACAGCTTCTATAGCAAGTAATAGTTTGGACGCTTGTTGCCCCCCCCCCCCCGGCTTTTCTGAGAATGCAGGCATCCACCTGCCTGAGGAAGGTTTGCAGAGAGGACCCCAGGCATGCCAGCGCTGAGTTTTGCTACCAGACGGTGAACTGAGCGGTCACCCACCAGGCATGACTCTGACACATCCCCAGCAGCCAGAGTCTGGAACTGGAAGCACTGTGGATCCAAAGGAAGCCTGGTCTTGCTCTCCCTGGCTACACTGGTCCCTCATGCTGATTGGGGAGCAATCCGCTCCTACTTACAAAGTGGACGCCTTGCGAGGGCAAGGAGCGGAGTGGCTTCAGCTTGCTGGCAATGGCTGGCTAGGCAGTGGCTCAGACGAAATAGCCAGGATGGAGTGTCAGCCAAGGCAAGAAGCCAACCAGCCTCTGGGCCCAGAAAGTCCCCTCTCCCAGCTGCCAGCTGCCACAAAGTGCCAATTCCCAACTTGGACACACAGCACCTAAGGGAGGACTACAAGGAACGGAGGAGGGGAAGGGGGTTGGGACAGAACAGGACCTAAACCCAAAGGATGAAATTGACCGCACTGGGTGCAGGCTCATGGGTGGTATCTGAGAGGTGTTAGATGGATTACAGGGAAGAAGCCCAGGAGCAAGGGAGGAGGGCAGGAAGGAGGAAGGAAGTGAAAGACAGTAAAGTCAAAGCCTGTGCAGGTGGGTGCAGGTGGATGCAGCTGGGTGGAGGTGTATGCAGGTAGGTACAGGTGGGTGCAAGTGGATGCCGGTGGGTGCAGGTGAACGCAGGTGACTGCAGGTGGGTGCAGATGGTGTTTGAAGCTCTGTGTTCAGCTGGACAAGTGTGACAGCAGAGAGAGGACCAGCCAGTCTTGGCTTCCACAGAGAGCAGGCTTTGAAGTCAAATGTTGGATTCAAGCCTGGGCTCTGCCCTTGAGTGGGTGGCTTCTGCTTAGCTGCCTGGCATACATGGGGAACACCTAATGACTAGAACGTAGCAAAGGTGACATTAGGCAAGGTCAAGTCGGAAGAGGCAATGACTTTCAAAAAGAGTGCAGTAGCATATCCTAAGTCATTTACTTTGGAGGCTGAGGCAGGAGGATTTCTAGCTAGAGGCCAGCATGAACTACAAAGTAACAAACCTGTCTATAAAGAAAGAAAAAAGGCCTCAGATGGGCTTAGCGATCGAGTGATTGCCTAGGGCAAGGCCCTGAGCCTACTTAGTACGAGAGAAAGAGAAAAATGTGAGATCCCAATCTCTGTCTCCCTGCTGACCTATATAGCTCAGGATAGAGCAGCACGTGTGTACTTAACATGCTCAAAGCCCTGGTTCCATTCCCAGCCCCACAAAACAAAAATTAAACCAGGCGTGACTTAAGCCCTCCCTTTCGCTGTCTTTCTCCTTCCTCAGCCCCCTCCTATGCTTGTTCAACAGAACAAAGCCAGAGACCAGGCTGAGATAGCCTCAAGACCAGACCCTAAGATAAGAGCACCTGCAGCCAGCAGCCTACAAAAGCTGAGCCCCATGTGGCAGTTAAGATTGTCATTTGACAGGATCTAAAACCTGTCCATGAGACAAGCCTCTGGTGTGCCTGTGAGTGGTCATCTCAATTAGGTTAGAAGGAGCAAGATCCGCCCTAAATATTGGTACTATTCCAGGAACCATGCCCGAACTGAATGAAAGGGAAACAAGGAACTGAGTGCCTCTTCTTCTCTCTCTCTCTCTCTGCTTCCTGACTGTAGATGACACTGTAACCAACCTCCTCCTTCCACCAGGACATCACAGCCATGATGGACTGACTGTACCAGGAACCGTGATACCTTCCCTGACCCTGACCCTTCCCTTGTTAAGTTGCTTTTATAAAACCAACAGAAAAAGTATAATATTCCCTCAAGAGAGCTGGGGAGCAGCCTCCACTGACCCCTGGATACAGCCCCATGAGAGACCCTGAATCGGCACACCCAGAGCAGCCATGCTGGGACCCTGCCCCACACAAAGCATGAGATAACAAATGTGCTCAAAGCCACCAAGCTGTGGGGTCATCTGGTACTCACCAGGAGACACGCATGCCCTCAGCCCTGGACTCTGGGACCAGTTACCCAATCTCTGACTGAGTCGCCTCATCTATAACTGGGCAGGGGCTGTAGCTCAGCAGGGGCATGTGTGCCCAACATGCTCAGAGCCCTGCAAAATAAAATATGGAACCAGGCATGACATAAGTCCCTTCCTGCATTATAGATTCACTGTTGGGATGAAAAATGGTCTTGGTTCAATGTTATTTTCATGAACATGAAAGAACACTAATGGCATGGCGATACACAGCTGTCATCTCGGCACTCAAGAGGCTGAAGGGAAAGGGTTGGAACTTTGAGGAGACCTTTTCTCGAAAATTAATTAATTAATTAAAAACAGCAACAACCAACGAGGGCTGGGGAGATAGCTCCATAAGGAATAAGCATGATCCTGAGTTTGACTCGCAGCGCCCAGGTGAAATCAAGGTGTAGTAGACACACTTGTAATCCCAGAGGCAGAGAGGCAGATGTGGGAAGACTCCCGGGGCTCACTGGCCAGCCTGCCTAGCTTCATCATTGAGCCCCAGGCCAATGTGAGAAAGGAAGGTCTCTCTCCAAGGAAGTCCTCCATCCTTGCTTCCCTGAACTAACTCCCAGCTTCAGGGAACCACTGATGGATCCATCAGCCTGTGGCCAGGAGAAGCCTCAGAGGCCTGTAATCATCATGGACGGCGTGTGTCCAAGTGCTCTTTGCCCTGCCTTCCTGGGCCTCTCTCCCTGTACGATGTGGCCTGGGGCCTGCTGGGGCCCACAAGCTTGTACTTGGGATAGTGGAACCAGACAAACCAACAACATTGTGCAGCCAAAACCTCACCCTCCTGGGGGTCCGTCTCCACGACCAAGGCAACTTATAAAAGACATCATGTGTTTGAGGGCTGGCTTACAGTTTCAGAGTGTGTATCCATGATTGTCATGGCAGGGAGCTTAGTGACAGGCAGGCAGGCACGGTGCTGGAGCAGTAACTTAGAGCCCACGTCTGATCCACAAGGTGCAGACAGAGAAGATAGACAGCCTGGTGTGGGCTTTTGAAACCTCCATCCCCCGATGACACACCTCCTCCAGCAAGGCCACACCTCTTAATACCTCCGAAACAGCTGAAACCAAAGATTCAAACATATGAACCTTTGAGGACCATACTTATTCAAACCACCTTGGGGTGTCAGCAATAACTGGCCTAGTTTCCAGGGCACAGCCGAGGCTCCATGAGTGTTTATGTGGGGGTGTCCAGAACAAAGATTGTGTGATCCCCAAAACTGAGCTGATACCAGCGAACTGTCTGTGTACCAGAGGCCTCAGCTCAGCACCTCTCCTGCCCACTACCTACGGAGCACAGACACCAGATGTGCTCATCCTTCTCCCTGTCTGCAGGTTCCCCAGGCATGCTTCTTCTAAGCAGACGTGGACACAGGCTGTGAGTTCCAGATGTGAGAGGTAGGCTGCTGCCCCTAGCAGCCTGCCTGCAGCTGCTTGGGGGGGTCACTGGGGGCTTCCTCACAGTGAGGCTCCTGGGCTGCCACCTTGTACTTGGCTCTTGAGGATCCTTGGGATGTCCATGAGGCTTCTCATAGGCACATCCTTAGACACTGTCACCACAGTCCTTGCCATCACAACAGCAGTTAATGTTTAAGGAGACCTCACTGGGAGCCAGGGGATCCCATTAGCTCACAGTTCCCAAAGGCCTAGTTATCTGGATTCATACCAGGCATGTGGCTGGCTCCTGACCCACTTGCCAGCTGCCCCCAGCAAAGTCTCCGGGAAAAACCTCATCTCCTTAGGGGCCTCCAGTCTTTTGCTGTGTGACTCCTTTTGCTGACACAGCAGCTATTTCCTGGCCCCAGAGCCTAGCAGTTAGAATCCTGCCCACCCCACTCCCACCCCACTCCCACTCCAGCTCCATCTTCTCAGAACAGCAGCCTGGGCTTCTATTTTCCCAGACAGGGATCCATCCATGTGGGAATGTAAATTCCTACCTCATTGGTGGCTCAGTCATTTATCTTTGTCAGGCCCTGTCTGGCCTCTGCTCTCTACTCCATATCAAAAAAATGGCCACATTCTTCCAGGGCCTTCTCCAGACCTGGCCCAAGAGGTTCCTGCTGCTGATCTGTTTTTATTTTTGTTTTTTCGAGACAGGGTTTCTCTGTGTAGCCCTGACTGTCCTGGAACTCACTCTGCAGACCAGGCTGGCCTTGAACTCAGAAATCCTCCTGTCTCTGCCTCCCAAGGGCTGGGATTAAAGGCGTGCGCCACCACTGCCCAGCTCCTGCTGCTGATCTGGCAGAGGGCACTGCTTCAGAGCATCTAAGAGCATTGTCCCCAGAACAAACAAGGCACCTTTTTTTGTTTTGTTTTGCTTGGGTGTTTTCAGATAGGGTCTTTTTACATGTAGCCCTGGCTTTTCTGGAACAAACTTACTTCATCAACCGTGCTGGCCTCAGATGCTCAGAGATCCACCTGCCCCTGCATCCCAAGTGCTGGGATTAAAGGTGTGTGTACCACACCCATCCACAAGTCACTTTTTTTTTTTAAAAAAAGATTTCTTTATTTTATATATGTGCGTACACTGTCACCGTCTTCAGACACACCAGAAGAGGACATCCTATCTTATTACAGATGGTTGTGAGCCACCATGTCGTTGCTGGGAATTGAACTCAGGACCTCTGGAAGAGCAGTCAGTGCTTTTATCCAGTAAGCCACTTTGCAACGTGTAGCCCCCAACACTGAGACTCACAGATGTTGCCAGGTTCCATGAGTGTCTGCATACCTCTGCACACCTCTGCTCACCTCCTTCCAGTCCAGGACCCATGTGCTTGCTTTCTTTCTGTTTTGTAAAGGCTTATTTTAGCCAGCCACGAGACAGTATCTTCTAGACAAGACAGAGAGCTGTTGTAGTCATAAAATTTCACCAATATGGTAGCCTGGACAATAACAACCCCTGTCACTATGCCGGTGGGGATAGAAGAAAGTTCTCGTGGTCTCATCTCTAGATGAAGAGCTACAGACAACCAATGGCTTTGACAGTGAGTTTTCTACAGGGATGAGCGCCTGATAGGCTATCCAATCTCCTATACAAGCAAAATGAAACAGACTCAGTCGGATGTGTGCGTGTATGTGCAGCACACATAAATGTGAGTACCCATCGGACCCTAGAGCTGGAGCTATAGGCAGTTTAGAGCTGCCTGTGTGGATTCTGGGAAGTGAATTCTGACTCCTGAAGCTCTTAATCACAGAAAAGGATCCCTATCCCTTCTACCAATCCTCCTCAGCTTTCTCCCCATGGGAGAGCAACAAGACCTGCCCATGGCTGGAAGATCCTTCGGCAGTGAGTGGCATGTCTGGAGGGTGGTGCAAGACAAGAAAGAGAGTGTTTTAGTGACATGTGCCCAGGCTCCTGGGATGCCGTGAGGGGGTCTCAAAACCCAGCCAGCTTCAGAATCAGAAAGAAAAGAGTCCCCCAGCTGTAGTATTTGGTGGCTGTGTGACCTCTGGAAGCCGAGTTCACCCTCTGTTCCTCAGAGGTCATCATAGGCTCGTGAAGTTTTAAAAAAATACTACAGACCTGTGACTGGATTTGGAAATAGGTCTTTATAGATGTGTTGTGAAGGGAGGTGGTCCCGCCTTGGGGCCAGTCTGAATTCAGTGACCAGTGTCCTCACATAGGGACAAGACACACTGAGGAAGGCTGTGTGATTTCTGAGGTGGAGTTTGAGGCTAGGAATACTGTTCAGAGGGAGAGCATGTTCTAGGTTCAGACCTTAGCACTGCCGCAAAAACCAAAACCAAAACCAAACAAACGAACCCCCCCCCCCCACCTCCACTTAAGGCCAAGGTGGAGTTTGGGATGATGGGGCCAACAAGCCAAGGAGCAGCAGGGTTCCTCCTACCACCTCAGAGATTAGATCAGGCAGAGCTGTCCCTTGGGGCTGCAGGCATGCAGACCTTTAAGAGAATCAGTGGCAGTGGTTTTTAGTGACAGTCTGTGGGACTCATTCAACACCACCAGGAAATAGACACAGGGGCCTGCTACACCTAGGACCTCTGAACTCTGTGCACCGGTGCACCAGACAACAATACAAGACAGCCACTTGGTGCATTCCTGCAATCCTAGCACTCGGGAGGTAGACGCAGGAGGATCAGAAGCTCAAGGTGATCCTCAGCTATATGGTGAATTTGAGGCTAACCTGGGCTACCTGAGAAAGAGTCTCAAAACTAGGGGAAGATTTACCAGACTTGGTGGCCTATGCCTTTAATCCCAGCACTCTGGAGTTGGAGGCAGATGGATCTCTGTGAGTTAGAGGCTAGCCTGGTCTACAGAGCAAGTTCCACACTAGCCAGGACCATGCAAGGAGACAATGTCTCAAAAACAAAACAAAAACCAGTGAGAGTGAGTCACAAAGCCCCAGCCATCCCTGATGATCTATTGGCAGCTGACGGCTGCTCAGGAAGAGAAAGACGTTTTCTTCTCATGTAGCCAGGAGCCCATGTTCATGTAATGTACACACTGGGTCAAATATAAAGGGGGGTGTGCTGGGAAGAGGACGGATCAGAGAGCGCAGGAGAGGACTAAGAAGGGTTATAGGGTGAACATGATCAAAATACATTATAAGCAGGAAGGAAATGTCATAATAAAGCCCATTATTATTATGTGATTAATATGCTTTTTTTGTTTTGTTTTTTGAAACAGGGTTTCTCTGTGTAGCCCTGGCTGTCCTGGAACTCACTCTGTAGACCAGGCTGGCCTCAAACTCAGAAATCCACCTGTCTCTGCCTCCCAAGTGCTGGGATTAAAGGTGTGTGCCACCACTGCCCAGCTTGCAGTCCATAATTCTAAGGTGTTTATTTTCATCATGTGGAAAGTGGCATGGATAGGACAGTACCTCCCGCTCTCCCAGAGTGGCGGGGCAGATATAGTAACTTGGAAGGGGCGTGGCTAAGCCTCCAGGTGTCTCACTAACATGGGGATGGCTTGGGGCAGTGGGGCCACGCCTCTACCGGGGCGTGACATGTGACCATGGCTGGAGCCAAAAAGCCTCTTAGGAGCTTTGGCATAACATTTCTGGTCCCTTGTGAATTAGTTCACGGAGTCTCTCAGAGTTTGCCTGTGCTCAACCGGTGTGCCAGACTGCCTGCCAGACCACTGCCCCACAACTTTGTATTCAAACTATCTAGTCATAAAAACCTCCAAGAGCCAGCGTCCCTGGGTGCTGAGCCAGGAGCGTCTCTCTCATCTAAGTCTCCTGGTGGCAGGTTCTCTGTTTATATCCTGAAGACGAGGAAGCATAAGAGGACTGGTGTCACAGAGTGCCAGCCATCATGGGACTCAGGAACAGGCAAAGCCAGCTCTGTCTGACTCCAGGGCCTGGGCCAGGTCACTCTGAGCAGCATTAGTGGCTGTGGTGGGATCCGGTGGGGACACTGGCAGAACATCCCACATCCTCGTTCACTGCAGGACTTCCAGTGGAAAGGACGGTCCACAGGAGTCCTTGAGCTCCACCATCTGGATCCCCAAGCCCTGTGTTTTCTGTCTTCTCTCCAGCTGGGCAGGAACAGGGACAGAGGGAGAAAGGGGAGGCCATCCCTGCTGCTGGAAGATCCCCACTGGGGTCCGGAGTGTTTTTCCACCAGGAAGCAGTGTAGGTCATCTGAGTTTTTCACCCTTTGTCCCAAGACACAAAAATGAGAGAAATGCACAAGGGCTCTGCCACAGAGGGACACAAGCTCACCCCATGTCCACTTCCTGCAAGGAGTGGGGACTCAGAAGCTGCCTCTGGGGACTGGGTCTGGCTTCGGTTTGTCACATTCTTCCCCTGCAGTAGAGATGGGAGGAAGCCCAATCCTAGATGGAAGTGGAGTGGCCCTGCCCTGTTTGTCACCTCAGAGGCCACCTGTCCATTTCCCAAACTTCCTCCTTTTGTGCTCTCTCTCTCTCTCCTCCACCCCCTCCCCCATTTTGTTTCGAGACAGGGTTTCTCTGTGTAGCCCCATCTGTCCTAGAACTCACTCTGTAAACCAGGCAGGCCTCGAACTCAGAAATCCACCTGGCTCTGCCTCCCGAGTGCTGGGATTAAAGGCGTGCACCACCTTTGCCCGGTTTCCTTTGTTCTCTTAAGGCTCAACAAAGCCTGGAGCAGTGGTGAGGCAGAGGGTGAGACAGGAAGATTGCCAAGAGTTCCAGAGCAGCTGGGTTCCAGAATGAGTGCCAGGTTAGCTGAGCTCTGCGGTGCCAGTGGCTCCTCACTCACCAAGGGATTCGGGAAGAATCCTTCCTGCCAGCCTCTTGTCCCAACTCACAGGCATATCTGCATGCCAGGCAGGGCTGCCATGTTCCTCTGGCTCCTTGTCTTTCACATTTAGGGCTAAGGTTACTGCAGGATTCACACAGCTGAGCAGAGCACACAAAGTCTCGAGCATTGTTTGCCACCAGGAAAGATCTGAGCCTGTCCCCCCACCCCCACAGAGGACAGCACAGCCAGCCTGGACCCATGAGGATGGGAAGAACCATGAGTCACCCCAAGACTTTGCTTTCTACCCCTTCTGTGTACTTAGCTCCTTCCTCACTGTGGGCCGAGGGACTTTTACCATTCTCTTAATGTGCACCAACTGAGGTACAAGGGGCCAAATCCTGGCTAACAGCTTGCACATTAAAGTCAAATGCCTGCTTGAAGTCATCTCCCAGCCGCTCTGGGTTGCCAACGCCCCCCTCTTCCGCCAAGAACTCTCTGGACCCTGAATAGAAACCCTCAGCATCACTGTCCTGCCTTTAGCCAGTCCAGGGAGCAGATGAAGTTAGTCTAGGCATCCAGGGCCTCCAGCTAGGGTGATAGGGACCAAGTGTGCTCTCTGCAGGCCCTGATGGCCCAGCAAGGCCACTAGTTTCTTCCTAGCTTCCAGAAAACCCAAACAATTCGTGGGACCCTGCATTGCCAGCAATCAGCTTCATGGCTAAGCTGCAGGAGAAAAGTACATTGTGTGTGTCTTATGGTCTGACAGGGTCTCTCGAAGTGAAGGACATCTTTGACCCTATTTGGTTTTTTTGTCTTTTCTTACATTCTTTCTTGCATAACAACCTTGACTGTGCTAGAACTCGCTCCTTATACCAGGCTGGCCTTGAACTCACGGAGATCTGCCTGCCTCTCCTTCCTGAGTGCTGGGATCAAAGGTGTGCACCACCACTGCCAGGCCCAACAGCAATTTTTTTTTTTTTTTTTTTAAAGAAAACAGAAGTGGAAAGTGATCTGCTCAGAGACACACAGCACTGTGGCAGTCCTGGGATTCAGGATTTGAGTCCCCACATGTATGACTAAGCAATGCTCGGCTGCTGGGCACTAACATGAATGGCTTGAGCTAGGCATGGGGAGAGCCTGAGGAGCTGGATACACACCCAGTCTGTCACTTACAAGCCATATGACTGTCACTCTCTGTGCCTCAGTCTCCATGTTTAGGACACCTCTGGTTTCAAAGGAAGGACTGAGAAGTGTGGCCTTGTGCCCATCGCAGAGAAAACATGTCCTGTCCCCACAGTGTCCCTCAAGGGCAGGACTAGCCTCCCTAGAGGCAGAAAGAAGCAGGCAAGGCTGGTGCCATCAGGTCCTAAATTCCTACTCTGACAGGTCCCCTGCGCACTAACCATCAGGCTTCCATCCCTCTGGGAGCAGCCATGGCACATGGACTCAGGACACGTGGTATCAGGGAGCCCTCAAGGGACAACACACTGGCAGTTACAGCCTCTGTGGAATCTGAGCCCATCCTCTCCCTGCCTTGGGTTTTCCTGGAATAAGGAGGTATTGTTATTTGGTTTTGCTGGCGATGGAATCCGAAGCCTCCTGCATAGGAGGCAAATGCCTAAGGCTGAGCCTCTTTTGAGAAGGTGGCATCTGTGCAAGGCCCTGGAGGGTCCAAGAGAGGGGCAACATGAGAGAAGTCATGATGCAAAGGTCCTGGGGCAGAGCTGTCGCTGACCTAACTGAGAAAGGCAGATAGGAAGATGGTATGTTAACCTGGGGTTGAGGGATTTGAATTCTGCAGGCCTTGTGTTCTGAGTGACAGGAGCCAGGCCGGGCAGAAAGAGGCAAGAACAGGGGTGTGGCCTCACTACTAGGAACCTACTGGCTGCACAGAGGAAAAGAGACTGTCTGATGGCCAGCTGAAAAAAACATAACAAAACAAGCAAGCAAGCAGAAACAAGGTAGTTGGGGCAACTATGACCGGCCTCTGAGGTGGCCGGCAGCAATGGACTTCTGGGTCCCTGTGGAGGGCGGAGTCATAACAGTTCCTTTCATTTTTTTAATTGAAAATTAGAAGCTGCTGGACTCTGCACAAGTTTGAGACCTAGTTAGAAAGAGTTTATCAGGGCTGGAGAGATGGCTCAGTGGTTAAGAGCACTGACTGCTCTTCTGGAGGTCCTGAGTTCAAATCCCAGCAACCACATGGTGGCTCACAGCCATCTGTAGTGGGATATGATGCCCTCTTCTGGTGTGTGTCTGAAGACAGCTACAGTGTACTTACATAAAAATAATCTTTGGGCCGGAATGAAAAGGCAAAAGAAAAAAAGAAAGGGTTTGTCAAATAACAAACTATTTGACCCCCCTGTAAGGTAGTGTGGTGCGAAGGTAGTGTGGTGCGTGAGTGTGTGGTGTGTGTGTGTGTGTGTGTGTGTGTGTGTGTGTAGGGTATTCACGTGCACGCAAAAGTGGATGTGTGTGTAGATCACAAGACAATTCGTGGGTGTTGATTCTCTTCTACCTCATGAGATTTCTACTTGTGAGATTTGGTGGCAAGCGCCTTTACCCTCCGAGCCATCTCACCAGGCCGGAATGTTCAAATCTTGATGTGAAAACATCCAGGATACACGATCAGTGTGCGGAACACAACGGATGGACCCATCTCAGGGCGCGCTCATGCATGCGATTGAGCATGTGGTGCTGGGAATGGAATCCAGAGCCCACACAGGCGAGGAGAGCGCTCTGCCTCTGGGCTACATCCTGCCCAACTTGCTGTTTTGAAGTTCCCAAAGAAAGGAGGGAGGGGAACGGTGGGGAGGAGTGGGGAAGAGGGTGAGCAGAGACCCAGTTAGAAACAGAGACACTGACTTCACAGGGGCTGCCAAGCTGCTCCCAGGAGTCCTAAGATTGCAATCAGGACTGAGGTCTCGGTGGGGAGCCACATGGACACCTGGGATGTCCACTTGCTCACACCCCCCTCTCTGCATACTTCCTACATAACAAATACACTCTTTTAAATCAGTGAGGGCCTGCCCCCCTTCCTCCACCACAGCCACACAGCTTAGCTAGCACCCCCACCTGGGCCTCCTCCTTGGCAGGGAAGGAGGAGAGGCGGGACTTGGGCGTGAGAAAGATTTTCCTTGTGCTGGCCTGCTCCAGGGCGCCTGCTCCAGGGCGCCTGCTCCAGGGCGCCTGCTCCAGGGCGCCTGCTCCAGGGCGCCTGGAAAGGGCCCACCTGGCCCCCAGGGTTTCTAAAAATAAAGTGCAGTCTTTAGCTCCTCCATAGGGCTGGCTTAGCTGTTCCTTTGAATTGTTCCAAGACATTGTTTCTATTAGCGCCATCATTCCCTGCACCGGGAAAATAGAGCTGGCAGGATCAAGGTCTGCAAAGGCATGGAATTAACCAGAAGCTGCCACTGACTGACTGGACCTACTACAGAATGCTGCTTGGATACAGAGACTGCAGGACCAAAGATGCAGGGGCCGCAGGTGCAGAAGCCTGGAGACAAAGACCAAAGGTGCAGGGAACAAAGCATCCGTGTTCCAACTTGCTGATGACCCCCGCTGAGCAGGAGCCTGGGTGTCCCTTCTGGGGATCTATCCCTCAGGGTGGACCCAGAGAGGTCAGGTTTGGTTGCTGATGCTTCTTCAGTGAAAGAAGGGAGCAGAGAGGGGACTTTGGCCTGAAACGTAGGGAAGGTGGAGGCCTTCCATGACAAGATTGAGCCCCTGGTCAGTGCACATCAGGAACGTGCATCAGGAAGCTAAGGGTTTATCTACCAGCTCCTAGGGCTCTGTGTTCATATAAACACACAAGGGTGATTAGGATACACACAGCAGTGCGTGGTTAGGAAGAATGTATATCATACACTACTGATGAGAATAAAGTTTACAGGGGCTGGAGAGACGGTCAGTGGTGAAGACCGTCGGCTGCTCTGGCAGGGGACCCAGCTTCGGTTCCTGACACCCACCGGGTGGCTAACAGTCAGTTCCAAACACTCAAGCCCTCTAGCGCCCTCTTCTGGCACTCCTTGAGCACTGCATACATGCGGCACGTAGCACCCAAGCAAAGAATGTAGACACACAAAAATACAAATAAATGCTTATTTGATAGCTGGCCATGATAATGCAGCCTTTAATCCCAGCACTTGAGAAGCGGATCTCTGGGGGTTTGAGGCCAGCCTGGTCTACAAAGCAAGTTCCAGGACAGTCAAGGCTGTTACACAGAGAAACCCAGTCTCGAAAAATCAAAATAAATAAATAATAAAACAAAATAATATGACAAAATTTACATAGCCAAGCATGGTGGCATATTTCCTGACTATCTTCCAGGAGGCTGAAGCAGGGGCATCGAATGCTATTTTTCCGCCTGGGACCTTTTTGGCAAGTTTCATCTTGACTCCTGCACCTGACAGTGGATGAAGGAATGTGGCATTTTGGGAATCCTGGTGGGATTCCCTTACCTCAGTGAGTGAGCTAGCAGCCAAACAACAGTGTGGGGTCACTCAGAAGTAGGTAGTCCCCTCCTGTGCTGATGTCAGCAGAGGGCAGAGGCAGGAAAGGACATTTGAGAGGAGTCCTTAACACAGGCCACTTTCTCAACCCCGACAGTACACAGAGCAACAAAACAAGCCAAGCAAGCCCCATGTTGGGCCTTTTGGCATATTCCCACCAAAGCCAACTCTGAGCTTCTGCGATGAAATAACTGAACGCGGAATCGGGAAGGACTGTGCAGTGACCTGCCACCCTTTGGAGTTCTGCCATTCAGATGTGACAGAACATAGCTTAGAGGAAATGGCACGGTTACTTGTGAGAGACCAGGACATGGCTCTGTGGCAGGCTTAGAACTGTTGAAGCCCTGGGTTTGTTCCTAGCACAAAGAAAATGGTTTCAAAGATGGGGGCCGGGGAACCAGAGCACTCTCAATAGTTAAGAGCACTGGATGCTCTTCCAGAGGACAAGGGTTCAATTCCCAGCACCTCCGTGGAGGCTCACAACTGTCTGGAGCTCCAGTTCCAGGGAATCCACTGCCCTCTTCTGACCTCTAAGGACACCAGGCATGCATGTGGTGCATATAACATAACTATAGGCAAAACACTTATATACATAAAATAAAACAGAAAAGGGAGGGGCTGGCAATGTAACTCAGTTGGCAGGGTGCTTGCCTAACGTACACAAAGTCCTGGATTCACCCCCAAAACTGTACAAACTGGGGGTAGTGGCAGGTACCTGTTGTCCCAGCAATAAGCAGCTGGCAGTGTGAGTCTGAGGCCATTCTATCTCAAAACACCAAGAGCTGACCACATAGCTGGTGAGCAAAGCACTTGCCTGCAATGTGTGAGGCCCTGGGTCTATACCCAACCTCACAAGTAGAAAGCAGAAGTGATAAACTCCCTTCCTAGTTTAAACAGAAGTTACTGTGAGTTTACATAATTCTGGATTTAGCAAGCAATTCACCTAATTCCTAAGAATCATTCCTCCACATGGCAACAAAGTCTCCTGTAGGTAAGAACACTCAGTGGGTGGAGGCAGTTGCACTCACAAGCCTGGAGGCCTTAACCTCAGGGATCCACAAGTAGAAGAGGCTCCAAGACAAGCATCTACCTCTGAGTGAAATCGATAAGCAAGAACCCAAGCAGCAAGGATCTCCAGGTCAACCCCTGGGCTGTCAAGCCTGCCCTGCTGATGAGCCACATCCCCGCCTGCATTCCTGGCATCCGGTTCTCCCAGTGCCCTGGAGTTCTTCCTCCCTGCACATCCTCATTCACAGATCCCTCTGGAGCAGGGTGATGGAAGTGCTTTCCAAGCCCCACTGCCACCCACACCCACACCCACACCCCCACACACGGTGGGTGGGGGAGGCAGCCCAGGGCCTTGTGCATCCAAGGCAAGCACCTTGTCCTGACCCACAGCACCCCTCCCCCCTTGGGAATAACCCTGCTCAGAATCCCAGAACTCAGCCTACAGAACGTTGAGAAATTTCCCTAAATAAACCCATTGCCCTGCAAATGAAGAAACTGAGGCTGAGAGAAACTATTTGTTCAAGTCACAAAGAAAAACCACATTCCCTAGAACAGATGGGGGTTTCTGGGACCACAGCTCAAGTCGCCAAGGCAGGGGTTCTGAGCCTGCCCCAGGAAAGGAAAGGAGGTGTGGGTCCACTCCAGGGCTGCTGCCCAGTGGAACATTCCAAAGGAAGTAAGACAGGCCACATCTGGGTGTTGAGACCTTCACCTCTGGCTGGGAGCCTAGCCCTGGGGGGGCTTCCCACCTGCTGACGTGCTGCTGGGGACTTCCTAGCCCCTGGAATGTAACCCGGCCTCCTTCCGCGGAGTGCCCGGGTTAACTCTGTCTGCAACCCACTCCCTGCCCAGTGCCAGCGCCACAGCAGGGATGGATATGCAAATAGCCAGCCATGGTATTAATACGAGATTCCCCCCCAGGGGAGGCGTGTGGAAAGTGCTGGTGTGTTTCACAATTCTGTTTTGTCCAGAGTAGACGCGCGGGGGCCCGGAATGATTTAAAACAGATTTTTGAAAAGGCAAAATAAAATTGGAACAAAACCTAGTCAAGGCATGCGCCATGCTCCCCGCCCCCAGCTCTCACCAACCCCCCCCCTCCGGCAACCCTCTTTCTCTCAAGTCCCTGGGGTTCCCTTGTCGAGGCTATAGTAGTGGGCGCTTTTCCTTCCAGCAGAGCGCGCCTGGCCCAGCAACCCGAGCCTTCATGACAGCTGAAGGTGGCTTGGAGCTGAGGCTGACCACCTCCTCTGCTCCTTCCTAAAACAACAGAAAGTCAATCTAGTCTATTCCTTTCACGCTTTCTCCCCTCACCCCATGCCTAGAATGAGCGCTTCGTCAGAAAGCTCCTTGCTTGTCAATGCCACTGATGGGCTGTGTGACCTCAGACAAGTCGCTCCATCTTTCTGAGCCTTTGTATTACAAGGAGCGGAGAAGAGAGTCATACCCTTTACCAGGAAGGGGGAACCTCGGGGAATCCCTTAGTAGTCCCTGTACCAAGCCACTTCACAAGTACCCAGCACTCTGCCTGAGACAGTGTCACGCAAGAGCCCCTTAAAGATCTTCCAGATAACTACCCTATTTAAAGACTGACAGGGACACGGGGAGGACCAGAGAGGAAAAAGAATTTGCCCAAGGCTACACAGCAGTGTTCTCTCTGCTCCTACCCAGACTCCCCCTCGTGGCCCCAGGGCTCTAGGTGAGTGCGAGGAAGTGGCCCCTCCTCTCTCCACCTGCACGTGCCAACCTGCTGGGGACCACGACGACACTCACCGTAGAGCGGGTCTGGACCTCCGGGGACAGAGCTCCGCTGCTGCCTGGTGCCGGCTGGTTGTCACCGACCGCGGGCGGGCGGAGCTCCCTGCAACCCTCTGACCACGGTGGATGCTGGTTCTGGGAATGCACTCGGTGGCCCCTGTATCCGGCTGTTCCCGGCTCTGGCCGCTGCGATAGAGCTTATCTGGCGGGTGTCAGGGTTCAGCGGCCGAGGGACCCGGGTTCCCGGAAGCCTCCAGCCCCGGCCCTGCGTCCCCGGATGCCGCGCTGGCCCGTCGTGTCACCGCGCTGCGCGGACACTCCTCTGCCGTAGCTGTAGGAGGCCACCTCCTACTCCCATCTCGGCTGATTCCAAGCCCACGCAAGGCTCTTGGCCCCCCGAAGACTTGGATTAATCACTCGGGATCCGATGCCTGCCCGGGATGGAGCGGAGGGGACGCCTGGAAGTTTCTGTTTACTGCGCTGCGCGGGGCTGCAGCTAATCACTCGCAGGCAGGGTCGGGTCCCTCCCTCAGCTTCTGCCTTTCCCCTCTTCCCGGCCCTAGCCCCTTTCCAGTTCTTGCCACGGTCTGGTCGGAGCTGACCTGGATTTCCAGCAGGAGTCCCCCCTCCTGCACTTTCCGCTCTGCAGGGTGGGGATCCAGGGGGAGGGTCCAAGCTTCTGCACCCCAGTTGGGTTTTGTTTTGTTTTGTTTGTTGTTTTGTCAGTTGCCATTTGCATTCATTCGTTCACCCATTCATTGGTTCATTCATTCACTCATTCATTCCTTCTCTCAGTTGTGGGGAGAGTGCACATGCCAGGACCCGCTTGGGGGAATCATCTCTTCCCTTCTAACTTCCGGGTTCCAGGATCCAGTGTCCGGGCTCGACAGCAAGCAATTCTGTTTTCTGAAAATTAGTTTTTGTTTTTCTTGTTTTTTTCTGAGACAAGGTCTCAAGTAGCCCAAGCTAGCTTTGAATTCGCTATGTAGCTGGGGATGACAGACTCAAGGCAACCATCATGCCCAGCTTTGCAGGAGCTTTGGACAGCAGGAAAACGTGCATGCCTGCATGCATAGATTGACACATATTCACATGCACACACATACATACTACACACATGCACACACCGCAAGAATGGGTTGGTACAGGAAATGGAGAGTCACTTAACTGCCCCCTACATAACAGCCAGCTGAATAAAATGGAAGTGGGCTGGACTTCAGGGCGCAGGGCTCAGCTAGCTGGGTGCTGTGGCCTGTGGTTGTAATCCTGGCACTCGGGAGGCTGAAGCAAGGGAGCGGTGAGCCGGAGGCTAGCCTGAGCTACATAGCAAGACCATACTTAAGCCATAACAATAACATCAAAAACCTGTCCCCTCAGCAGAAGCCCAGACACACTCCAGAGTGGGAGCAGCCCGAAGAAAGGCTGCAGACTCCTCTCAGTGGGGAAAGAGCGAGTCTTGTGCACTTTAGGACCTGACCAAATGGAGGTTTTCTCCTTGCTTGGTTTAGTTGATTAGTCTCTTCTTTGTGATAAGGAGGTTTGAACCCAGAGCCTCCCACAGGACACCCCTCCCACACTCTTCTTTACCCTTCTGGGACCAAGATCCCTCAGCCTCTGGAGTAACAAATGTCTGGAATTACAGGACTACAGTGCCAGGCCACAACTCCCACTTTATGTTCTGAACACAGGGTCTTAAGCCAGGCAAGGAGGCTCACACATCTAATCCCAGCACACACGAAGCTAGGCAGGAAGACTAGGCAAGGCCAGCCTGGACTACATAAGACCCTGTCTCTAAGTCAGAAAAGCTAAGTTGTGGCGGTGGGCATCCAGAACTTGGGAGGTGGGAACAGAAAGATCAGAAGTTCAAGGATGGGCTGGAGAGATGGCTCAGTAGTTAAGAGCGCTGACTGCTCTTCCAGAGGTCCTGAGTTCAATTCCCAGAAACCACATGGTGGCTCACAATCATCTCTATCCCCTGTTCTGGTGTGTGAAGACAGTGACAATGTACTCACCTATATAAAATAATTTTTTTTTTAAAAAAGAAGTTGTTCAAGGACATCTTTAGCTACATAGCAACTTTGAGGCTAGCCTAGGCTACATGAGACTCCATCTCAAAAAGAAAGCAAAGAAAAGACCAATACTTTTAGATGTTGCCCAAGCTGGTCTTGAACTCCTGGACTCAAGCGGACCTCCCAAGGAGCTACAGTGTGTGGCATGGCGCCCAGGCAATAGCATCTTGACTGTGTGGCACGCCCCTAACACACTAATGATACTAAATATGACTGGAATAAGTATATAAAGCCAGAAACAAGACCCGAAGGCTGTACGCCAAGCCAACCGGATTCCTCTTGGTACACATATGTGCATACAGGCAATATTCGTACACATAAAATAAAGAAACCTTTTCTTAAAAAAGGCAAGGCAAGATTTAGGCTCCAACTTCACCTTGAAATTCTGTGAACTCTGGTCACTGAGAGGATGTTCAGGAACCTGAGGAAGAGCAAGCTACCTTCAATTGACAGCCCTCCAGGCTGTCACCCCAAGCAGCTGAGCCTCCTAGGAGACTTCCCCCATCACAAGGTTCTGCGCTGGGCAGAAGCTCAGTTCAGCAAAGCCACTCTCTCAGACTCACAAACCACAGGGCACATTGGAAGGGAGGAGTGCAAGTTCAGAGGTCACAGGAAGGCCCTGGCAACAGGCGGATTCAATGTGATTATCCCCCTCCCTTACTACCCTGCGTCCCGGACCCTTGACAAGGCTTTGTTCAGTGATACCATGGGCCTCCTCCAGGGGGCGCTGTCCCATTTCCCCACTGGCCAATGTCTGCTGATGGTAGAAGCCCTCCCCGCAGGGCAGTCACCGTAGGAGACAAATGTCGCTCCCCATTGCCAGCCCTGACTCTGCCCTCCTGGAGAGAGAGAAGACTCCAGGTTCCCAGCATAACCAGTTCACAGGGGGAGTCCCACCAGGGTAGGGTCCGTGCTGACTCTGATATCATCCAACATGGGAGTGTCTTGTAAACTGTGCACTCAGCAGCCCTGGGTCTCCTGATGACAGAGGCATTTTACTCTAGGCAAATAAATCTCGTTCAGTCCCAATGGACCTGGGAGATTCTCCCTTCCTATCAGGGCCCGTCTTCCTTCCACATGTCTATGGGAATGGCTAACCTCTCTTTCTAACAGGGAGACAGAGGATGTAGAAGCAGCAGCCCTAGACTTGGGTTCTTTCGTGCACAGAATCTAGAAGAAATAAAGTGGGCCAGGGATTGTGTGTGTGTGTGTGTGTGTGTGTGTGTGTGTGCCACTGTGTGAATTCATAAGGTGGAGCCAGGTCTCTCCTTCTACTGCGTAGGTCCTGGGGATTGAACTCAGGTCCTGGGGCTTGGTGGTGAGTACTTTTGTTCACAGTACTCTAACATGGATCTACCTGACCAGGGAAAATGAACACAACCCTGAGGACATGTGGGATTTAGGTGGTGACAATAGGTTAGTAATTGCCCCTTAGCTGTGATGAGCATTGCACAGTGATGGAAGTGGACCAGGAGGGAACAGCGAAAAATCTGTGCAAAACCCTACATACACACCAGACATCCTATAATAAAAAGGAAACGCTGATGGGACATGGTGACCATTGCCAGGAGTTCAAGACCATCCTCTGGTACATAGCTGGGGCAACATAATGAGTTAAGGCCAGCCCAGGCTACACAAGGCCCAAATAAAACAAAACAAATGATCGTTTAAACTTTGGGGCTTTTCTCTGCCTTGGTTTTTTGACTCGATATGTAACCCAGGTTGACTCTGAATTCACTGTTACCCAAGCTGGCCTCAAACTAGGGGAGATCCTCCTGCCTCAGACTTCAAGTGCTGGGACTAGGGACATACATTACCATACTTAGCCTAAAATGTTTCAAATTCTTGTTTACTTTTAGTTCTGGGGGTGAACTTAGGGCCTCCAACATACTAGAAAAGGGCTCTCACTGACATCACCCCCAGCTTTACAAAATATCTTTAACAGGCTCACAGTAGAGGGAAGCGTCCTTTGTTTATAGACAGGGTCTCTCTACAGAGTTCTAGGACTCACAATGTTGAGCAGGCTAGCCTCCTTGAACTCAGGGAGATTTACCTGCCTCTGTCTCCAGAGTGCGGGGATTAACGACATGCGCCCCACACTCAGCTGAAACAGCCATTGTTTAAAGTTGTATTTATAGATAAAATGGGAAAAAAAGTAAGCACATAAAAAGCCAACAACTGCTTAATGCATGGCCCATGGATTGTTTTAGGTACCACCTTTTCTATTGCCCAGCAAGGCTTTGTTTTTTTGTGTTTTGTTTTTTTAAGATTTATTTTATGTACACTGTCGCTGTCTTCAGAAATCAGAAGAGGGCGTCAGATCCCATTACAGATGGTTGTGAGCCACCATGTGGTTGCTGGGAATCGAACTCAGGACCTCTGGAAGAGCAGTCAGTGCTCCTAACCACTGAGCCACCTCTCCAGCCTTCACTGAAGGTTTTTAGTTTGCCACAATAAAAGTTGAAATGGGGCATAAGCAATGGAGGCCGGCACGGTGGCTGGCAGGAAAGAAGTTGTGGTCAGTCTTGACGATGTACTAAGTTTGAGGCCAGCCTTGACCACATGAGGTTCTATCTCAAAATACCAAAAATATGGCTGGAAAGAGGACTCCGGTGCTTCAGAGCACTTGATGCTCTTGCAGAGGACCCAGGTTTGGTTCCCAAAACTTACTCACCTGGTGACGGCTCACAACTGCCTGTAACTCCAGTTCTAGGGGATCTGACAACCATCTTCTGGGTTCTGAGGTCACCTGCACACACATACTGCATAGACATGCACTCAGAGGCGCGTGCGCATACACAGAGAGAGAGAGAGAGAGTAAAGAATTAAGAAACTAGAACAAGTTAACTAGGGAATGTAATTAATTAGTAAATATACGCCAGGCAGTGGTGGCGCACGCCTTTAATCCCAGCACTCAGGAGGCAGAGGCAGGCGGATTTCTGAGTTCAAAGCCAACCTGGTCTACAGAGTGAGTTCCAGGACAGCCAGGGCTACACAGAGAAACCCTGTCTTGAAAAAACAAAAACAAAACAAAAGTAAATATTCATCAGCATTGTCACCCCCTAATACAGCCGGTTTCTCAACTCCCTGCACCTGAGAGGAGATTCCAAGGACCCCAAGGCTTTGTGGGGTGCCATGCGTAATTCACACGGAGAGCTGATAGAAGCCAGGAGTTGGGTTAACTGAGCTCTGCAGTTTATCGCTCTCCTGTGAACGACAGAGACATGCCTGGGAAAGGGACCCCTGCGGGGAGGGCGAGGAGACAGTAACCAGGATGGAAGCTCTTATCAACCTTAGGAACTTTTATCCTGGACCAGGTCCCATTACCTGCTCCTCCCTGGAGACAAATGTTTTACTGTCTCAGCCCCTGGCGACTCTGTGCTCTCAATCTGACCTCTGTGGAGCCTCACTCCAGGCCCTTCTGACACTCCCCTCCTCCATGGCAAACTGTGATCTTGTAGCCTGTAGGCTCTATTGAGCCTTTGGATTGACAAGGTCTACCTCTGGCATGGACCAGAAACTTCAGTTTAGCTTGAGTGATGCAGCCCTAAAATCTGAGAGCTTTATCAGTCAGGGGATGATTAGGGGAGGCCGAGGCCTGACCCTAAAGAAAGCCCTTTCCTCCCACCCCAGAAGTCATACAGCTCCCCCAGCTTTTGCCAGAGTTAATCTTTGCAGAAACTAGTCCAGTTAAGTAAACTGTTTCCACACACTCAGGCGGCATCTGGAGGGCCTGTGTTTCTCCACGTGGTGACTGTCATCTCCGTAACATACCACTGAGAGTGAGCCCAGCATTCCAGAGATGACTCCACCAGCTGAGGAATTCTGCTGGCCCCTGGTGCGCAGCACTTCTGTGATATGTCTGAGTTTGCGACAAGACCCTCAGCTGCATCTTTGGTAACCTGATACATTTCTGTTGTGTCCCGTCCCCCCGCCCCCTGCGCCCGCCACTGTGCCTGCCAGTCTTTGCCACAGATTTCTAGTAAACTGCTCAAATATGCACAGCCTAAATTGAACCCTGATGGTGGGGCGCTTGCTCCCAGGCCCCTCTTCAAAGCATGATGATTTACGCGGTTCTGGAAACATCGGGCCAGCGCGTAGTTTATTTGGGTTGGCTGGTTTCGTGCTGCTCGGAATCTGCTTTGGGGGTGGGGGTGGGGACAAACCCTGCCCGTGTTTAGATTTATAATTTATATTCCAAGCACAAATACCTCGTAATGGAGCTGGAAATGAGAGCCAGCCATGAGCAGGCCATTACAGGCTGGCATTGCGAGTGTGTGGTTACATTAAGGGACCCCAAACTGCTTTCTGTTAAGCCACCATCTAACTGACACGTGCCCATGCAGCGGGCACACTGCCAGCTTGGCCTCTGGACCCAGGTCCTGAGCCAGCTCTTCCCAACTGGAGATGCCTGCTCAGTGCTCGGTCCTCTTGCACTCCCTGCCCCCTGCCCCCTCCCAGCTCCCCTATGCCTGAGCATGTCAAACTGAGGAGGAAGCAGAGACCCAGAAACATGAAAGTCCACTCCAGCTTCCATAGACTTCAGGCGTTGTCTGTTTTGTGGTGCTGGGGACCGAACCCTGAGCTTTGCACTTGCTAGGTTAGAGTTCTCCCATTAAACTACACCCCAGCCCTGGGTTTGTTTCCTTGAAACAGGGTCTAACTATGTAGCCCAGGCTGGCCCTTTCACCTCACTCTCATTGCTGCAATTGTAGGTATGTGCTGCCACACCCAACTTCAAATAAGAGATTTCCATCAAATCAAGGCGTGACCAAGTGCAGTGCATGCCAGTGATTCCAGTTCTCAGGAGGTCCAGACAGAGTCAGGAGGATCACAGCAAGTTTGAGGCCAACCTGGTCTAGGTAGTGAGCTCCAGGTCAGCCAAGGCTGCATAACAAATCCCCGTCTCAAACAAACACAGAGAAACCCTGTCTCGAAAAACAAAAAAACAAAAAAACAAAAAACAAAAAAAAAACAAGGCATACCAGTAGCTCATACCAGTGATGCTAGCACTGGGTGGCAGAGGCAGGAGGACTCCTTCAAGTTTGCCGTTTGCAACTCTGGTTGTTGTTGTTGTTGTTGTTGTTGTTTTCCAGACAGGGTTTCTCTGTGTAGCCTTGGTTGTCCTGGAACTCCCTCTGTAGACCAGGCTGGCCTCGAACTCAGAAATCCGCCTGCCTCTGCCTCCCGAGTGCTGGGATTAAAGGCGTGTGCCACCACTGCCTGGCCTTTTTTTTTTTTTTTTTTTTTTTTTTTCTTTTTTCTTTTTTCTTTTTTTAAGGAAAGGAAAAGAGAGAAAAAGGAAGTGGGGAGGAGGGAGGGGAGGACGGAGAGCACGGGGATCAAGTCTAATGTGCCCTCAGTTCACTCACTAGGACACTGAATATCCAATATGATGCAGCTGCCATTCATTTATTCAATGTCAACTACTGTTCTCAGGACAGAGTGAGCTCTCCACAGTACTGGGGACTCGGTGACACAGCACCTTTTTGAGCAGTTGCTGAAACAACAGTGGGAGTTTGGGGGACATCTCTTATTAGATAGGGCAGAGCCTGGCAGTAGGGCACTGTCCCTAGCACTGCCATAATAGCAACAGAATTTCTGATACGATCATTCACTCAAGAAATATTTGAGTTGCTGGAACTGAGTTAAGGGTTGGAAAGAGAATGGCGAGAATGTCACCAGTCTAGACTGCGTTCTGTCTGTGAGGGGTCAAAGACTCCCAGGAGAAGAAACTGAGAGACTGCTAAAGGGGCTAAAGGTAGCCGCGTTGTCCTGCTGCTGTGTGGCATGCACTGGCCAGGGAGTCCGGAATACTTACCCTGGCACCGCCACTGTTAAAGGGGCAGGTAAAGTGACCCGACTGAAACAGGAGGGGAAAGGGCCTGCCTCACCCATCCACCCACCCCGGGATCTCAGCAGGAACCGAGTTAAACTGGAGCAAGCTCCACAAAGAGAGGGGAATTTTGGAGGTAGCACAGTGGACAGAATGCTTGCTATGCATTCGGAAAAAGCCCGAGTTTAGGTCCCCAGAAACCCCGTAAAAAAGCCAGGCATGGGGGCTCAGCAGTACTCACTTGCTGTTCTCGAAGAAGCTCTGGGTTCAGGTGCCAGCACCCACAGGGAAGCTCATAATTGCCAATAATTCCAATTCCAGGAGATCCAATGTCCCTTTCTGACCCCCAAAGGCACCATTCGAAGACACCACGTGGTGAACATACCTACATTCAGGTAAACACATACATAAAACTTAAAAATTTAAAAATTAGCCAGGCAGTGGTGGTACATGCCTTTAATCCCAGCACTCGGGAGGCAGAGGCAGGTGGATTTCTGAGTTTGAGGCCAGCCTGGTCTACAGAGTGAGTTCCGGGACCGCCAGGGCTATACAGAGAAACCCTGTCTCAAAAAAACAAAAAAATAAATAAATAAGATAAATAAAAATTAAAAAACCAAACAAGCAACTAATCTTTAAAAGAAAGAGAGGAAGATGGGAGCTGAAGAGATGGCTCAGTGGTTGAGAGAGCACTGGCTGTTCTTCCAGAGGATCTAGGTTCCATTTGTTCCATTCCCACACCGACATGGCAGCTCCCAAGTGTGTAACTCCAGTGCCAGGGGATCTGACTCCCCCTACTAGCCATAGGGAACACTGCATGCATGTGGTGCGTGGATATATATATATATACATATATATATATATGCAAGAGAGAGAGAGAGAGAGAGAGAAAGAGGACGAGCTTATCAGTTATGAGTCCTTCTTGTTCTTCCAGAACCCAAGTTCAGTTCCTGTAATGCCCTCTCCAAGAGATCTGATGCCCTCTTCTGGCTCCTGAGAGCATTGCACCCACACGGCATAAATTCACACAGACACAAATATATACACAAAAATAAAAAGCAGGGGCAGGAGCGATGGCTCAGTAGCTTAAGAGCACATTTCGTTTTTGCAAACGACCAGAGTTCAACTCCCAGCACCCACATGGCAGGCTACAACCATCCAGTTCCAAGGGATCTGATGCTCTCTCCTCGCCTTTGAGGGCACCAGGCATGCACGTGGTATACAGACATACATGCATGGGCAAAAGATCTATACACATTAGACACACACACATTAAAGAAGAAAGGAAGGAAGGAAGGAGCAAATAAATAAACCAAAAAATAAAATAAATGTAACCAGGTGTGAAAGCACATACCTTTAACCACCACACACAGGAGGCAAAGGCAGGTGGATCCCTGAGAGTTCAAGGCCAGCCTGGTCTACATGGAGTGTTCCATGATAGCCAAGGCTACACAGAGAGACTCTGCCACAAATAAAATAAAACACAAAAAAACTAAGATGCAAGGGCTGGAGAGATGGCTCAGTGGTTAAGAGCACCAACTGACTGCTCTTCCGAAGGTCATGAGTTCAAATCCCAGCAACCACATGATGGCTCACAACCATCCATAATGAGATCTAAGGCCCTCTTCTGGGATGTCTGAAGACAGCTACAGTGAGCAGGGCAGGAGCGAGAAGAAAAAGTGTCTGAAGACGGCAACAGTGTACTTACATATAATAAATAAATAAATCTCTAAAACAAAATAACTAAGATGCAGGAAGATTCAAGAAGACACGGACATGAGCCTTTCCCCTCCACACTCATGCTTGCACCTCCCCTACACACAGATAGGAACAAACTAAGCACGTGCCAAGCACACACCAAGCACATGTACGAGCACAGAGAAGCCTCTGTGTGCTTTGCACTAACTGCATTTCTTGGGAATACTGGAACCCGAAATTTGCATTTCCGGAGACTTAGGGGGGTTCATACTTGCTTGCTCCATACTTGCTTTAAGACTAGACCATCCCCAGGAGCCTTTTATAAAACACTGTCCCCTCCCCGTGCTCCCTGCACACAATGGTCCATCTCCACCCACCTGCACCAGTGCCTACTGCTGCTGAAACGGTCTACCTGTAAGCAATGGCTAGGCTGGAGTCGTTACCTCAGTGTTATTATGCATGTGACTTGAAGCTGCCGTTCAAGGCGATCTTCCTGGGGCAGGAAGATCAAGTTAGAGGACAGCCTAGCCTACCGAGGGGTTTCCAGTCTTCTGAAGAGTATCTGGAAAAAGGCTGCCTCAAAAACCAGAGAAACAGGCTAGCAAGGTGGCTCCGGGGTTAAGACTGTGGCATGTACCTGAAATGCCACATGGGGCCTCAAGAATTCAAGGCCAGCTTGAGTTGTACAGAACCCTGCCTCAAAAGTGCTGTGGCACACTCTTTCTTGTTTGTTTTGTTTTGTTTTTCGAGACAAGGTTTCTCTGTGTAGCCCTGGCTGTCCTGGAACTCACTCTGTAGATCTGGCTGGCCTTGAACTCAGAAATCCGCCTGCCTCTGCCTCCTGAGTGCTGGGATTAAAGGCATGCGCCACCACTGCCTGGCACTCTTTCAATCCCAACACTCAAAAGGCAGAGGCAGTCAGATCTCTGAGAGTTCAAAGCCGGCCAGGTCAACATAGCAAGTTCCAGGCCAGCCAGGGATATAGAGTGGACTCTGTAATAAATCAATAGATAAAATATTTGATTTTTTTAAAGCAAAAATCCTAGAGAAGGAGCCAGGCCTGGAGTATAATGACAAGTCAGTCCCTCCAGGGCCACTTAGAACAAAACAATGGGAGATTAAATCAAGCCCAAGGAAAAATGGCCCACGCAGGTGGACTAGCTGCCGCCAGCCAGCGCCTTGACAGAGTACTTGATTTATAAGTAGGAGATCACTCTAAGATAATGACAGCTAAGCACAGAAGCCACACAAAGAGTAGCCTCACAGTTCGCCACAGCCTGGTGTTGCAACTGTGCCTAATTACATGGGCTTTGTGTTTACCCAACAGGGACACAGGTGTGAGCAGCAACAGCAACACACACACGTGAGTGAGTGAGTGACTAACCCATTGAGTGTCACAGTGACCTCATCACTGGGGGAGAGGGGGTATTCTACTCCGTCCCTCAGATGCACGCTGACTGATGCTAACACACAGACTTTGATTGACAGCCCTCAGCCCCTCCCTCATTAGCAGAGACTATGTGCCAGCATAGCTCTGGATGCGAAAATGAGTTCTTTTCCCCCTTGGTATATTGAGACAGGATCTCGTGTAGCCCAGGCTGGCTTCAAATTCTAGCCTCCACCTCCTATGTGTGGAAATGAAGTAGAAGCTTCTGAAGTCCTTCTCAGAGCATATGCTCCTGGTAGTGGGCTGGGGTGAGGGACGACAAGCAGACAGAGCTGGTAGTCATGACAGGGAGGACCCTGTCCAGAGCCTGACAGTTCTCAACAGCAGCAGCAAGCTGGAGAGACAGAGGATGAGGTGAGTTAAGAAGGGAAGAGCAAGAGCCGGCCAGGCGGTGGTAGCGCACGCCTTTAATCCCAGCACTCGGGAGGCAGAGGCAGGTGGATTTCTGGATCTCAGAATGCTGGATCACAGAGGAGCCAGGATAGAAGGAGAAAGATCTGAGAAAAGGCAACCATCCTGGCAGGAGGCTATGGCAGCCAAGTGCAGGGTGGGAGACAGGGGTGGGAGAATAGACTCTGAGTCACAGTGGGGGCAGAAGATAGCAAGAGGAAGACAGGGCTGGAAGATAGTGAGAGAGTGCAGGTAGAGCTGGCTGCTCAGATCTGTGGAAAGGTGGCATGGTTGCTGTGATCTACCTCTCACACCAGCATGCAAGAAGCTGAAGCAGGGTTGCCATGAGTTCGAGGCCAGCTTAGGCTCCAACGTAAGATCCTGTTTCAAATATAAGAGAGAAGGAAACACGAAACGGTAGCTCTTTGCATGCTGACTTCTAAAACTTTGTAATTTGCGACTTAATCTCTTTCTTTGGAATATTTTAAGGATTTACCTTATTTTCAAGACTTACTTTTATCTATAGGTTTGTTGTCTGTTACGTGTGAGTACTCGAGGAAGCAGAAGACACCCTTGTATCCTCCAGAGCTGGAACCTCCAGTGGTTGTGAGCTGCCTGTCACAGGGGCAGGAACTGAACTTGGGTCTTCTGCAAGAGCAGAAGGTAATCAGAGCCAACTCTCCAGCCCCTGCCTCTGCAGTCATGCCTCTGTGTGTGTGTGTGTGTGTGTGTGTGTCGGTGAATTGCCTATATTATGTCTCTGTCTCTCTAGCCCCTGTTCCTGTCTTTTTAAACAAGGTATGTATGTATATATGTATGTATGATGTATATATGTATGATATATGTATGTATGATATATGCATGTATGATGCATGATGTATGCATGTATGATGTATGTATGTATGATGTATATATGTATGATGTATGTATGTATGTATGATATGTGTATGTATGATGCATGATGTATGTATGTATGTATGTATTGAGACAAGGTTTCTCTGTATAGTCCTGCCTGTCCTAGAACTCTGTGTAGACCAGGCTGCCTGCCCTCAAACTCACAGAGATCCTCCTGTCTCGGTCTCCTGAGCACTACAATTAAAGGCCTGCACCACTGCACCCAGCTTCCATTTTTGACATTTCACAGGGCACTCTTTAAGATAGGGTCTCATGTAACCTAGGCTAGTTCAAATGTGCTATGTAGCCAAGGCTACCCTCGAGCCCCTGGTCTTCTTGCACTTGCCTCCTGAGATTACAGGAATGCACAACAATGCTCAGTTCATGGGATGACCTTAGGGGACATGGTGACCAGCTTGGGACACGGCTGAGACCCATGGGACTCCAGATCCCTGTGTTGCCCCTTCCTGGCCGAGTGGGCTTGAGTCAGTCACTTCTCTGGCAGCTCTGGGTTTCCTCGTCTTAAAATAGAGCGTAATTGTTCCTGTCTCCCAAGGTGTGGGAGGAGGGTGACATCATGCGTGTAAAGGTATCCAACAGCTGGGACTGGAAACAAAATCAGATGACTGCTGGGACCAGGCCTGGAGGCCACCAAGCAGTGCATAGTGTCACCCCTGGGCGGGAGCAGGGAGTGTGTAGGTGAGGACAGTCAGAGACAGAGAGGGCACAAGTTCATCTGCTGCAGATAGAGCAGAGGACACTGGGCTGTGAAGTTCAGTCCTAGTAGGAGAAGGAAGGTCTATCCTGCGACCTGCTGCACACCGAGGAAGGGCCTGCTGTCACTCATGGAGCTAGGCAAGAGAGAAGAGACAAAATGAAGTCACTGTCCTTGAGACCAGAGAAGTCACTGTGCCCGTCAAAGAATGCACAGCTTAGGAGACCAAGAGCAGAGTTCCGGAGGAATTCTGGTGTGGAGGTCGGCATCAGACTGGGAAGCATGGACCTCTACCTCAGAGTGATCTCGCCAGCCTAGCCAGGACTTTTTGTTTAAGATTTATTTTATGCCCAAGAATAACTAGAGTTTATGAATGAGGATCTCTCTCTCTCTCTCTCTCTCTCTCTTCTTTTTTTTTTTTTTTTTTTTTTTTTTTTTTTTTTTTTAGACAGGGTTTCTTTGTGTAGCCCTGGCTGTCCTGGAACTCACTCTGTAGACCAGGCTGGCCTCGAACTCAGAAATCCACCTGCCTCTGCCTCTGCCTCCCAAGTGCTGGGATCAAAGGCATGTGCCACCACTGCCAGGCTAGCCGTACAGATATTTATGGGTTTGTTTAAACAGGATCTCAACACTGTAGCCCAGGCTGGCCTCAAACTCTCAGCAATCCTCCTGCCTCAGCTGCTCCATGAGCTTGGCCTTTTTGCTCTGAGTTCTTGATGAGGGCTGCCACCTCCCAGCCTCTTGACTGGCAGATGGGAGGCGGGGAAGTTCAACAGCAAACCACCTCTCTGAGATCTGTGAGAACCGGTTCGCTTCATCAGGACCGTCTCTCACAGTACAGACGCCTCTAAACTGTGCACGCCCTCTGACCTCCTGGAGTCTATCCTAGAGATACACGCACGTGAGTGGTGCACAGGGCAACCACATGGGCCATCCACTACGGCACTGAGTCATGGTGACCTTGATACCTGAGTGAATTACGACTTGCCTGTGCCACGGAAAGCTAGGCAGCCAGAGAACAGACTTAAGAGGGCAGGTAAGAGGAAGTATCGGGATGACACATTGCAGAGAATGTGCCTCACAAGTCAGGAAGTTATGTGTGGTATGTACGTAATAGACGTCTTGGAAGGAAGGGGTAAGGCAGTCTCCCCTATAGAAAATCTTCCTTGTATAGTGCAGGTTAAGTATATTCATCTGTAGAATAAAACCATATAGACTCACCTAAGTAGTTAGTGGGGACTGTTGTTTGCTGGTTGGCTTGAGACACGATTTCACGGACCACAGGCAAATCTCAAACTCACAGTGTAGCTGGGGATGGCTTTGAACTCCTGACCCTCCTCTTCTATCTTCAGAGTACAGGGCTAGAGGTGGAGTTCATGTGAGACTGGGAGTAGAGCCCAGAGCTTCGCAAACTGAGGCAAGCCGTAGCCCAGCCCAGCGGGAGAGCTCTTGACCCTTCAGACATCTTTAGGTTGAGAAACTCACAGCCTGTCCTTCACTGCTGTGGATTTGATCCTGTGAACTGCTTGCACTCAGGAACCCTGTGGCATGGCTCTGTGATGACAAGGAAGCCGAGACCCCATGACTTCCAAAGTTCTCTCTGTCCACCATGACAGAACCCACAGGGTCCCACTGGCACTTTGTGTCTGTCACCTGGGGTGTGGTGCTACATTAGCTGCCATTTTTCCACAATGTCTAGAAGCTCTGTTCTCGGGCACCAGGCTGTCGCAAATGAGGTCTCTGTAATGTGACTTATTTGTGGGTTTCTTTATCTCGCCAGGCAGTGGTAGCACATGCCTTTAATCCCAGCACTGGGGAGGCAGAGGCAGGCAGATTTCTGAGTTCGAGGCCAGCCTGGTCTTCAGAGTGAGTTCCAGGACAGCCAGGGCTACACAGAGAAACCCTGTCTCAAAAAAAAAAAAAGAAAAGAAAAGAAAAAGAAAAAAAAAGACAGTCTCGAGTAGCCTAGGCTGCACTCAAGCTTGAGGCAATTCTCCTGCCTCAACTCTCAGAGTACTGAGATTACAAACCTATTCAGGTCACATACCCAGCATACTCTTGATTTTGAAGGTGATATCAGGGAAGATTTGCCTCCACATTGTGAAACTGATCAGCTGAGAAAAAAGTTGGAGACAGGCTGCAAAGAACAAATCAGCAGTTAGTGAGGTTGAAGCATCAGCTCGGCCCCCATGTGGGCAAACTTTCCCGAGGCCCTAGCAGGGGTCCCGGGCTTCTCGCTAGGTGTCCTGGTTTAAGCCCAGTTGTTAGTGGATGCTTTTGAACACACTTGTCAGATTTCCAGATAAGGGCTCTGAGAGAAGTGGAACAGGAGCAGAATTCAGCCCTCTGGTCATCTTCAGTTCTCTCTTGAAGCCCTTGGGCTGGGCAGGACACACCTTCAACCAGAAATGTTTGTCTGAACTTGAGGAGAAAATGCCTCAGTCAAGAACTGCCAGGCATACCTGCCGAGCTCTCCAGACACAAACAGGTCTGGAATTACGAAGAGGTCATCTGATTTAAAGTCAAAACAAAACAAAAGGCCGGTGATGGTACATGCCTGCAATGCCAGCACGCAGAAGGCTGAAGTAGAAAGATTGTAACTTTGAGGCCAGCTTGGGCTAATAGTAGGTTCTGGGATAGCTTGGGCTACAGTGTGAGACCTTGTCTCAAACAGAACAAAAGCAAGCAAGGAAGCAAGCAAACCATAAAACCTTTGTCCTCACAAGTTGCTTGCAGAAAGCTGGGGGGTGGGAGAGGGTGGGGGGAACAACCCAGGCCCTGAGAGTGTCCCTCCTTGCCTACTTGGGTGTACCTGTGTGATCCTAGGCTCTTCTGTGGCTCCCTCCTGGGAACTAACTGCCTTTGGCTGGCTTTGTTGTCCCCAAGCCTCTCTCTCTGCTGGTTTAGTTTTATGTAAGCTTGGCATTCCTTGAATTTTTTTTTTTTTAAAAAAAAATATGTTCTCTCCTTAAATGACTGAGGGCAAAAAAAAAACGACTTCTCTAAACTGTCTTGTCTCCTTCCTTCAGTCTCTTCTCCATGGCTGAACCCCTCCGTTGCCCTCAGGTGTGAGGCTGTGAGGCAAAAGCTGGAGCGAGGGTTTCTGGCTTCTAGAAGGTTCTGGAAGGCAATGAGACTTGCAACCTGAGTCTCACCTTACTTTTACCTGCGGGGTTGTTTC
Organism: Rhynchomys soricoides; assembly: GCA_019843965.1. Taxonomy (NCBI): domain Eukaryota; kingdom Metazoa; phylum Chordata; class Mammalia; order Rodentia; family Muridae; genus Rhynchomys; species Rhynchomys soricoides. The sequence continues at coordinate 1,024,976 of JADRCH010000158.1, read as the reverse complement.
AGAGCAGAGAAAAAGACACGGACAATCTTTCTACCTTCAAACAATTCAGGCCAGAAGATGGTAGACCTTTCAGGAGACAAAGACAGGTGGATCTCTGTGAGTTCAAGGCCAGCCTGGTCTACATAGAGTTCCAGGCCAGCTAGAGTTACATCTTGAGACTCTTTCTAAAATAAATAAATAAATAATTTTAAAAATACAATAAAATGGTTTTAAGCCAACCATGGATATTTGTACACCCTCTGAAGAACAGTAGAAAACAGTAGGGACTGTCCATCAGAGCAAGGCCAAGGACTTACCTTTCCTGTGATTACATCTGCAAATCAACAGGGTCCCCAGTGAAGCTGGGCATGGTATACATACTTGAAATCTCAGCATTTGGAAAATGAAGAGGAGGATCTGAAATTTAAGGACAGCCTTGGCTAAATACCAAGTTTGAGGCTAACCTGAGCTACATGCCACAAACAAACAGCAAACCTCCAAATTTACAAGCTGGAGGTGATAAAACCCGCAGAGGAATTCTGTGAAGATGATGTGCAGTTTCCTGGGAACTTAGAGAGTTTAGGGGAGTCTCAGGACAAAGAAAGAAAATCAAGAAGGGAAAACCTGTAAGCAGCCACGCCCTGGGGGAAGGGCCAAAGGGGATGCCAGGGGAGTGTCCAAGTCGTGAGGAAATTTGTGAGAAACAGACATCTCATTCCATCATGGAGGTCTGGGATCAGACTTGGGTCATTAGGCTTGGTGGCAAAAGCCTTTACCCACTGAGCCATCTCTCTGTCTCTTAAGAATTGAATAGAATGAACTATAGTGACAATATTTTTCAGTGCTAGGGTCCAAAGGCAAGGTTTCATGGGTGCTAAGAGAAGCAGTCTACTATTGAGCCACATCCCTAGGTCAGAGGCAGGTTTTTGTTGTTGTTGTTGTTTGGGGTTTTTTTTTTTTTAGAGCTTTCTGTACTCTGGGCTCTGAGTTAAATAAGTTAGGAGCATTGCATCAGGTTCACGAGACAGACCTGAGGAGAGGAGCCACTGTATTACTACCCTTCATATAAATAAGGAAGCTGGGAGGAAGGATCCCTGTGAGTCTGAGGCCAGTTTGGGCTACATAGTGAAGCCCTGACCCCTTCCAGACTTGGCTGAGAAGTCTCATGTGTTAACACCAGGCTTCTGTTGGAATGCCTGGGAAATCCTTCCCACAAAGCCAGCAGCAGTCTTGATGACAAGGATGTCCCTCCTCTAGATTAAATTGTGCCCTCATAAAAGTTATGTTCGAAGTCTTAAGACCTGACTGTGACACCAGCTACAGGAGAAGCAGAAATAGGAAGTCCCAAGTTCAAAGCCTGCCTAGGGGGTCTTAATTAGCATTCCTTTCTTTCATGGCTCATTTATTTATTTTGAGACAGGGTCTTACAGTATGGTTCTGGATGTCCTAGAGCTGACTGTTGTAGATGAGGCTAGCCTAAACTTTCAGAGATCCACCCACCTCTGCCTCCCTAATGCTGGAATTAACCTCCTGCACCACCATGCTTGGCTAGTGCATGCTAGTGACCATGGAGGTCAGAAGAGGATCTCCTAGGACCAGAATTACAGACAGCTGTGAGCCACTTCGTAGGGCCTTTAGAGGAGCAGCCACTGCCACCTCTCCACCCTTTCACTTAGGGTTTCTATTGCTGCGAAGAAACATCGCAACCAAGCAGACTGTGGCGATGCCCGGCGCACACCATTAGTTCCGGCACTCACTTGGTTTTTCTTTTGTTGTTGTTGTTGTTGCTGTTTTTTCGAGACAGGGTTTCTCTGTGCAGCCCTGGCTGTCCTGGAATTCACTCTGTAGACAAGGCAGGCCTCGAGCTCAGAAATCTGCCTGCCTCTGCCTCCAGAGCGCTGGGATTAAAGGCATGAGCCACCACTGCCTGGCTCCGGCACTCACTTGGGAGGCAGAGGAAGGCAGATCTCTATGAGCAGACCTGCCTGGTCTACACAGTGAGTTTCAGGACAGCCAGGGCTACATGGTGAGACCCTGTCTCAAACAAACAAGCAAACCAACCAAAAACTCCACCACGATCAAAAGCCACTTGGGAGAGAGTTTAGGTCACGAAGTCACCTAGGGAAGTCAGGGTGGGAGCTCAGGAAGGAATCTGGAAGCAGGAACTGAAGCAGAGGCCACTGAGGAACACAGCTTACCATCCTGCTCCTCATAACACCCAGGACCTCCTGCCCAGGGGTGGCACTGCGCACAGTTAGCTGGGCTCTCCCATATTAATGAAGAAAATGTCCAACAGGCTTGCCCACAGACTGGCTATGGAGGCATTTTCTCAATTGGGCTTCCCTCTTCCCAAATGATTTTACTTGTGTCAGGTTGTAAAACTAACGAACACATTGGACCATGGACGTGTGTGTGTTTTCAAGGCAGGCTTAGGCAAATTCGTGAGATGTTGTCTCAAGAGAAAAAGACACACGCATAGTGGGATCCTGTAGAGCGCTTGCCTGGCTCTGGGAAGGGAGGGAGGGCAGGAGGTGAGGGAAGAAGGAAGGAAGGGAAGAGAAGATGAGGGGAACGGGAACAAAGAGGGGGTCATAAAGCAACCCAGGGTCTTTTAGACACTTATCACTTTAAGATAAGCTTCTTTGTGTAGGTCCTAAATTCAATCACAGTACCTCTTATCAACACAGACTGCAGACACACAAACCACAAACTGACTTGGAAGAGGCCAAGGACTCGTCTGGAAGCCCAGGAATCCCACGGTGACTGTCAGCTATGGGAGGTTGGGAGACAGGCCTGGAACAGCCTGTCCCCAGAGCCTCTTGAAGAGACCGAGCCTGATCACACCTTGATCTCACTTCTGGCTTCTAGCCTTTGAGAGAGCGAACCCGGCCTGTGGAACACTCAGTCCCTATGTGAGTTAGGAGCTGGGAAATTTGCATTTCTCTCCATGTTGACTTTTGAACTGCATGTCTTCCCAGGCCATCAACTGGTAAGACACTCTTTTGGGCTGGAGAGATGGCTAGGGGTTAAAATTCCTCCTACTGCCCTTCCAGACAACCTGAGTTCAAATCCAAGCCCCCAGGTGGATCGGCTACAACCACCTGGAACCCCAGCTCTAGCGGATCTAGCGGCCCTTCTGATGTCCTCAGCGTTTGGGCACACAGGCAGACACATGTATACAAACTGTGTTTACTTATTTAAAGACAGAGGGCTGGAGAGATTGCTGAGTGTGGTTGAAGGCACTTGTGCTCTTTCAGGTGACCCACAGAGTGGCTCACAACTGCCTGTGACCCGGACCCTCTTCTGATTTCCACAGGCCCCAGACACACATGTGTTTGTTGCACACGCAGGCACAATATTCATACATATAAAGAAAATGAATCGATTTTTAAAAAGTTTTTTTTTTTGTTTTGTGTTTTTGAGATGTGGTTTCACTATGTAGACCAGGCTGATCTTGAATTCACAGAGATCTCCTGCTTCTGTTCCCCAAGTGTTGGGATTAAAGATTCATATCACCACACCTGGCATATACATGTGTGTGTACATATACATACATATGTTTTTAATATATATTTAATATAGATCTATATATTAAATATATATTTACATAAACACATATTTTATATGTATTATACAAGATATAATACATAAAATATAGATATATTTTATAATTTACAATAATATAATATTAGAATATATCTTTTTTGAGACAGGATTTCATGTATCATAAGCTGGTCTTGAATTTGCGACATTGCCGAGGAGGAGGACCATGGGATGACAATCCTCTTGCATCTGCTTCCAAGTGCTGAGATGAGAGGTTGAACTTCCAGATCGTCTCTGCCATGCTGGGAATGGAGCCCAGGGTCTGGTGCACGCTAGACGAGTGCTCCACCAACTAGGCCATGTCCCCTGCTCCATAGACTGATTTCCAGTTATGTCAAGATGGCTTCTCATGGCCTCAGAATAAACCCATTTTGGCCTGTGTAATGGGCCACACCTGTGGTAAGGCAGTCTCCTTCACTCCAAGCTCCAGGCCTGCACGCACACACATACACACCCCTGCCCTGTCCCCCGAGGCCCTGACAGTACACAGGGAGATATGACACCCCACCCCCAACCGTGGCTTCCTCTGTACGATGAGCTCTCTTGCCTTGGTCCTTGGCTTTTGTCATAGATTCCCTCCTGACCTTAGCAACGTTATGGCCATAAGGAAGTCACCTTTGAGCCTCGCAGTGGTGGCATACATCTTTAATCCCAGAGGCAGAGGCAGGAGGATTTCTGAGTTCGAGGCCAGCCAGGTCTACAGAACGAGTTCCAGGACAGCCAGGGCTACACAGAGAAACCATCAGGAAAAACAAATGAAAACAAAAGTCTCCTTGGCAGAAATTCCACTACATGTCCCATCTAGGTGCTCTCTCTCTCTCTCTCTCTGACACACACACACACACACACACACACACACACACACACACACATACCTCTCACACAAGCTAATAGCTGAAGAAATGCCCTTCCTCCCACAGGCCACCCCACTCATCTATCTGGCCATTTAATCACACTCAGCGGGCCAGACTCATTAACTCCCTCCCGCCCCGCCCCCATCCCTGCCTCCCTCCTTAGATCTTATGGAAAGGAAACACAAATCCGATTCTTCCAACCCCCAGATTTAAGCATCTTAGGAGTCTCTGAGGCTTCCCCATCTGCTTCCCACCTACTTTCTGCAGAGATCTCCTCCGGGCCCCTGCCCAGGCCCCAGGCTGGCTCGCTCAGCTCCCTGCCCCCTCCCCAGCTCTCTGTCCCCGGAATGCTCTCACTCCCTCTCCAGCAGACTCCCACTCATTCCTGCCCGGGCCACTTCACCCAGGAAACAGTTCACCCTCCAGCTGATTGAGTCATTCCCTGGCCCTCGCTGAGTAATACCTCAAAATAGCAGCTGGTGTCTTCCTTGCCAGCCCTGGAAAGTGCCAGGCACGGGGCAAGCACCTTTAGCTATTGCGTTTGGCCTGGATAAACTGCCCTGCCCCCAGCCACAGACTCCGACCCCACTCACAAACCTGACTCTCCAGCCACACTATTTAATTAATTAACCCACAGGCTCTTCCTCTGTGCCCCTAACTCCTGGGCTCAAGTGATCCCCTGCCTCAGCCTCTCTACTGGCTGGAACTACAGTTCCTTCTCTTCCCGAAGGCCTCACTCCAACCCAAGCCTCCCTAGACTCTGCTCTGCTTCATTTCCTGTGGCTTACCGATTTAGGCCACTTATTTTAAATATTTTATCTTATTCTTTACTCCTGATTCCCCCCTCTTGGAGCTGAAGATTAAGTTGAATCACACTTAATTTAGACAAGTGAGCCATCATTGAGCCATACCTCCAGGGTGTGTGTGTGTGTGTGTGTGAGAGAGAGAGAGAGAGAGATGTACATGTGTGTGAAAACAACTGGCATAAGTTGGTTCTCCTCTTCCATCACATGGGTCTGAGGGACAGAACTCGGAGCATCAGGCTTGGCCACAAGCACCTTTACCCACTGAGCCATTTCTCGTGCCTAACTAGCTCATCAAGATTTGATCTCCCTGCAGTGTCAGCACTAGTGGTCCCCTCCATTCATGATCCTGGGACCCCTGCTTCCAAGGGACAGTCCATGGTTATTTCTCAAGGGTTTAATAGAACAGAAACCTATTAGAATCTTCTCAGGATTACTCATGTGACCCTTAGCTGACTGTCAGTCCGTGAACCATGAAGGGCTGTGTGTGTGTGCGTGGGCATGCTTGTGTGTGTGTGTGTGTGAATGTGTGTGCGCGCATGTGTGTTGCTGTGTGTCCGTGTGCATATGTGTGCAAGAGTGTGTGCGTGAGTGCGTGTGCATGTGTGTAAGTGTGCGTGTGCATGTGTGCTATGTGTGTCCGTGTCCGTGTGTGTGTGCAAGAATGTGTGTGAGTGCTTGTGCATGTGTGTAAGTGTGTGCATGTGTGTGAGTGTGTGTGGGGATCATTTCTGTTGTTATTTGAATTTGATTTTGAGGCAAGGTCTCTGTGGCCGTGGCAGGCCTGGAATGTTCTGCCATCTCCTGCCTTGACCTTCTCAATGCTGGGATTATGGGGGTGTCCCAGCGACTCGTTTCGGCTGTTAGTACACTTTTAATCTCTGCCTGTGTTCCATGTACATGTGGGGTGTGGTGACATTTACCACCCAGATGAAGCCCTATTAAGACAAGGGCAGTAAAAATAATTAAACAACAGTAAGGAGAGCAGAGGCGCCCTGCCCAGAGCCCTCATTCCTGTGATCTGGCCTAAGTGTGCTGCATATGAATTAAGACCATCAGACAGTTAGCTCTCGGTATCCTAATTTCACAGACTTGTTAATGGAGTCTCAGAGAACATGACTAGGTCTCACAGCTGCAGCAGCAGACACAGACCTTGCCTGTAGCTCAAGGACTGTTCTTGTTTGTTTCGTTGATTAAATTTTAACGGTCTCATTAGCTTAGGATAGCCTGGAACTAACTGTAGTCTAGGCTGGACCCAAGCTCTAGCCATTTGAGGGATGGGAGCCTCAGGTGAGAAAATGTCCCAGAAGACTAAGCTGTAAGCAGGCAAGCTTCTAAGGCATTTTCTTAACGAGGGATAGATGGGGGAGGGCCCAGCCCATTGTGGGTGGGGCCATCCCTGCCTGGCCTGGTTGTTCTGGGTTCTATCAGAAAGCAGGCTGAGCTAGCCATGGGCGCAAACCAAGCAGCATCCCTCCATGGCCTCTGCACCAGCTCCTGCATCCGGGTTCCTGCCCTGTTTGATTTCCTCTAATGATGAACTGTGATGTGGAAGCATAAGCCAAACAAACCCTCTCCTCCCCAGGCTGCTTTACCACAGCAATAGAACAGTAACTAAGACAATTCCCAGAGTCCTCCTGCCTCAGTTTCCCGAGGGCTGGCATTAACCATCAAACCCCACTGTTTGCTTTTCTGTTCTGAATATTTTAAAAACTGTTTTTAGTTGTACTGGGACTCAAACCCAGGACCATGTTTACACCGGTAGGTACCCATTCTACCCAGGGTCTGCCCCTTCCTGTCCCCAAGTTGTGTTCTCAGACCTTTCTAAAGGCTGAGGAGATGGCTCAGTCAATAAAGGACTTGCTTTGAAAGCATGAGGGGCCTGAGGGGAGACACTGAGCACTCTCATAAAAGGTAAGCACATCTGCAAAGGGTCGAGGGAGGCAGAGACAGGGCCCTAGAGCTCATGGTCCAGCCCAGGCAAATCACTGAATTCCAGGGTCAGTGAGAAACTCTGTCTCAAAATATAAGGTGGACTTGTGTCCTTCATGTGCAGGACGTAACACATACACATAATAACACACACACACACACACACAGATAATACATTCATACAAAGACCATTCTAAATTTGGCATGGCAGCTCACACCTGTAATTCCCACACTTTGGGAGCCTGAGGATCTCTGTAAGTTGGAGGATAGTCTAGGCTACAGAGTCAGTTTCAGGCCAACCTGAGCTACACAACTATGAAAGACCCTATCTCAGAAACAAACAAAATCCTACCATTCGGGGCTGGAGAGAGCTCATCTGACAAGTGCACTGGATGCTCTTCCAGAGAACCCAGATTTGATTCTCAGCACCCACATGCAGCACACAGGCAACCAGAGGGTCTTTGGTACAGAGATGCATGATGCATGTAGGTAAAACACATGTACATAAAAATAAATGAGCCAAAAAAAGCAAACCCACCATTCCAGGTTGACTGTTGGACCCCAAGGGAGACGTCCATTCAAAAGTTTATCTGGGGACAGTGATGGAGGAGGATGTCCAAACCCTGCTCTGGCTTCACATCTGTGACCATGAGTGCATGCACATGCATGCATAGGCACATACAGTCTCTCTCTCTCTCTCTCTCTCACACACACACACACACAGAGGCACACACAGTCTCTCTCATAAACACACACACACACACACACACACGCACTACTGTAGCCCCTTTGAAAACAAATACAAGGAGTTTTGACACATCCCCACTTCATCTCTAGGCTGCTTGCTCAGAGCTGTTGGTGGGCACCATTAATAAATAAGCAGTAAGAGTCACACATGGCTGCCACCAAGTCAGTGGTTTGTAATGCAGTCTGTGTCATTCCTCATCTGAAAGAAATGACATCTCAATTGCCATGGCCACCACTATGATCCCATTTCACAGAAATGAGTGTCGAGTGCTTGAGAGAATGGGGTCAACACCACCCAACCAGTGAGGAGCAGAGTGAGAACTTCAGTGAACTTATCAGCCTAGAAAACAAGCCAGGTCTTCCAGCAACTACCTCCCGATGCTACACTCTTTCCCGGAAATTTAAGAGTTTAAGATTAAATCAATTAATCCATGGGAAAGCGCCTGCCAGGTTTCATATAAATGCTAATGCTAATACAATCATCACCTTTACCAACTCCTCCTGGGAAGAGTGTCTTGGCCAATGATTGCAGTCTGGCCATGGAGCATGATGGTAGTCTTGCCATTCCAGTCCAACCTGGTAATGTTGTGATACCCATCACTCTTGGAGACCCCTAAGGAGCCAGAGAGTGTTGAGTTGGGATAGCAAAGGTAACCTTATCTAGGCCCGAGTTTACAGACAGAGAAACTAGGTCCCAGAGCGGGTTAAGGTCAGAACACAAACCCAAGGCATGTCTAGAGCAAGTGCAAGGCAGAAGCAATAAATAGCCTGGCCCAGGTGCCTCCAGAAAACATAGTTTTCTTTTCTTTTTCTCCTCCTCCTCCTCCTCCTCTTTCTCCTCCTCCTCCTTCTCCTTCTTCTTTGGTTTTTCAAGACAGGGTTTCTCTGTGTAGCCCTGGCTGTCCTGGAACTCACTCTGTAGACCAGACTGGCCTTGAACTCAGAAATCCTCCTGCCTCTGCCTCCCGAGTGCTGGGATTAAAGGCGTGAGCCACCACTGCCCGGCTCATAGTTTTCTTAACTAAAGGGGCATCGAACCTCTAAAAGGCTACAGGGAATAAGGGGCCCTTTGCCCCCACCAACCCAGCAAAGCATTATAAGTCATTAACCAGAAAAGAGAGCATGTGACAGAATTCCACCTCGGCTAAAGGGCTTAAAATGCTTGGGTGAGTCGCCAGAGATTCATAAATATACACTTCAGCTCTTTTTCAAAAAATCATTAACTAGCCCCTTCAAGACTCTGACTTGAGCAACCAAAGAGAAAACTCGGTGGAGACATTCCTTGAGAGATTTTACCGGCCCACCTCTGGGTTTTCCACACGCCGCTTCTCTGAGAGCTGGAGGAAGATCACTTTGTCAAATGTTAATTAAAAAAATAATTGGTGGAAATTTACAAACTGTTTCCACCACACAAGGTACATTTCTAAAGAATTTAACAGGGTGGGTCTGTAGTGTTGGTGTGTGCGTGCAGTGGCACACGTGTGTGCTTAAGGGTGTGTGTGCCTGTGCAGGCCACAGGACAGCCTCAGGGGTCATTCCTCAAGTGCTGTTCACTTTTTTTTTTTTGGATCTAGGAATAGGCTAGGCTGGCTGTCCAGTGTGCAAGGTGCAGGAATCCTCTGGTCCCTGTCTCCCTAGTGCTGGAGTTACAGCTGTCCACCACCATGACCTGATTTTTTCCCCATGGGTTCTGGGGATGGAGCTCAGTCAGATCCCTTCTGCCACAAGCAGTGTGTGTGTGTGTGTGTGTGTGTGTGTGGGTTTATATTTATCGTGTGTGGGTGAGTGTGGGTGTGCACACGCTGAGGCATTTGTGTAGAGGTCAGAGGATAACTTGTGAGAGTCTGTTTCTGGGTTCCAGGGACAGAACTCAGGTTGTCAGACTTTAGTGTCAGATCAGCCATTTGGCTGGCCTTGAACTCACACACTTACCTACCTCTACCTCGCTGGTGCTGGAAGTACCGAGTGCACCACCAAATGAGGTCTGGCCCCTATTTATTTATTTATTTATTTATTTTGTTTTTTTGAGACAGAGTTTCTGTGTAGCCCTGGCTGTCCTGGAACTCACTCTGTAGACCAGGCTGGCTTTGAACTCAGAAATCCACCTGTCTCTGCCTCCCAAGTGCTCGGCCCTTATTTTTAATGACAGAGTCTCAATCTGTCTAGCCCAGACTGCCCTGAATGTAGGCAATCCACTTGCCTCACCCTCCTGAGTGCTGGGATTACAAGTGCTGAGGCTGAGAGTTTATAACTCAAAAGATCACGCTGGAAGAGGATAAAGTGAAACTGTAAACCTTGAAGAGGAGTCTCAGGGGTTGGACGGTGGTGTGTGGGTGCGGAGCTCCGGGGACCCACTCCAGACTCACCATCTGAGGAGCCTGTAATTTATGGAGCCGGGTCAGGCTGTTACCTTATCTATCTCTCAACCCACTGAGCACTAATTCTCACAGCTTCTCAGGCCCCTTGTCAGTCCGGATCAGCCCTGGCTTGAGGATTTGGGGGCAGGGAGAGAAGGGGTGAGGAGAAAGGAGGTTAGGGTCAGTCTCTAAACCAGCGAGGCAGGAGTCAAGAGCTAATCCACACTGCTTTTCTGGTCTTCAGGCTTCTTAAGCAAAGTTGACAAGGTTCCCCTCCCCCACAGCCCCTTTATCAAACACAAACTATTTTCTACATTCCCTCCTAACACAGCCCTGGCTCGCAGATTGCAGCAGATCTGCCTGAGAGATCCAGGAAGCTCTGGCCTGGTCCTCCCTTAGAAAGGAAAGTTCAGGTAGCAGGGGTGCCACACCCGGGGGGAGGGGAGGGCGGATGTGACGGCAGCTCCAGGAATGTCGGGCCCACGCAGGTGCATTGGCACCCATGAGTTTCCTCCTCGAAGCAGCTGATAAAGTAGTCTCGATAACAGCCACCCAACCATCATCCACACAGAGCTGGGGCCACGGGGCCACAGTCCTCAAGGTGTGACCTGCTCAGGGCAGAGGCAGGAGAACGCCGAGATTGGAGGTCCTATGCTTTCTAGCACATCAGTTTTCAGAGTGGCCCACGGGTCCACTGGCACCTGGAAACCTCGCTAGGGGAATTTCCAAAGTCATATTGTTCTCACGAAGGTATCACCTTCCTTGTCTCAGAAGCAAAGGACGGAGTTTTCCAGAAGAGACATGACAAATGATGACATCATCTTTAACTGCTTGGAATACATAGTGTGTATTGTTTTAAGAGCGTTTCTGTTTTAGTTCCAATACAGTAAATACCAATAAGCATTCACCAATTGGGAGGTGCCCTGTAATGTTTAGTTAAAGGGGTCTTGGGACCCAAAGAGCTGTAACTGCTGGACTGTAACTGTGGCTGGACTCTCACAACCATGCATCTTCTTTCCATGTAGGTCGGGAAGGCAGCCTTGTGATTCAGCTTGGGGACAGTCTCTCTCCGTCCAGTGCTTCCACCCAAAATGTCCAGGGAAACCTTAAAGTCGCCTACCAACATCTGGTAAGCTGATTCGTTCAAGAGGAAAGGGGCTTCTCATCTTTGAAGGTATTAGGGTGTAGTCTGGAGAAGCCACAGACTCAGCTCCTCTGTCCCCAAATACATGCATGAGAGCATGCCATGCCAAGAGACTGGCTCTCCCAACGTGAACAACTGAACAAAGCAGGCGTATCCCGCCATTGGCTAGCTTTCATTGTACAGACTAACGCTGTTCGAAGTGCACATGCACGAAGGAAAATAGAAAAACTGGGCCCATCAAAGTGCAAAGAAGAGGGGGGCACAGATGTCAGATTGGGCCGTACGAGGGGAGAGGGTGGACAGGGATGAAACCCCCTGACCAGCTAGGTCTTCAGCCCTCGGTGGGGTAAGGGAGGACACAGAGGGTCTCAATTTCTATCTTTCTCCGAACATCAGCAAGGCCAACCAGTAAACAAAACAGAGAGAGAGGCAGCAGCCCCGGTGTGGGGCGCTCAGAGATTAGGAATTGGTGTTGTGTTACCCTGGGACACAGCTCGGTCACTGGGGGAACAGAACACAACCCAGAGGCTGGCGTTGATATAAACAACAAACGGCCAAGAAATTGCTCCACGGAGAGACGACTTCAGCCCCAGGGGGCGGATGGTGAGGCCTGCAGGGAGCCAGGGCCTGTGGGGACCATCCCAGGCTTCAGCTCCCTGGTCCTCCCCTGATACCCAGGGCAACCTCGGGACGGAAGATCTAGGAGTGCTTCTCAACCGTCCTAATGCTGTGACCTGGCGTTGTGATGACTTCCAATCATAAACTATTTTTCCTAGCTACTTAACTGTAATTTTGCTAGTTATGCATCGCAATGTAAATATCTGTGTTTTCCAATGGTCTTAGGTGACTCCTGAGAAAGGGTCGTCCTGGGGGGTCGGAGCCTACATGGAGAAGCGTTGATCTAGACGAAAGTGCAGTTTCCTCGCATGAAATCAGGCCGAGAGCCCCCTCCAACCAGCCTCTCCCTCTAGTGACTGCCGCAGAGGCGGGAAAACTTGAATCTTTCAATAAGAGTTTCAGGGAGCCACCTAGAAGCTGCAGCATGGGGGCCCAGGCCGAAGAGGGGCCCCGGAAGCTCAGCCACCGCACATCATCACGGCAAGGGAACGGCCGTACACACATTCCAAGCTGGTGACTAGGGCGCGTTAAAGATACGGGTGCTCCGGACCTGAACCAGCAGGCGAAAAACGCTCACGCGCATGCGCAAAAAACACACCCTCCTGAACTGCAGTCCAGGTGCGCTCGCGCTTCCGGCCGGCCTTCTCCATTGCCTTCTCCGGGCGGAAACTCTACAGCCGGCGCATGCGTCCTGCTGCTCTCCAACTCAATCCAGAAAGGCCCCAGAGCTTCAGGTGATCCCGCCCCTCCCTCGCAACGCAGGACCAATCGCGAGGCTGTGGGCGGGGCTTTCCAGCCACGAGGCCCGCCCACGGGCCGCGCAAGTCCCTCAGGCTGCGTGCCGATTGGCTGTCGCCGCGGGCGCAGGTGCGCGCTTCCTATTGGGTGTGGGCGGAGCGCGAGCCGCCGCCGAGGCTGCAGGTGAGCGCGCTCACGCGCCGCGGCTGCGGCCCTGCTCGGTGCACGAGCACCGGGCAGCGCGCGTGCCCGCGGGGAAGGCAGCCGAGAAGGGAGGCTGCAGCGGCTGTGGGATTGTGCTCCGCCCTCTCCTTACTGCGGCTGCCGCCGCCGCCCCCGAGCCTCGCTGGGAGGGACCGGTGTCCCCGCCTGCTGCACTAGCAGTCCGACCCTCAGGCCGCCGCGGAGCAGCTGGCACAGCGCTGCGCAGACCTCAGCAGGTGCCGTGACGAAGCGCCGTGGGGCGCTTCGAGTCCCGAGCCCGCGCTCCGCGGCCCCGCTGCCCGCGCTCCCGAGGGCCGGCCCCCGACGAGGCCGCCGCCGCCGCCGGCCGGGCACTCAGCATGAACCGCGGCCACCGGCACGGGGTGAGCAGCGGCTGCCTGGGCACCATGGAGGTGAAGAGCAAGGTGCGCGGCCGGGCGGGGCGACGGGGACGAGGGCTGGTGGGATGGTAGACGCGGGCTGCCCGGCGAGGACGCAGGGTGGCGGGATGGTGGACCTTGGCTGCCCCTGTGGGAACGCGGGCGGAGGGCGATCTGCTGGCCGAAGCACGTAGGAGAGAAACTTGGTGGAGCGCGGCGACGGGAAGCGTTTGCGTCTGCTCCGCAGCAGAGCCCCTGTTTTCTAGCCTTCGTATTCCCGCCTTGCTTTAAGGGTGGGATGAGGACCGCTCCAGTGCAAGGGGATGAGATAGCATTGGGGGATCCCTTCAGCCTGGGCACGAGTCAGAGGCTTTCGGAGCACCTTGTTGTCTTCTCATGTAACCTTTTCTTGGGGTTCGGGGATACATCGAATGGAGGAGAGCTCTTTTCCCAGCCCTAACTTTGGTATGCGTCTAATCTATGAAATTAGCACTATCGCCTTACTCTGGTGCTGCGCTTGACAATTTGAGACACTGCCACTCTTTTCATTCCGACTCTTCATTCCGAATGCTTTTCCCCCTTGGCGGGTCTGCCAGTCTTCTGTGAGTGACTTTAGTGTCCGTGGAATTCTTCAGTCCCAAGGCGGAGTGAGCAGAGTAGCCCGTGGGGATTAGCTGGAGAATGCATTCCTCCAAAAGGGGGCTTTTCAGATGGAATTTGAAGGTGATCTGTAGCCTCCAGAACATGTCAGCAAGCTTCTCCTGACTTTGAAACGCCAGGAGGAGCGGGATTATATAGCCTGGATCTCTGAGAATTCTGACAAGAAGACCTGCTCTTAAAGGGTGTGACTTCCCCCTAACTCTGCCCTAGGACCAGGTCTTGCCGGATGGCTTTTTACTGAACAACATATAAAACAGTGGTAGAGGGCATTGCTGGCCGTGAGAATTTAGTACAAAAAAGTGGCGAGACACACAGAGGGAACGGTTTATTGAACACCCACTGCAAAAATAAGAATCGTGGTGGTTAAGGGATGGACCCCTGAGGGAATATCAGTCCCGGGAGTGGGGGGAGTGGGAAAAGCCGCCTGGAGTCTTTGTGTCTGTTTTCTGGGCTTCAGAGCAAAGTTCTATAACTTAGAATCACAGATCTACATTTGCTTTTAATGTTTTGGGGTTTTTGTTTTTTGTTTTTGTTTTGTTTGTTTTCGTAATCTCCTCTAACTATTGAGACTGGAACTAGATCTTTCCAGGCCCGCCAGGCCTATACCGGGAGACCCAGTGTTAATGAAGAGAGAGAGGGATTTATGTGTTAGAATAGGAACTGGGTTGAAACACTGATCTGTTTAACAGTCACAGTCCTACTGGTGTTGGAGAGATGGCACTGCATTTATGAGTGTGCACTGCTCTTGCAGGACCCCCATGCAGTTCTCATCACCCCTGTCAAGCAACACGCACCTGTGACTTTCTTTTAAGTTTCCTGTTTTATGGATAGAAGTGCCTGCATGGATGTCTGTACCACCTGCATGCCTGGTGCTTTAGGAGGCCAGAATCCTAGAGGGAATTGGATTCCCTGGATCGGGAGTTAAAATAGTGAGCCACCTTGTGGGTGCAGGGACCCGGACCCAGAGCCTCTAGGCGAGCAGCATGTGCACCTAACCACCGAGTCTTCTCTAGCTCCGAAGATCTGATGTTCTGGCTTTCCAGGGCATCTGCATGCGTATGCAGAGACACTGGTGTACACATCATGTTTTTAGAATAAGACTGTGATAGTTTAAGGAACACGCCCTTCCTGTCCGGGTTCTGCACAACAGCAAATACAGACACCAGAAATGTCCCTCTCTTTCTCCAGCTGCTCGTAGCTGTCAGCATGCGAACTTTCTCCTGGCATCTCTGTAGTTTGGCTTGTGGGACTTGAGGTGAGAAAAGAAAGACACTTGTGATGTTGCATAATACCAACACTCGGTTTTATGGTCCTGATCTTGGTAGTGAGTCTTTACTTTTTTTAACATTAAAAGAAAAAAAAAATGAGTAGAGATTCTAGGTGTGCCAATAAGGTCGGGTAGGAGTGGGTCTCGTGGGGGGAAGCTGAGCTCTTGTGGACTGGAATTGCAAGATTTTTGTTCTCCTTTTCCATCTACTGATTTTTGAATATTTTACATAGTTCTGTCCAAAGTGCATGGTGTCCATTTCAGCTGCTGTACCATACTTCTAGTGTGGGCCCTCCCTTAAACAGAAGCAGGGCAGTCAGAAGAGACACTCAGGAAATGCTGTCACGCTGTCTTATCTCTTAACGAATGACAGCACAGGCCAGAGTATGTGGACCCTGCTTTGTGGGGTTTTGAAATGGCTTTTTTTTGACTGTCCAGGAATACATGTATGTGTGTGCATGAATGCAGGTGCCTACAGTCCAGAAGAGGGCGTCGGCTCGGTGGAGTGACGTAACATGTGCTTGTGAGCTACCAGACATGGGTGTGAACTAAACTTGGATCCTCTGGAAGAGCAGAGCAGTGCATGTTCTTTCGATGTGGTGGTTGTTGTTTTTAAGACAGGGTTTCTCTACATAACCCTGGCTGTTCTAGAACTCATTATGTAGACCAGGCTGGTCTTGAACTCGCAGCTCTGCTGGGCGTAATGTCATGTATTGCTAGTCCTACCTTAGCTCGGGTTTGTAGAAATACATTCATTTTATGCTATGTGAATGGTAAAGACTCACTTAAATTTTCATTATATTCTGATCATTTACTTGGTGTGGATTCACAGTGTGAATCCGCAGTGTGAGTGAAGAGGTCAGAGAACAACTTTGGGAAGTTGGTTCTCACCTCCATGTGGGTCTTGGGTATTGGATTCAGGTTGTGAGGCTTGGCGGCAAGCACTTTTACCTGCCTAGCCCTATGCTGGTCCACTATCAGTTCTATAATGTCACTGTTAAGGGATCCTAATAGAACTGGATCATGCAGGTCATGGGTAGGCTCTCCTTCACAGCAATAGTAGTGTCAGCCAGGGACGGCACACACCTTTAACCCCAGCATGTGGACACAGAGGCAGGAGGATCTCTGAGTTCCAGGTCTGCCAGGACTACATAGAGAAACCCTGTCTATCTTGAAAAACGGAGAAAAAAGAAAGAAAGAATAGTGTCAACTTTATCTTTGCTCTGGGAAGGGAGCCGAGGTACAGATAGAATAATGGGGGGTGTAAACAGGGTCTAGTTCCAAGTGTGATACCAGCAGCTGGGTGATTTCTTTGGTGACTGATTTATCTTCCTGATTGTTTCCCAAGAACGTTCTCTAATCATTTTGATGTCCTTGGGTAACCTTGGTCTCAAAGGCAGGGGCTGTAGCTGCTGCAGTGAAACTTGACTGGCATACTCAGGCCTAGGCCTGGTTGCTCCTCCACCACAACCAAGACTCCTGCCCCACAGCCCCGGAACAGTCTTAAGACATACATACCATTTCCCAGTTGCTACCCATGGGCAAATGCAGTACTAACAGTACTGCCCACCCTCACCATCCCAGCTCTCACTGCGAGCTCAAGAGCAGCTACCCAGGGAGAACCTACCAAACAAACGGAAATGAGGGATGGAGAGATGGCTCAATGGTTAAGAACACACTGCTCTTCCCGAGGACCAGGGTCCTTTCCCTTTCCCTCCAAAAAACTAAGTTCTAGAATGTGTCAAAAGATGCTAGGAAACAAGTCCATGGGCATCTGGATCCCAAGCCAGAAAAATCACACGGTGGATAATTGTTGATTGGGTTCATTTGGTCTCTAATTTTTCTTCATGTCTTAAGAAGTGCTGCAAGATTTCCACCTCACCGTTTGTCAGCGTGGGGTGGGGTGCACAGTCTGCTGTTAATATCTAAATATTTAAGCCAGAAAAGAAAGTGTTAACAAAACTTGAGTGCAGAAGCTTCAGGGAAACCTAAAGGGTTAAATAAGTCATTAGGTGTATTCCCATTCAGACTCCAGGGGAGATGGTGATGGGGGTGGGGGGGGGGGGGATGGGTGTGTGTGTGTGTGTGTGTGTGTGTGAGTGTGTGAGTCAGCCCGCACTGCATGGACTGAGACCAGCCTCCAGAAAATGGAGGAGAAACAGCCTCTGATAACATCATCCTAAGACTGACTGATATGAAGGGTGTTCCCCGGGTTTTATTGACTCTGAAATGTGTAGGTGTGACTAACTTTTTGAGAACTTTAAATATGAGTCACCCGATTTTCCTGACAAATGTTAGTGTTTGTGTTTCAGGTATGTGTTTTGGAAACTTTGAATTTGTTGAGAGTTAGAAGTGGCCAGAGAATTTTGTTCTAATGTCAATCCATGGGTAGCGGAAGAGTGCGGGGGGGGGGGGGGTTGTCAGCCACAGGTAGAGAGGAGGCCTGGCTGGGTGGCTGGGTGCCCAGGCTTGCAGTTGGTTTGAGTGCCGGCTGGGATAAGGGCCTTTCTCTGCCTGGCACCTGCTGTTCCTGTGGAACATTCGTGTTTCCTGGCTAGCTTTGGAATTTATACAGAAAATGAGGCTGGCAGTCAGACATGTTTGGCGAACAGTTAACACTTTTTTTTTTTTTTTTTTTTTTGTGGTTCTGGACCAAGAGCCTTTCACATGGGAAGTTTATATTCTACCACTAAGCTATATCTCTAGCCTCAAATAAAAAAGTTAACAATAGGATTTTAACTACCCCACCCCTACCCCTCAGATGAGCAAATGTCCCTTCCTCTCTCCCTCCCTTCCTCCCACCCCCCCCCCTTTCCCTCTATTTACTGTGTATTAGTGTTTTGCCTGCATGTACTTATGTGCACCATGTGTTCTGCTTGGTGCCCTTAGAAGTCAGAAGACAGCATCAGATCCCTGGGCCTGGAGTGTTTGTGAGCCACCTTGTGGGTGCTGAGAACTGAACCCAGTTCTCTGCAAGAGCAGCACACGCTCCTGACTGCTGAGCCATCAGCCCAGCTCCTGGCATTTAACAGCACCTAATACGCTGTAAACCCAGTGACTTGGGAGGGGCACTTTTTGAAGATGGCAGATGAACCTTTCTTAGGGTCCCCGTTTGAGAATATGCCACTCAAGTCCCACCGAGAGTTCAATGTGTGGCCTTGAGGGACCTGGAAGGTAAATGGAAATGACAGAGGGTGCTACCTGCCTGTCCTGTGATCTCCGGCCTCCCTGAGGCCATTATTCTCCTCACCCACTAATTGCTGAGCTTTTGAAGCAGCCGAGCCTCCTGGTCCCAGAACACAAACATGCTCCTTAACCAGCTCAAGCAGGATTTAAAACTGATGTGTTAATAAGCTCCCCTCCACCCCCCCCCCACAAGATCTTTTTTCCTGTCTTTAAGCATATTCCTTACATGATGACATCATTCATTTCATGCCAAGAAGCTCAAAGTCCTTTTGCTACCCTTAGATGTGACCCTTACAGCCCACGAAAAGATAAGTCATTTTATGGGGAGGTGTTACTGCAGTGATAGGAAGTTAGGCCTGCGAATGCCTCTGATGTCAGACAGTTGGAGCTGAATCGGCAGGGCTGTCCTGTGAGACCTGGGCACTGGGATTGTAGCAGTGGCTCCTGTACTTATTTGCCTTCAGCTTCTGGCAGCGAGGTTCACAGCAGGGCTTTCTGTGGCCTCAGATTCACAGAGATCCTCTTGCCTCTGCCTCCCAGTTGGTACTAAAGGCATGTGCTACTACACCCGGCTAACTTTCCTCCTCCTCCTCCTCCTTTTTTTTTCCCCCTTTGGTTTTCAAGACAGGGTTTCTCTGTGTAGCCCTGGCTGTCCTGGAACTCACTCTGTAGACCAGGCTGGCCTCGAACTCAGAAATCCGCCTGCCTCTGCCTCCCAAGTGCTGGGATTAAAGGCATGCGAACTTTCTACCTTCTAACGTGTTTCTAATATTCATAGTTTGGAGCTGAGTTTCGTCGCTTTTCACTGGAAAGATCCAAGCCTGGAAAATTTGAGGAGTTTTACGGACTGCTGCAACATGTTCACAAGATCCCCAATGTTGATGTGCTGGTGGGCTACGCAGACATCCACGGGGACCTGCTGCCCATAAACAATGACGACAACTACCACAAGGCAGTTTCCACCGCCAATCCACTGCTCAGGATTTTTATACAGAAGAAGGGTGAGTGCTTTTGTGGGAGCACGCACGCACTTTGGGGGTTGGAGGGCCTGCCCGTGACATGGTGTGTCTGCCTCTTGTGCAAGTCTTACACCAGCTAGTACAGGAAGCTAAAGCATCTGTGGCTGGCTCAGTTAATGCCCAAGCTTTCTGAATGTATGGAAGGAAAATGTGTGTTTTAACCACTATTGAGACAGAGACAGTCTTGCAGAGGTCTGAGGACAGCTTGCAGGAGGCAGCAGGTGCTTTGAGCTGCAGGGCGTCTCTCCACCGACTTTCCTTCTTAGACTTTTATTTTTAAATTTTGTGTGTGTGCATGTGCACGCACACGCAATTGTGTTTGTAAGAGAGATTGTGTGAGTGTGTGTGTGTGTTTGGTTCTGCACACATGTGTATAGGAGTTCTCAGGAGCCAGAGGTGTCAGATCCCCTGGAACTAGTGTTGCAGGCATTTGTGAGCTGTCATGTGGGTGTTGGGAATCAATCTGTGCATTCGGAAAGAACAGCCACTTAACTACTGAGCCATCTTGCCAGCCTCTTCTTTTTTTTTAAAAAAAATAAAAAATAAAAAATTATGAACTTAGTCTTCATTGTTGAGCTGATAGAAAGAGTGTGCTCAGCATCCTTGAGCACCTCAGAGGAGCAGAAGCAGGCTGCTCTCTCCCTCGTCTGTTCTTTCTGGAGGAGCTGTGCTGCCTGCGGCATCACTTCCTGGACAAGCTGAGGGGGGCAGCACCAGCTTGGAGTAGTACCCAGGAAAATCTTGTTTCTTTTCCATTTTAGATTTATTTTTTTATTTTTTAATTCACAAAAGCAGTCTAAATATAAACCAGGCTGGGAAATGAGACGGGAAGGGTGACTCTGAGACTGTAAATATTGTGTCTCAGAAAGTGTCTTGAGCCCTAAAACCTAAGCCTGCCCCTGCCCTGTGTGTGAGACAAAGAGACGGAGATGCAGAGAGACTGCAGGTGGAGGGACAGACAGCCCTGTTCTGTTCGCGCCTGTTTGGTACAGGGAAGGTTTGAGAAGCCTGCTTCAGCTTTGAGCAGCATGTGATAAAGACCTTGTGGTTTTCAGACCAACCAAGGAAGCAGCTTAAAGAGAAGGAGGGTGGGCATTAGCCGCTCCCAGGGCCCTGACATACCGGACGGACCCTGTTTCTTTGCTTTTCTGGGTTTGGAGAATCTGAAGTCCACCAGTCTCATCTGCTGATGGGCCGCAGTCTGTTCTGAGCAAGTTGGTGCTAATGGTTGCAAGTGCTCGTAGGTGGGTAGTGGGCTGCACAGCAGGCACATACACTGGCCAGAGATTGCAGGAGGCCCTGATGTCTGCTCGCAAGAGTCAGTGTGTGGAGAGCCAGTACAGGTGGCAGGTGAGACTGGGAGCGAGGGCCACAGCAGAGTGCAGCTGGGGCCTTGAGCACCATAACCGTATATATCAGAATCCAGCAGAGGGCTGGGGCTGCTGGGGAATGACAAATGTGAGCCTAGGCTTAACAGGTTATCTCAGTAGTCTTCAGAATTGACCACCCGTGTGGATTAGAAATGGTAGTCTGGGGTTGAGGGATGTGGGCACCAGAAACATGACAGCTGTACTCAGTGGCTCACATCTGTAATCTCAGCCCAGACTGGCCTTAAGCTTACATCATTTCTCTTGCCTCACTTTCCCAAGTTTAGGGATTACACATGAACCACAATGTTGGCTGAAAAAAAGCTCTTTTTTTAAAAATATTTATTTATTTTATTTATGAGTACACTAGAGCTGTCTTCATTCATACACACCAGAAGAGGGCATCAGATCTCATTACACATGGTTGTGAGCCACTGTGTGGTTGCTGGGAATTGAACTCAGGTCCTCTGGTAGAACCGCCAGTGCTCTTAACCACTGAGCCATCTCTCCAGCCCCTGATAAAAGCTCTTTAAGCTGCATCCTCCTATGGTGTTGTTGGGGTCCTTCTTTGTCGAATTTCACCGTCTTGCTGCCAGGGTTGGTACCTGAATTTCATTTCATTATTTTACAGCTGTTCGCTGGGTTTTGCCTTTTTTTTCATTTGCTTTTTGTTTTGAAACTCATTTTGTATCTCATGCTGTAGCCTAAGATTTCTTCGAACATGGCCTGGTCCTACTCCAGTCCTGAGGTACAGGTACAGCTGGATGCCACCACAGCCAGCTTTGTAGGTGTCAAGGTTTAGAAGCTGGTTAATATATGGACAAAGGCTCTGTATGTGATGAAAGTAGAATGTCCAGTAAAATGATCAGCCCTTAGAATTTGATGTAGGGGGCCAGCAAGATGCCTCAGCAGGGAAAGGTGACTGTCACCAAGCATGATGGCCTAAGTTCAATCCCTGGGATCCACAGGAGAGAGAGCCAAGCTCTCTGACCTCCACTTGTGGGCTGTAACCCACAAGCCCCTCCACACCTAACTAAATACAGAATTTAAAATTAGTTTATTGTACTTTTGTTGTTTTGTTTTTTAAACTGGGATCTCATTATGTAGCCCTGGCTGCCCTGGAACTCACTGTAAACCAGGCTGGCCTCGAACTCACAGAGATTCACTGGCATTATTGACATGTGTTAGTGTATACATTTTTTTACGTTTGTTTGTTCTGTGAGGGGAAAGGGGCTTGTGTGTCGTGGCACCATCTCCCAGGTGCTGAGACTGAGGGCTTGCACCACCACGCCTGGCAGATTTTTTGTGTTTAAAACTTTTAAAGGGCTGGAGAGACAGCTGAGCAGATAAGGGCTCTTGTCACCAAGCCTGAGTTCTTCTGTCCCCAGGATCCACATGGTAGAAGGAAAGAACTGATTTCTGAAGTTTCCTCTCTCACCTCCTCAGTGTGCTGTGGCATGTGTACACATACAGACGAATAAATGTAATATAAATGTATATCGCGTGCGTGCGCGCGTGCGTGCGTGCGTGCGTGTATCCTTGTAATCATCGCACTCAGGAGCTGGCAGGACAAGGATGGAGAGTTTGGTGGTGGGTACCCTGGACTACAGAGTTCCAGGTCACCCTCAAGTGAGAGCTCGTGAGCTGGCTCAGGGGTCACAGAGCTTACCCCCACGACTGGTGACCTCAGTGTGATCTCCAGGGCCCAACAAGGTGGGAGAAGGAAGCCAGCCCCCGTAAGTTGGCGACTGTAACATGCATACATATCTGGAATATACCATGGCTTTAGTGAGAATTAGAAAGGTCATCCCATCAACTGTTGCTTGAAACTTTATGTGATGCCTTCCACTAGAGCTAATAGAGTCCTGGTGTGAACAGATCGGCCAGACCTTCCAGCACTGCACCCCACCACTTCACACCCCGCCTGCCTCAGCACCTCATCCTGCCCTGTAAACAAGGAACTCCCTGCTCTCTGCCTCTGGCTGTGCCAGAGGGTCTCTTAGGACCTTCCTGACCAGTTTTCTTTGCAGTCATATCTTGCTTGGGCCTAGGCTAACTGGTTTGTTTATGTGCTGTTGACCACCAGGTCCTAGCATCAAAGTCAGAGATAGCGTACACCATTCTAATTCGGATTGAGCATTTTCTTAAACAGAGGCTCAGGCAGGAGGCCATTTCTGTCAGCGGCCAGGGAGAAGCCAGCGGAGAACCTGGTTAAGGCCAAAGGCATCTCAGCGCAGAACCACAGCAGTCTGAGTCTGGGTTCTGATTTGTTGTTGCCTTGTTTTTCTTTGGAGTCAGCGTCTCACTGTGCAGCCCTGGCTGGCCTGAAACTTTCTAACTGGCTACATAGACCAGGCTGGCCTTGAACTCAGAGACATGCCTACCTCCTCCACTTCCTGTGTGCTGGGATTAAATCAAGGCCAGTCTGTGTTTTTAGCTGTTGGTTTTGCCTTTTCTGCTTTGTGGTGCTCCTTGGTTTTGAAACTGCAGCCTCATGGTGCCAGGCAGACACCATGCCGTGAGCTGTACCCTCACCCCCTTGAGATTTTTTTCAAACACTAAACCAAAGCCATTAAAGTTTAAAAGCAGTGGTCTTTAGAATCTGATGTGCTTCTGAATGAAGTTTCTGTGGGGCGAGAGCTGGTATTTCAGTGTGGACACTCACAGCTGACGCCTGGACACCACTTTCACACTCTGCCCCCTTTGCGTTTTAGAGCAGTTTTCTGTTAGGAGAGAAATGCCACACTGTTTCTTGGACTGTTATCATGGGAGCCAAAACAAGACAAAAACCTGCTATCTGAAAAATGATTTTTACAGAGGGTTTTCAGCTCCTTTCTGGGGGTGGGGTGTGGGGTGGAGTGTCTCCTGGTGTGGGATAGCCAGGGTGAGACAAGCACTGTTCTCTGTCATCTGCCCAGTGACTGTGCACCAGACAGGTTAAAAACGCTAAAGATTGCCTTTAACACCTGCCCAGGTCAGGGCCAGTGGCATGGGGACTTAGCACCAGCACCAGTATTTCCCTAGGAGCTAGCAACATGGCTCAGTGGGTAAAACTGAGGCTGGTTCCTGGAACCCACGTGGTAGAAGGAGAGAACTGACTCCCACAAGTTATCCCCTGACCTCCACATCCATGCCCTGGCACACACACATGCACACACGCACATAGTCACAGGCACACACACATGCATACATGCACATAGTCACAGGCACACACACACGCACACAGTCACAGGCACACACACATGCATACATGCACATAGTCACAGGCACACACACACGCACACAGTCACAGGCACACACACATGCACACACACACATAGTCACAGGCACACACATGCACACACACACATAGTCACAGGCACACACACATGCATACATGCACATAGTCACAGGCACACACACACGCACACATGCACATAGTCACAGGCACACACATGCACACACGCACATAGTCACAGGCACACACACATTCACACGTGCACATTGTCACAGGCAGTAAGTGAATGTGTTGGTTATGGTGATGCTACTTTAATCCTAGCACTCGGGAGGCAGAGGCAGGGGGATGTCTATATTCGAGGTCTTCATAGACAGATCCAGGACAGCCAGGGCTACATAGTGAGACTCTGTCTCAAAACAACTTAAACCCACTAGGTCATTCCTGTAGAATGTTCCTGAACAGAGTCAGGGTGATGTGTTTCCACACAGATCTGCTTAGTCTGGGAGCAGGCCCTCTCCCCCAGCTAATGGTACCTGTACTCAGGATCCTCACAGTGTAGTGGTCGGTGTGTCGGATTGTTCGTGTCCTAGGGGGTGTGTACAGTGCCAGCAGGGCCTCCCACTCTGCTGGGTCTCATTCAGGAGATGGCCTCTGTGACTCACACACCTGTAATTGGCAGAAAATCAGCTCTTAGACCTTGACCTGGCACTGGGCATGACTTTGTAGCTACATTTTAAGGTTACATTTTACTGAGCCAGGGTTTAATTTTAATACAGTCCAAGGGATACACTGCAGTTCTTTCTCCCAGGATAGGAGTAGTGAGTGGTACAAGCCTGTAATCCTGGTCAGAAGTGAGTTCAGGGCCAGCCTCTAAATAAAAACAGAAGTATAGACACTGCCACAAAAGGTTTTACTCCGGAAACTGTAGCGCTGCGGTTCACAAAATGATCCCAGTTGCAGCTGACAGAAGCCTCAATCCTACCTCTGAGGCAGCCTGTCCTCAGTCACCAAGTCATAGCACATGCTGAGTTGTTTCCACATGTGTCTCGGATGCTGCCTCCGCCCCAGGCTGGTCACCATCCTCAGTGCCCGCAGAGACCAGTCTTCTCCAGGCTGCATCAGGGAGCTTTCTGGAGAAGCCATGTAAGATTACCATGTCTGGGTTCACAGCCCAAGGCTGAAGTCCTTGGATCACAGTGCTTCCCAGGAGCCCTGTCTGCCCCTCTGTTATGGCCCCCTTCCTTACCTGTGTATCAGACCTCTGCACCACTCCCTTACCCAAACAGCACCCTTTTTGCATCTGGAACCTTCTTCCCCTTCCTACCTGGTCACCTACTACTCCTCATCTCTGGAGACACCTCATTTCCACAGAGAAGTCCTGCCTCCCACTGCCAGCCCTGCTGGGTCCCCTTTCGCTCCTGGCACTGACTGTCTGGCATTCCTTATGCTGTCTTTGTAGGGCCGAGAAAGCAGATGCCCACTGTAGAGCTCGGTCCCAGGCGTGGCTTGAAAAGTGGTGGGTGGTTGCTTCTTCCGTGGGGAAGGGAGGGGAAGGGAAGGGGTCTGTGTCATTTGAACAGTGGCTAAAGTGATATTTAATCCTTTCCAAGGTGCTGGATAGCTTTCATCACAGTGCATTAGAAAGCGACTGGTGAGGCCGGGCAGTGGTGGCGCACACCTTTAATCCCAGTACTTGGGAGGCAGAGGCAGGTGGATTTCTGAGTTGGAGGCCAGCCTGGTCTACAGAGTGAGTTCCAGGACAGCCAGGGCTACACAGAGAAACCCTGTCTCGAAAAACCAAAAAAGAAAGAAAGAAAGAAAGAAAGAAAGAGAGAGAGAGAGAGAGAGACAGGTGCACAGGTCTGACGTTTTGTCAGCTTTTCTTACTCTTCTCTGTAGCCCAGGGCTGGTTGTAGAGGTGACACTGAATGCCCGGCAAAACCAGTAGCCCAGGCCATCCGTGTCCACCCCCAACGCCTCAGCTATAAGTATTGTGAATACCACCACACTCTAGCTCCTAGGGTAGTAGGGCTTCCTGCCCATGAGATTGGTGTCCTGCTGTTGAACGCTCTGTGCCAACCTCACCCCACCCCACTTTAGTTTTGTTTGAAGACAAGAGCTAGCCGTTAACCTTGTACATCAAGTTGGTTCCTGGTCCTCTTACCCCCAGTGCTAGGTCATAGGTGAGCATGTCCAGCTCTGAGCCAGTCCTCCTGCCTCAGCCTCCGTGTACTTAGTTGCTCTTACAGGCCCATGCCACCAGCCTAGCTACCCTGTCTGCCTCTGAACTTGCAGCGGGACAAGTTCTTGAGCCTGCTGAGGACTATACCTGGTGTTCGCTAGGTTTTCCTGTCCCGGAATGCTTGGTGCCATCCTGAAGTTTTTGTTTACCAAGGTTGCTTTTTTTCACTGTGGGCATTACTTCTGTCTGCTCGCCACCACAATGGGCCCTGGCTCACCCTCATCCGAGCGAGCTGTTAGCGAAGTTGGGGCCCTGTGTGTGTGTGAGATAGACATTTGGTCGCTTACAAGTTTAGAAGCTTCTGGGTGGATTCTTGTCAAGGGCAGCGATCCTGGCTGAAGGACAGAGTTCTCCATGGGGTGTTCTTATATGGCCTTGGTCAGCTCTGCTGTGGGTCTCTGGGACTCCCATGGCCTCTGGGAGCGACCTTGGCCTCCAGCCGGGCCCTCCTGGACGGTCACCTTTACACTTTACGCTCACACCCTGCACCCTGGCCTACCGCCAACGTGTTTCTTTCCCAGTGGCTGGAAACTGATTAGCTGGGTGGGGGAACAGAGGTGCCTTTGTGCCCTGCAGTGCTTCTGAGAATTTAGAGCAAGCATTCAGAGGGAGTCTTAGGCCAAGCGGAATTATGTAGATTTGGGTTTTCTCAGTAGGGTTTCCCATGAGCAGGCATGTAGGCAGGGTGGGGGCCTTCTCGCTTTGTGGTCTGGAATTCCCCTGGGCATGTTACACAGGCTTCTACTATTGGTTGTTCTGAAGTAAACAGTTGAGTGTAAGGCTAATCCTCAAGGCTTTTCTCAAATTTTTGTCAAATCCTCCTGCCTCAATGGACTTATTTCCCAAACTAAACTATAAAGCAACTTTCTGCCTGAGGACACAAAACAGACTCTTTGTGAGAAGATATGGGTGGAGGGATGGCAAGACAGGGTGTCCCTAGGACTCCTCATGTGGCCCCGGGGAGCCACACACCCATACCCTGTGGTAGGAACCTGGAAACTACTGGTCTAGTGAAGACCTGGGTTCTCCCTGTGACTTTGTACCCTTAATCCCCTGGGCTGGGATCTGAAGATAATAATGGGGTCCCTGGCTGTGGGGCAGGACCCTGGCTGTGGGGCAGGTCCACTGAGAGGGCAGCAGGATTTCTGTAGGGCCTGGGCTATCTGTAAGGGAATCTTCAGCTAGTTATTTTGGGGATGAAGGAGCACTGGAGAGGTTTAGTTTTTTTGAGACACGGTCTTATGTCATCCAGGCTGGCCTCACTGTGTAGCTGAGGATGGATGGGTGGCCTTGGGTTCCTGGTTCTGCCCCCATGTCCCAAGCCCTGTACTCTTACTACTGAAGTATTGTTTGTCTTTGTTCATTAACTGTTTCCCGGGTAGTTTTGATTTTGGGTTTTTGCTTTGTTCTCTGAAATAAGGTCCCTTGGTGTAGCCCATCCTGGGCTCTAACTCATGTCCTGTGTGAGCCTCCAGAGCCTTGGGCTATAGGCCTAAAAACCAGCCTAGCCCTGAGGTAGCCTCAGCTCCCCTCCCGCTGCTCATTCTGTTCCCAGCCCTTCCTCCCTGAAGTCCCATCTGTGTTTTCTGCCTTCACCTTGTGACAGCAGGTGTCTGGGGCTGTGTCTCCAGCATGTGACAGACTCGACTGACTGAAGGAATTAGTCCAGCTGCAGGTGCAGAGTTAGCACACGTGTTTGTTGTGACTTACTGGGTATCAGCACCACCTTCTTTATGTTTATCTCGTGTGTGTGTGTGTGTGTGTGTGTGTGTGTGTGTGTGTACGTTTGCGCTCTATGCAGTGGGCACATAGAGGTAGGAGGACAACTTGAAGGCGTTGGCTCTCTCTGCTTTTGGGGTGGTGGGGCTCAAACTCCAGTCACCAGACTTGGCAGCGAGCGAGTGAGCGAGCACCCTAGCCACTGAGCCATCTCACCAGCAACAAAGGAAGTTTGACTGAAAACAAGGCTTTCCACTGCGGAGGGAAATCTGCAGGGAAGGAAGAAACTCGGTGCAACTTAGATGAGGCGGGAGCTCCAAGTTTGCCAGAGTCCTTGCCACCCTGCACCCCAGTCTGTCACAGCACTGACGTCACACCTGGTTGAAACACGAAAGATCCCACACCTCTGCCTCTGCCAAAGTGGGGAGCGAGAGATTCAGAGCCATGGGGCAGAAGGGAGTTTATCTGCTGAGAGCCAGGCTCCTAAGCATTTGCTGCCTCCTGGCTCCGTGTAATTAAGCTGTGGTTGTTGATGTTGGGTTTGGTTTGTCTCTCTTCCCTCCCACCCTTCCAGCTGCTGTGCAGAACCCAGGGCCTCACTTGTCCAAGGCAGGTTCCCTCCCCACCCCACCCCACCCCACCCCACCCCACCCCCACCCCCACCACTCCCCTCCGCTGCCACACCCCAGCGGAGTTCCTTCAATGACTGGATCTTCCCCTGTCCTGTTTTTTTTTTTTTTGGATGTGATAAATTGGCAAAGTGGAAGTCTTCTAATTAACTGCAGGAAAACATGCATTTAAAGCAGGCAGGTTGGGATAACTGCCATCCTAGCACAGCGAAAGCTGAGGCAGGAGGATTGCTCCTGCACGGCCTGCATGGTGAGTCCAGGCCAGCCCAGGCTGCAGTGTGGAACTGTATCTCAAGTTTGTTTCCTTTCCCCTTCGAGACAGGGTTTCTCTGTGTAGTCCAGGCTGTCCTGGAACTCACTCTACATGTAGACCAGGCTGGCTTCAAACTCAGAGATCCTGCCCCTGCCTCTTGAGTGCTGGGATTAAAGGTGTGCACCATCACCCTGCTAAGAGATATTTTATTTTTAAGTAGCTGATGTAAAATAATTTTATTCTGGCTGGAGAAGTGGCTTAGCTGTTAAGAGCACTGGCTGCTCTTCGGAGGACACAGGTTCTATCCTGAGCGCTCATATAGTAGCTTACAACTGGTGTAAACTCCAGTTCCAGGGGATCCCATGCCCACTTCTGATCTCTGAGGACACCAAGCTCACGTGTGGTACACATACACACAGGCAGGCAAATCTCCTATACATGTAAATATATTAAAAAATTTTAAGGGGGCTAGAGAGATGGCTCAGTGGTTAAGGGTACCGACTGCTCTTCTGAAGGTCCTGAGTTCAAATCCCAGCAACCATATGATGGCTCACAACCACCCATAATGAGATCTAATGCCCTCTTTTTGGGTGTCTAAAGATATTAACAGTGTACTTACATATAATAAATAAATAAATCTTTTAAAAATTCTGAGGGAATCTCATATAGGCTGGTGTTGAACTCAATATGTAGATGAGGGTGTCCTTGAACTCCTGATCTTCCTGCCTCTGCTGCACAAGAAGTGGGATTGCAGATGTGAGCCACCATGCCTGATTTAAGATTACTTATTTATATGTGTGCATCTGTGCCGACAGTGCACACAGAGCTAAGGGAACAACTTCTGCAAGCTGATTCTTTACTCTATCATTCTTTATTGTGTATTCTACCATGTGGGTCCTGGGAACCAAACTCAGGTCGTCACACTTGGCAGCAAGCACCACTGAGCCATCTTGCAAGCCCAAGCTTGCTTTCTTAAAATGAATTTGTAAATTGAACATCAAAGGTACATCCTGTAATCCCAGCTGAGGCTGGAGGATTGCCTTGAGTACCAGGTAAAACCTGGGGGACAGGAAAGTAAGATGATGTAGTAGCCAGGAGTGGTGACATTCACACACATAGTCCTAGTGTCTCAGCTGCCTGGGAGACTGAGGCAGGCCTAGCAATGTGAGACTCCACCTGAGAAGAGGAAGAAGGAAATGGGAGCCTGGAAGGTCTACCACAGGTTATTTTGTTGTTGTTTTAGGTGTTTTGGTTTTTAGATTTTGAGACAGGGTTTCAGGATGTAGTCCGGGGGGGGGGGGGCCCTCAAGTTTGCTTTGATATGATATGATATGATATGATATAGCCCAGGTTGGTCGTGAACTTGAGGATCCTTCTGCCGTAGGCTCCTGAGCACAGGGATGACAGCAGGTGTGGGCGACGCTTGACTGTATTCAGAATTTCACTGGCCAGTTAATGTGTTCAGTAGCTAGTGGCATTTGAGATGTGTGAGAGGGCCCTCTAGTGTCTTCTTACGGCATGGCAGTCACCAGTGCAGTTCTCGTGGTCTGGCTTGAGCAAGCTAACACTCAGAAGCTGATCTTGAGGCGCTGTGTGCATTGCCTGGCGTTGTCGTCAGCTGTGGGCAGATGTGTTCCTTAGTGGGTCTGTAACCGTTCTGTGTTTGCTCTCTCCAAGCAGAAGAAGCTGACTACAGTGCCTTTGGCACCGACACCCTAATTAGGAAGAAGAACGTGCTGAGCAACGTGCTGCGTCCCGACAACCATAGGAAGAAGCCTCACATTGTCATCAGCATGCCGCAGGACTTCCGGCCTGTGTCCTCCATCATCGACGTGGACATCCTCCCAGAGACGCACCGAAGGGTCCGTCTGTACAAGTATGGCACCGAGAAGCCCCTGGGCTTCTACATTCGGGACGGCTCCAGCGTCCGGGTGACACCACATGGCTTAGAGAAAGTCCCTGGCATCTTCATTTCTAGGCTGGTCCCCGGGGGTCTGGCCCAGAGCACGGGCCTGCTAGCTGTCAACGATGAGGTTTTAGAAGTGAATGGGATAGAAGTGTCTGGGAAGAGCCTGGACCAGGTGACTGACATGATGATAGCCAACAGCCGCAACCTCATCATCACCGTGCGCCCGGCTAACCAGAGGAACAACGTGGTACGCAACAGTCGGACTTCTGGCAGCTCCAGCCAGTCCACCGACAACAGCCTCCTGGGCTACCCACAGCAGGTGGAGGCCAGCTTCGAGCCAGAGGACCAGGACAGCGACGAGGACGACATCATCATTGAAGACAGTGGCGAGCCGCAGCAGATCCCGAAGGCCACCCCCAATGCCCAGAGCCTGGAGTCCCTGACCCAGATTGAGCTCAGCTTTGAGTCAGGACAGAACGGGTTCCCCCCTCCTCAGGACACGAGCCTGGTGCCTGTGCCCAGCAGCGTGGACACAGAGGTGGAAAGCCGAGCTCCGGACCAGAAACTCTCAGAGGAGGATGGAACAATCATAACGTTGTGAACCTCCACGTTGTTTTCTGAGTGAGGGTGTGGGCAACGGTGTAAGTGTGGCACATGGCTGATGTTCTGTGACATCCTCGGGTGTGGCTGGGATGGGAGGGTGCCTGGAGCCGTGCTGCGGTGGCCTGTGTCCGCCTGCCTGCAGAGCCTGCTTTTGCCCTCTGTGAAGTCTGATCATCTCTGTTAGCCACTGGGAACCCCAGTTCTCAGATTCCCAGTGTTGATGTTTTCTGACTTTTAAGATGTTCCTCTGGGGTTTTTTTTGTTGTTGTTGTTAGTTTTTGTTTTTTTCCTGAGACAGGAAGATGTTCCTCTGTTAACTGTGACAAATTATTTTTTCATGTGCAGTTTTTGTTCTGTCTTCCCGTTTTCTAAGGCTATAGCTGGCCATGTTTAGGGGCCCCTCTCCAGGCCCTGGAGCGACACCTGCTGTCTTCACCCTGGAGCTGTCCAGTTACAGGTTACAGGGTGCCACAGTCCTTCATTCCCAGTCCATTGGAGATTGTTTCAGTGCGTTCGTGCGTGCAAGCACGCACTGTGCTTGCACACGCACACTGTGCGTGTGATATAGCACAGTTAGTTTGCTCCCACACTCTTCCGTACCAGGCAATGTGGATGGTTTGACTAAAAGGCCCCCAGGTTAAGAGACTTACACACGGTACCGATGTGCACTTTGTATCCAGAAGACGAAGTTTTCTTCCTGGGGATTCTAGGGTGCTGCCTGCATTTGGGGAAACCCGTGTCAAGTTCACCACTCGCAGGGCTGGTGATTCTTTGAGTCTATTTATTCTTCCCTTGCGTCCATTCAGGATGAGGGAACAGCATTGTCTTCCCTTACCTGGCGCCTTCCTGTTGCATGCATAGCACCGAGACCCACACATGTGTCTCAGACTGCCCTGAGGCCCAGAGGTGGACAGTTATTTATTTCTTTACCTTGTGGCGGGCGAGTGTGGACGCCTCCCAGTTGTGTACTGACTCCGTGTTGAAGGACTTTTCCCTCCAGTAAGAGCCGGCAGAAATGAAGTCTTGATCCAATGAAGGGTGCTGGACTCCCGTCGCTACTGAGTGTGTTATCTGCAGGCGCCTGGCTGAGCTGGGTGCAGTGACCCATGACTGTTTTATTCACTGAGTTCCTCCTCTCTCCCGGAACCGCTTGCTAACAGCGTCCCCCGGTGACACTGTGTGCCATGCACTGTGGCCCTCGGGTGGAAGGCAACCTAGGCACAGAAGGCTCTGCATACATGAATTAGGGGTGCATGGGCTCAACATGTAAGTAAAGATATTTCACATACTACCTCTTTTCTCTCTCTCTCTCTCTCTCTCTCTCTAACAGAGTTTTAACATTAGAACTTTTCTCTTGGGGAAGAAATACTTCAGGGCTTGACTTTTGTACAAATTTTAACTGTAAAACACAGATTTCTCTTCTGTCTGAAATGGAGATCAAAGCTGCTGACCTTTATTTTAATTTAAGGACAATAGTGTTAGCAATGAGGTCTTACTAGTGACGTGAACGGTCAGCAGACCTTCCGTGGCCAGCAAGTCTTGGCTCTGGGGGTCCCGTCCTGAATTCTTGGGGTACCTTAGAAGAGGACCGGAAGTCCCGGCAGCTTAGCGTGCAGCTCTGACGTCCGAACGTCGAGCCTCACTGTGAATTCTGTTCTGTCTTCAGTCAACCATGTCAACCAGATGCTGTGCTGTTGTGAACCATGAATTTTCTAATTAAATTTTACATGCTATAACATGATTTTTACACGAATGATACTTTGTTTAAACTATTAAATGTCAGTATTTTACTACAATTTTATTATAAAATGTACGTTATCACTAAATGAACTTTGATTTTAAAAATCAAGTTAGCTTTAGTTACATATTTTTTACAAATAAAAATGGACTTGTATAAAGGCTACTTTCTTCTTTGAAGTTATGTGAAATGAGAACGTAAGGCTGTTTACCAAGAATCCTTAGTTACCACATAACCCGGGTCCCTTGACCCGTTACCAGGGCTAAGTGCTGAGCACCGGGCCTCAGTCACCACGTTCTCCACCCTGAGCCACACACCGAGCCTGTTTTACTTTTGTATTTTGAATAGTCCAGGCTAGCCTCCAACTCATAGCACTGGGTCTCTCTGACTGGGATTCCAGGCACAGGCCACACAGTGGCCATTCCCTTGTAGTTTTGTTTTAGTTTTGTTTTTGTTTTTGAATTTTAGGCCAGGTGACATGCCTTTGAGGTCCAGCACTGAGAGGCAGAGGCAGTCAGATCTCTGTGAGTCCCAGGCCAGCCTAGGCTACACAGTGAGGAATGTGTTATTCAGATAAAGTATTTTGTGTGTATAAACACAAGTGTATTTATGTATGTGTGGGTATTGGGCTACAGGCTTGTGGAGGTCAGGTGACAATAGGAGTTGAGGCTCTCCTCATGTAGCCTAGGTTAGCTTGAGACTCATACTCCTGCCCCTGCCTGCTGTGTGCTGGGTTCTCAGAAGCCTGTGGCCCACATGTCTCTGGTTTGCTTTTCTCTTTTGGATTTTATTATTTGACTTCAGTTTTTTGGGGTTTGTTTTTTTTTTTTTTTTTTTTTTGGTTTTGTTTTGGTTTTTTGTTTTGTTTTGTTTTTAATCTAAGGGCAGTTATTTTTGAAAGTCTTCTGTAGCCTCAGGCTAGCCTTGAACTCCTGAAACTAGCTTTTCCTGCCTCCACTCCCAGGTATTGGTATTACAGGCCTTGTGTTTGTGTTCTGGTTTTGGAGCTTGTTAGGTGACCAGACTGGCCTTGAACTCACCTGCCTCAGCTTTCCGAGTGCTGGGGATTATAGTCACAGGCCACCACATACGGCCTCTGGGTTTTTTTGAGTGCTCACTGTGTAGCTCAGGTTAACCTTGAAATTGGCATTGTTCTGACTTGGGGTTGGGTTCCAGGTGTGTGTATCCATTATTTGGTGGGTCCAGGTGGGTTGTCCACAGCAAGTGCCTAGAGGTCAAAGGACAGCTTTCAAGAATAAGTCTCTTCCATCCACCTGGGTTCTGGGAATCCACAGTCTAAGCAGCAAGCACTTTTAGCACCATGCCATCTTTCTAGAGGCTGGTATGAATGTACCAGCTTGTTTGGGTGAGTTTCTACACGTGGTGATTATTTCCTCTAGCCCTGGACTGAACCATGCCCTGTACCACACGAGTGTGTGAGCAGAGTGGTGGTCACAGGCCTGCACCAGGAGTTGGTTTGGACCAGTGAGATTTCCTGGCCTGTGGAACTGAATGGCTGAGTCTTGCTGAGAAACAGGCAGAGAGACCTTGTCTCAAAAATGGAAAAAAAAAATGTAGACAGTTCACCCAAGAGAGGACTTCTGCCACTGTGTTACTAATTTAAAACATTAATGGTTGGGGCTGGAGAGATGGTTCAGCAGTTAAGAGCACTGGCTGTTCTTCCAGAGGTCCTGAGTTCAATTCCAGCAACCACATGGTGGCTCACAACCATCTGTAATGGGGTCCGATGCCCTCTTCTGGTGTGTCTGAAGACAGCGACAGTGTACTCATAAAATAAATAACTCTTTAAAAACAACAACAACAACAAAACATTAATGGTTGCCAGACCTGGTAGCACAGGCCTGTCATCCCAGCTACTGGGGAAGCTGAGGCAGGAGGATGGCAAATTCAAGGCCAGTCTGGACAACTTCTGTTCCATGTCAGAAATAAACAGGCTTGGGATGTCAGTGATAGGGATCTAGCCTAATATGCATGAGCTTACAGGTTTGGCCCCAGTACCAAAAAGTAAATGGGGCCCCGAGGCCATGACTCATTCAGTAAGAAGCCTGTCATATAAGCAGGGGGACTTGGATTAGAGCCGGGTGCTCTACAGCCCTGGCTGGGACTGGCTGACCTATAACTTCAGTGGCATCCGTTCCTGATTCAGTAGGAGACCTTGTCTCAGAAAGATAAGATGGGGGCCAGCAAGATGGTTCAGTGAGTAGAGGTGCTTGCTGCCAAATCTTAACGATCCGGGTTCAGTTCCCAGAACCCACATAATGGAGAAAACCAACTCCTTTGAGCTGTCCTCTAACCACAGACAAGTGCTTTTCTTGGTTGGTTTTGGTTTTTCAAGACAGGGTTTTTCTGTGTCACCTCAGTTGACCTGGAACTTGCTCTGTGTTGGAATTGAAGATGTGCGCCACCACACCCAGCACGAATTCTTAATAAATAAGGTGCAGAGCAATTGAGAAGACATTCACCGTTAACCTCAGACCTTTACATACATGTTTGCCTATGTACATGCACACTGTCATACACATAAACGTGCATGTCTGTGACATGCACACAGCCGCTAGTGGCTGGTGACTACAACCTAGGCAGGGCCCTCTCTGCTTCCTCTTTAACCTTTGCCTGAGACAGGTTTCCTCTTTGTGGAGAAGGTAGCCTACAGAAACCCATCCCATTCCATTACTCAGTGTCTTTGACTCACCCTGTGCCTGAACCAAGCAAGCCCAGTGACATTGATGCCCTGGTCTGGGACACAAGGCTAGCCTTGGGGAGGTGTCCCTCACATCGGAGTACTGGCCTCTGAGGAAGAAGGTTTAAGTGCAGATACCCTATCTCAATACAAAAATAAATAAACAATGTATCAGACACGGGGCCTGCAGAGATGGCTTAGTGGTTAAGAACACTGGCTGCTCATCTTGATGACCTAGGTTCAGTTCCCAGCACCTGTGTCTGACCGCTCAAAACAGCCTGTAACTTCAACTCTAGGTGTTCCAGCGCCCCCTTCCAGCCTCTGTGGGCACCCACACACGTGACATTCACTTATGGACACAAATCTCATGTGTAAAATAGATGAATATCCCTCTGCAGTGGGTGGGAATACATAGTGCTAAATTTTCTTGCTGGTTCTAATGTCCTGGGGCTGGAGTGGGCTGCAGCAGTCAGGACTGACAAATGGGGGCCCCGAACCTCTGAAGCAGAGGGTGTTCTACAACACTGCCTGATCTGGAGTGTACAATGTGTGTAGTCCATCACAGGTGCTAGAACTGTAGGTTTGAGTCACTATGCTTTGTCCTTTAATCTTAGGACAGGGTCTCCTGTAATCTAGACTGGCCTCAAACTCACTAAATACCCTAGAATGACTTTGAACCCCTAATCTGCTTGCCTTTGCCTCTCAAATGCCTGGAATTATAAAACATAAGCCACCACACCTGGCTTTTTTCTTCCTGTCCTCCTGGGAATCGAACTCAGGAACTTGAGCAACACTGAAGCTCTCAGCTCAGTGAACTGGCAGTCTCAGCTCTATATGGTGTCTAGCTTTAATAAGCTCCCAGGAGGTGTATCTTCTCACCCGTCAGCTTCTATGCTGCATCAAGGGAAGCACCTGTTCTAGGAGCCTGGAATTCATTTCTACTTGTGTCATTGGCTGGCTCTGTAGGCAAAGCTAACCCCCCTGACGTTCTCACTGCAGCAACTCAAATCAGTCTGGAGCAGTCCTGGCCGGCAGATCAGCAAGGTGCAGAAATGTGGTCCTTCAGAAATGGTTCTGATGGCTCTGTCAAGTCCTCACAGCAGGGCAGGAATCACTGAAGGCATGCAGTGAGCCCCAGGGAACTCCAGGCTGCATGGCTGTGCTGTGTCATCTGCTAGGAGACAAGCCAGCATCAGACCCAGTACAACCCACTGATGCCTATCAGCACAGCCTTCTTCTCTGTCCAGATTCCCAGGACGCTCAAGAACATGAGCAAAGAGCACTCATACCGTCCTTTCTAAGGCCCGAGGAGAGGAGACTGCTCTCAGCTCAGACATGCAGCCTGTACTGAGTTCTAGAACGTAACTTGTTCCCAGGCTCCCTGGCCAGGAGGAACAGAGATCGAAGTGAAGCTATTCCCAGCCCTCAGCTGTTTGTCTCAGGTATGTGCCCTAACAGACTGTCCACGTGTGTGCTTAGTGACTCAGAAACTAAATCATTAATTCAGCAGATAGCCGGAGAGCCGCGGAGAGCCTTGGACTGACTGCCTTCCAGGGATGCCAGGACAATACTGAATGAAGGTAACAGTGCCAGGCGGGCTTCTCGGAGAGATGTAAGCAAACTTCGCCATGATTGCAATCAGAGAGCAGCCAAAACTCAGCAGTCCACACAGGGAACCAGACAAAGAATGATTATTTCTTTGGGTGAATCATGGGGGAAACCGGTTTCAAAACACACAGGGGGGCTAGGAGGTGGCTCAGCAGGTAAAGGCACTTGTCAGCAAGCCTGATGACCTGAGTTTGTTCCCCCAGGATCCACAGAGTGGAAGGAGAGAACTGACTCCTGAAAATTGTCCTCTGACCTGCAGATATATACCACGGCACATACATTCACATATGTAAATAGAGGCAAAAATATAAGAAATATAAATAAAAGCATATGGGGCCTGAGGGCATGGCTCAGTTAGTAGAGCTGGTCTCACATCCACATGGTCCTGGGTCCCATCCCCAGCAGAGAATAACCCAGCATTTTGGTACATGCCTGCATGGCCAGCATTCTGGGAGTTAAGGCCAAAGGGTCAGGGGTTCAAAGGTCATCCTCAGCCACATAGCAAATTTGAGGCCAGCTTGAGCTTTATGAGACCTTATCAGTAAACAAAGTAACAAATTATTCAAAGTCAGGAAAGAGAGTCCACACTTGTAATCCCGGCACCTCAGAAGCTGAGGCAGGAGGATTGAGAGGTGGAGGTCACATTGTTCTACATAAGGAGCACCTGTCTCAGAACTACACACACACCTTTCTTTATTCATTTATTTCTGGTCTCTCTTTTTTAATTGGGGGGGGGGGGTGTGCACGCCACGGTTTGCGAAGTCAGCCTCTCCATCTTTTGTGTTTTGTTTTTTGAGATAGGGTTTCTCTGTGTAGCCCGGCTATCCTGGAACTCACTCGATCTGTAGACCAAGCTGGCCGCAAGCTCACCACGATCAGCCTGTCGCTGCCTCCTGAGTACTGGGATTAAAGTGCTGGGCACCAGCAGCCTGGCTATCCTTGCCTCTTTGAATGGGCTCTGGGTAGAACTCAGTCCATAGAGCCATCGCTACACAATGATCGCTCTCACAATGAGATTGTATTTCATTGTCTTTTGCTTATTTGTGAGTGTATGTGTTTTTGCCACTGTCCCAAACATGTGGAGATCAGAGGACAATTTGTGGGGATCTGTTCTCTCTTCCATTATGTAGATCCTGGGGATAGAACTTGGGTGATAAAACTTGGCAGAAATGCCTTTAACCACTAAGCCAGCCCAATTTCTGATCAGTAAATTTTGAATTGGGTACGAAGGCGCGTGAGCACACACACGCGCACACACACACACACACACACACACGATCCACTTGGATGTGAAGTCAAGCTTCCTGCACAGCACACACTGGCAATGACAGGCAAAGCTCTCCCCACTATAGTCCTAGCCCCCGTGAAAGATCACAGGAAAGTGATACTCAGCTACATCCCAGGAGCCTGTTCCCTGGGAGCTGGCCTTGGTGCCCTCCTCCCCAGGAGGCCTTGGCTTGTGTTCCCAGTGCCCGTGCCCAGTGGGGCTGGCGTGTGCCTCCAACAGCCGGGCATGCAGAGCCAAGGGAGCCGGAGAAAATCAGCGGTGAAGGGAGGCGAGCCAGCAGCAGCAGCCGGGCTGGGCGGCAGGCCAGGCGGGCCAGGCACCTCCTCCTCCACTCCTGAAGTGCAGACAGCCCAGATTGCCCACTTGCAGAGGGGTTCCCAGGGGAACTCAGACCCTTAGAAACCCTGTGTACAGTCTAGAAACCAGCATGTTGAGCCGAAGAATATGGTCCTGATCCGGAAGGCTGATGGGTCGGAAGGGAAGGTGAAGCCACTCTGCCAGCCCTCCCTCACCCGACTGTAGGCAAAGGTCATAGTGCGGGCTCTCAGAGCCACCAGTGTGCCCCTACATCCATGTCTTTGGGATCTTGGTGCCTGTTCCACAGCCCAGGAAGATGACTAGACTGACTCGGCTTCCGACCACAAGGTTTTATTTATTTATTTCTTCATTCCTCATTTAGCTGTGCTAAGATAAACCATGCTTAAGAGTGGATGAAATATTTAACAGTGGCCATGCATAATTCATGGTCCGGCTGACGCTCTTTTCCGCCCTCAGCCTAGCCCTCTTTAGGGTTTCTCAGACACCCGGCCATCTGCCTTGTGTCCTTGACATCTACCTGGCTTGACTTTTCTTCCCAGTGCTATCTGTACATTTTTCTTGTTGACAGGTAGATATGATCATTTCCCCTTGGTTTCTTTCTCCATGCTTGGCACCTAACGGAGGGCTTCATATGTTCGGAAAGAAATCCACCTCCTGCCGCCGCCGAGCCCCGGCTCACAGACCAGCGCCCAACAGTGTCTCATCCATAGCATAGTGTGTGTCCACATCATAGCCAGAGCACAAACTACAGGCCCCGTGTGGCCCTTGGGTGTACGTGGGCTTCAAAAAATAAAGAAGAACCGGAAGAAAGAAAAAAAGGACTTGGGGGCTAGTGAAGTGGCCCCGTGGGTAAAGGCGGTTGCTGTCAAGCCTAATGACCTGAGTTAAATCCCTAGGAGCCATATGGCAGAAGGAGAATAGACTCCCTCAAGTTGACCTCTGACCTCCACATGGGCACCATGGAGTGTGTGCACCCCCCCCCCATACTCATAAAATAAGCATTTAAAAAATTAAACACTTTCGTTTAGTTTTGTGTAGTTTGAGACAGGGCCTTATGTGTCCCAGGCTGGCCTAAAACAGTCCACAGTAGAGGATAACCTTGACCTACGGATCCTCTCCCCCACCTCTGGAGCACAGACCACCATCTCCAATCTGTGTTGTACTGGGGATGGGACCCAGGGTTTAACATGAGGGGAGATGGGATGAGGCAAGCGCTCTTCCTACTGGGCCATGTCCCCTAGCCTCCTCCTGGACTGTGTTACTGTATATGAGCATTTGCTTGGGAAAAGGAGATCAGCCAAGGTGGCACACACCGGTGACACCAGCACTCGTGAGGTGGAGGCAGGAGGAGCTGAAGGTCAAGGTGATCCTCAGTTCCATAGCAAGTATGAGGCCAGCCTGAGTTACAAGGGACGCTGTCAGGAAGGAGGGAGGGAAGGAAGGAGGGAGGAAGGAAGGGAAGGAGGGAGGGAGGAGGAAGAGTGTAGAAAGCAAGGGAGAGAGAAGTTTCTCCTTTTCTTCCCAAAACCAGCATCTGCTTCCACCTCCTCCTCTGGGAATTCTCCCGAGGAGACAGACACTGGACAAGCCTAGAAAGCAGTGTTCACTGCAGCCCAGCACTGCCGGGTCAACAGGCCATCAGAAAGACGGCAATGTCTCACAGAAGCACAGCTGGTGTGCCAGGTCTGACGGAGGAAAACACAGGTTTTCACGGTACATGGTCCCTAAGAAAAGCAAGCTTCCCACAATTCCTCCGTGCTGTGCTCCTGATGTGTCAAAGATGAACTACGCAGGTGCATGCTGGGGATCTGGAGCATTTACCTCTGTTTGGGTTGTTCGGTTCATTTGGTTTGTTTTGGAGAAGGTCTCACTACATAGCCCAGGTTAGCCATCAACGTATAATCATCCTTCTGCCTCAGCCTCCCTGGGGATAGAATTACAAGGTAAACCAAAGGCTGGGGATCACATGGACATCTGTGCATGGTGACTTTACTTTTACATTTTTCTGTATTTTATTGTGGGCGTATGCATGCATACGGTGTATGTGGTGGGTGAAAGGCTTAGCTAGGGTTCTCTAGCTATGAACAGACACCATGACCAAGGCAACTCTTATAAACTCCAGTGTTTATCTGGGGCTGGCTTACAGGTTCAGAGGCTTAGCCATTATCATCATGGCGGGAAGCACGGCAGAAGGAAGGCATGATGCTGGAGATACTACATGCAGATCCTTGGGCAGCATAGGCACAGCAGAAGAGACATTGGGCCTGGCTTGGGCTTTCAAAACTTCAAAGCCCACCTCCAAAGGCATCCTCCAACAAGGCCACACCCCCTAATCCTTCTCAAGCAGTGCCACTCCCTGATAACTAAACATTCAAATATATGAGCCTGCGAGGGCCATTCTTATTCAAACCAATACAAGGCTGGCAGGGCTAGAGGAAGACCTCCGGAGTAGATTCTCTCTTTCCACCATGTGGGATCAGTGATAAGCATTGTATATGCTGAGCCATCTCTCCAGCCTGAATTGTGGATTTAGGATTGACCTTGTTTGAAATCGTGTCTTACTATGAAGCTAGGCCTCAAATGTTCAATCCTCTGGCCCCAGCTTCTCAAGAGTGGGGATCAATTATGTGCCACCAAAACTTTTTGTTATTCCCCCACCCCCAAATTTCTTCTGAAATCATTATCACTTCTGAGAACAGCCCCCATAGGCTC
The DNA here is from genome assembly GCA_019843965.1 of Rhynchomys soricoides. Lineage (NCBI taxonomy): Eukaryota > Metazoa > Chordata > Mammalia > Rodentia > Muridae > Rhynchomys > Rhynchomys soricoides. The sequence continues at coordinate 983,181 of JADRCH010000158.1, read as the reverse complement.
AGCTGTTGGGCACTTGGTCTCCAGTTGGGGAGGATTAGGAGGTCTGGCCTTGTTGGAGGAAGTGTGTCACTGGGGGCAGGCTTTGAGGTTTCTAAAGTCCAAGTCGGGCCCAGTGTTTGTCTCTCTCTGCCTGTGGGGATGTAGATCTCTCAGCTCCTTCTCCAGCACCAGGTCTGCCTGCACACTGCCATGCTTCCCGCCATGATGATAATGGATTGAGTCCCTGAAACTGTAAACCAGCTCCAAGTAAATATTTTCTTTTATAAGAGTTGCTGTGGTCAGGGTGTCTCTTCACAGCAATAGAAAGGCAACTAAGACACTTTGTTTTCTCTTTTTTGACAGAATCTTACTATGTAACCCTGGCTGGTCTTGATCTGTCTGCCTCTGCCTCCCAAATGCAGGGATTAAAGGTGTGGGTTCTGTGGGTCACCATACTCGGCTTCTTTTTCTTTTCATAGACAGTTTCATGTAGTCCAGGCTGGTCCTCCTGTAGTCTCTGTCAACTGAGACTGGTGTTGATCCTCCTGCCTCCACCTTCAAGTGCTGGGATTACAGGAGTGAATCATTTTGTGTGTGCTGGGAATGGAACCAGGCTCTGTGCACACCAGGCAGGTGTACCTAGTGACAGTACCTAGTGACAGTTCAGTGCCTTGAACCACACACCTTAAACAAAAGAGGTCTCTAGGGACTGAGTCGTACCCTTAGCCATGCAGTGAAGAAGGGACTATCAAACTTCAGCCACTTGAGGTGTGCCACTGTCTGTGTCGATAGTGGATACACCCTTGATCAAGACAGACACAATGCTGTCTGCAAGAGCAGCAACTGTCTCAGGGACTAGGCTCTGCCATCCTGTCCTGGTAAATAAGGCTGGTGGGGTGGCACTCAGTGTGTCAGGTGCTTGCTGCAAGGGAGAGAATGGAAGTTCAAGTCCCTTGTTCCCTGTATGTGCCCAGCTGGATACAGCAGTTGCCTGCCATCCCAGCATTTGGGAGGCAGAAACAGGATCCCTGGAGCGAGCTAGCTGGCTAGCCTAGGCAAATAGCAAGCTTGGGATTCTAGTAAAGACCTTGCCTCAGGAATAAGGCAGAGACACACATGCACACACGCACACACACACACACACACACATCCCAGGTTCACCTGTGCATATACACATACACCAACATGTGCAAACATATATGCACACAACATGCATACATACACATACAAAAAGAACAGTCTTTCTGAGGCTATCAGAAAATCTATCATCTTCTACTCAACATTTTGTGAAGAACCCACAGTCAGTCCTTCATGCTCACCTTTCAGACTTTGTGTTGGCCAGATCCCCAAGCAGACATGGTAAAATGGCCCAAGGCACTTGCTGCCAAGCCTGGCACCCCGTATGGTGGGAGAAGAGAGTCAGCTCTGGCTAACTGTTCTCTGACCTCCATATTCTGTGACATACATGTGCCTTCCCCCCCCCATACATGTATACACATAATAATTTCTGACTTCCCAGGAGGTTTGTCACTGGCTCGAAACACCAGGGATCCTGGGTCACTTTTATGTCTGAGACAGGCCCTATGTCAACTTTACTCCAAGCACACGATCCGTCTGTATGTGTCAGGACTATGTGAGAGGTTGCCACCTCTCTGTTAGAACTGTCATGGATTCAGAGGGAGTCTGGGATCAGGGTGCGTCAAATGTCTTGAGTACAGGCTGTGTCCTGGCAAGGCTCGGGCCTCCTCCAGGTGCATTCGGAGTATGGGACACTTCAGTGGGTAGACATTAGCTGTAGCCAAGGCTCCTTGAACACCTGCTGCTTTTGGCCACTGGTCCAGGCAGGTCACAGTGAGGCCACTTACCTCCTTCTGGGCCAGCTGGGGTGAACATTGCTGCTATCTTCCAACTAAGCCTTTCTCCATCTCTGAGTTCTCAGCTCTCTTATGAAGAGCCCGCTTGGTGACGTCAGTGTGTTCTAGACTAGCAGCTCTGATGAACTCCCAAGCAACTAATTGAACCACCACCCAGGCTCTGACAGGATGCCATACCAAATATGTCCACTAGGGGGTGGGGATGCCTGGGACCGAGTTAGAATTTGCCACCCTTGGTCCCCAGAGCACAGTGCCAGGGGTCTGTTCTGCAGCCTGGCAGAGACTTATCAGCAGCACAGTCTGCTGGGGCATTGTGCTTCTGGTTCAACTGAAGTCCTTTTCCAGAGAGCCCACATTGAATCTCTCCCCATCATCTTCAGGGAATCTGTTTCTGCAACCTGAGCAGCAGCCGCTGGCACCGCTAGGATCCCAAAGCGTGTTTGCTAACCAAGACCCTGCCTGGCAGGTTCACCCGTTACATTGTAGCCTGGCCAACTTTGCCCTGTCTTGAAAACACCAGCTTGGTCATCCCACTCCCAGTGGGTGAGGCTGTCTGTCTGCCAGACACTCTCGGATGGCATTTACGGGGTGAGCACACAGCACCCCTTCGAAAACTGGTAAGCTGCACTGCAACACTAACTAATGAAGGATGAAGCACAGAGAGGTTAATCAACTCTACCAAGGTCACACAGGGTAGCTGTGCACCCGGTATTTGAACCTACACAGGAGGAGGAGGAGGAGGAGGAGGAGGAGGAGGAGGAGGAGGAGGAGGAGGAGGAGGACGTATTTTGGGTGTGCACGTGCTACAGCAGGAGTAGGGGTCAGAGGTCAACTTGCAGGGCCCAGTTCTCTCCCTTCACCATGTGGGTATGCAGCTCAAGTCCTCAGGGTTGGCTCCAAGTTCTCTTACCTGATGCGCGGCCTCACCAGCCCTGATCTCTGTTCTTCCTGGGACCTCACTGAGCTCAACAGAGGAGGATACTCATATGTCTTGTTCAGAAAAACTGTCCATGTGGTATGGGCACATGCCAGCTCACTCTGTGGCTGCCACCTGGTGGGCATGCACGTTAGCCATCAAGGGCCTGACTGTGTGAACTTGCCTGAAGAGAAATGAGTAAATTGCATTCTCTTCAGACAGGGCACCAGGGCCAGCCAGAGCAGTCATTCTGCCTAAGTCCAGCTTGCTGAGCCAGTGAGTTTACTGGGGTTTCAAATGGGCGCCTAGGGGACCCCCAAACCAGCTGCTGAATCAAAAAATGCCTCAGCCTGGCACGTGAGTTACCTGTCTGTTGCTGTGATAAAATACCACGTCCAAAAGCCACTTAAGGAAAAAAGGTGGGCTTGCCTTTCTTCCAGAGGATGGGCCACAGTGGCCACAGGAGGCTAAGAGCTCAAGTCTCAACTGCACACAGGAAACAGGAGGAGCAAACTGGAAGAGGGTGAGGCTGTAACCCTCAAAATCCACTCCAGCTGAGACCTACTTCCTCCAGCCTCCAGCAGGGCTGTGCCTAAAGGTTCCATGGCTCCCAACACCAAACAGCGCCACCAACTGGAGGACAAGTTCAAATACATGAACTTGTGTGGGCAGTTCAACTAGCGCACCCGCTGTGGGCCAAATCTTCTTCCCTGTGGCTGCATGGATGGAGTCCCTGCAGTTAACTGCCCTTCCTCCTCCTCCTCTTCTTCTTCCTCTTCTTCTTCCTCTTCCTCTTCCTCCTTCTCTTCCTCTTCTTTTAAATATGTGAGTACACTGCAGCTGCTTCAGACACACCAGAAGAGGGCATCGGATCCCATTACAGATGGTTGTGAGCCACTAGCTGCTGGGAATTGAACTCAGGACCTCTGGAAGAGCAGTCAGTGCTCTTAACCGCTGAGCCATCTCTCCAGCCCCTAACTTCCCATCTTCTGTATGATCTTCTCTTTTCTTTCCCGAAACAAGGTTTCTCTGTGTAGTCCTGACTATATCCTGGACTTCCTTTGTAGACTAGGCTGGCCCCGAAATCACAGAGATCCACCTGCCTCTGCCACCTGAGCCCTGGGATTAAATGTGTGTACCACCATTCCTGGCTTCTACATGCTCTTAAGACCACATGCACCTGGGACAGAATTACATCCAGCTGGAGTTGGCGGGAATCTCAGGTGAGTCTAATGACTCTCTCTAGACCCTTCTGAGACGGACCAGCAACAGACCTTATGAGGGCCTCCTGTGGGGCTCTGATGAGGGGCTGCTAGGCATGATGGGACTTCATTCCTGGGGTCAGACTCTTCCAGGTTGGGTCCTGATCTCTCACTGATTAGCTATGATGATGACAGCAATGCTCAACCTCTCTAGGCCTCAGTTTCTACCTCTGTTCAATGGGGCCATGGCAGGGCTGACGTTCACACTGGTGTGATGGGAATCCAGCAATCTGGGAATAGTGCCTGGTACATGGTGACACTTGGGCCACCAGTGTGACAACACTTGCAGAGCCTCGAAGTGCCACAGTTGAGCGAGCCCAGAACCTGGCACAAGAGACTAACCCCTGAGTCTTCCAAAACTCAAAGCTAAGGCCACATCCCACACGAACTAACTCACAGGTTTGTGCCTCGTGCCAGGACGAGGTCTGTAGCCAAGCCCATCTAAAGTCAATCCCTGGGATTTACACGATGGAAGGAGAGAACCGACTCCCCTAAATTGTCCTGACTTGCACACTTGCACACACCTCCCCACACAATAAATAACTAAATGCAATGAAAGTTTAAATATACACATTTTTAAAAGGAGTTTCCACGTGTCCACAATTTGTGTTTTTCCTTTCTCTTCTCTTGGAAATAGGATCGAATATGTATCAAGGCCTCGAATTTGATATGTACCCCAGACAGCCCTTGAATTCCTGATTCCCCTGCCTCCACCTAAACCGGGGGCATCACTGTCCTGAACCACTGCAGGGCTTAGACCTGGATGCAGAAGTCTGAGCTGAGAGAACCCTGAAAGGCAGATCGACCACTGTGTCCCTAGGGGTGAAGCCAGAAGATGCGGGAGTGGAAGAACGTGACCTGGGGCCCAGCTAGGGGCTCCGGGAGTCTCCACAGAGGCTGGGCAGGCACCCCCACCCCACCCCACTTATCGCTACCCCATCCCCACTCCCATCCCCAGGCCTTGCTGGGGCCCCGCCCCCACCCACAGGGACCTCTAAAATCTGCTGCAGTTCTAAGTCAGCTTGGGCGCCAGAGGGAGCTCGAAGGGACTGGCCTGGCTTTTTCCGGCAGCTGGTTCAAACTGGTTTGGGCAGGGTGCGGCCTCCGCAAGCTGCATTCCAGGCCTCGGGCTAGCAACGCGTTCCAGGCCTTTCCAGGACCACTAGGGGTAGAGCCTGGGGACCATAGCGACGAGCCCTCCGAGAAGCTAGACCCTGTGTGAACTCAGATCTTTGTTTAAAATCTTTCCTGCGGCCTTGGGCAGGGTCTTTGGCCTAGGGCCTTCACCAGGTGAAGCCCTGAATCCGGGTCAAAACCAATTAGTGGCTGCTGTGATGGATAGGGCAGGCCAGCTCCCCATTTCTTCTGGGTCCCCAGTTCAAAAAGTAGGGTGGGACACGGGATTCTAGAAACACCGTGATTTCTGGTTTCCCCAATTCGTCCCAGGGTGCAGCAGTCTCCCCAGAAATTGACAATTTCCCTAAGCCACTCACATTTTAAACTTAAAATTCCAGGCTGGTGTTTTGGGATAGGGGCTCATCCAGCTCAGGCTAGCCTCAAACTTACAAGTAGCAGAGAATCACCCCAAACCTTGATCTTCTTGCCTCTCCCTCTCAAGGTACTCTCAAGGTTGGTTATAACCGACTTCAAAGAAACTGGCCTTCCAGATATTCGACCCTTCAGCCCACTCTCCCCAACTTTGTCTCTCACCCCAAAATTACAACCTTGCTTCAATTCCAGTTCCTGCCCTTCCTAGGCCTTGTGGCCAGGCCACAGCTGAACCAAGCAGTATAGGCAGTGCCTGGTGACAGTGAACACTACCAATCTTCAGCCCCTGGCTCACCTCCCCTAGCCTTTCTTCTGGTTATCCGACCAGTGGCTTGTGCCACTCAGTGCCTTTGGCCAACCCAAGGCCAGCCTAGGCTCTTCCAGCTGTCCCAGTCCTGTCAGGCTTGCCAAAGGGCGGTCAGGTGACATGTGAAAGAACTAGATATGTCATAGCCATGATGGATGGGTGGGCCATGGGTGTGACCTCAGTGGATTCCCTAAGTGCCTGGGTCCCAAAGTTTTGCCAAGAATTTTCCAGAAGATGCTGGACAGAGAGCTGGAGAGTCTAGATGGATGTGGAAAACCAGTCACACATCTGGAAGTGGGGAACCAGCGGCCCCAGAGCACGCAAAAGCCAGATGGAGCTGAGTTTAGACTCCTCCCGAGAGTTGTCAGATACAAGAAGATGAACTCACACATACTTCAGAGAAGGGTCGGGGTGGAGGATATTTATTCCCAACCCTAAGGCCAGCCATTTAAAAATAAAAAGTAGCCCAGCAGTGGTGGCGCCCGCCTTTAATCCCAGCACTTGGGAGGCAGAGGCAGGCAGATTTCTGCGTTCAAGGCCAGCCTGGTCTACAGAGTGAGTTCCAGGACAGCCAGGGCTACACAGAGAAACCCTGTCTGGAAAACAAAACAAAAACAAATAAGCAAACAAACAAACAAAATGTGATATTTTAAAAGACATCAGCTGGAAGCTCAAAACTAGACTCAAAACTAGACTGTGGTCTGTGTTTCGAATGTCCCCATTTGTATTGGAAGGAGGTCCTCCTCTTCAGCCCATGTGCTGCAGATTTTGGGTGAGCCTCCCAGCCTGGGTGGGTCAAATTCAGTTCTCTCTCTCTCTCTCTCTCTCTCTTTTTCTTTTGAGGAGCCACTAAGTCTGGCCTACTCACTTCACCAGAACACCAGAATCCCAGCTCCCCACCCCTGCAGCTTTTTCAAATAGATGTTATATTTTTATGTGTGTTGCATTTACCAATTAATGCGTGTGTTCATGCATGTAGGTCACATGTGCCAGCACAGGTGTGTAGAGGTCAGAGGACAACCTCAAGGAGTCAGCTCCGGCCACACAAGGGTGATGGGGTCTAACTCGATCATCAGGCTTGGCTGCAACACCTTTCCTCTCTGAGCATTTTATTTTGTAGGATAGGGTTGGAGCTTATTTCAAACACTGGGAGGAAACACACAGACACACAGACACACAGACACACACAGACACACAGACACACACACACACACACCAAAAACCTACCCCTCCCCAAGGCTTTCATAATTTCAAGAACTCTCAATTAGGTCTCTCTCTCTCTCTCTCTCTCTCTCTCTCTCTCTCTGGGGGGGGGGGGGCACCTTTTTAGACAAGGTCTCATGTAGCCCAGGCTGATCTCGAACCTAACTCACTATGTAACGAAGGATGATTGATTTTAACTCTCGATCCTCCTGCTTCTATCTTCTGTGGGTGTGAGCCACAGCACCCAGTCTGATTAAACACCTCTCTGTAGGTTTTTAACATGCAGTGAGAGCTGGTTTACAAGAGCTCCCTTGGCTGGTGAAGAAGCAACGGGAGAGCGCGGTTAACCCGCACAGCACCCGAGCTTCGCGCGTTGCGGACGCTGCAGAGCGCGCCGCTGCCACTGGGCGGCGCTACGCGCTCGGCCGGCGTCCGGTCCTGCGACCGCACCTGCTCCGCCTCCGCCAGGCCGGCCTCGGGGCTACGGCGACGGGCCAGGCCAGGCCATCCTCCTGCAAGCCGATCAGTTTGAGCCGGTGAGTAGTGGGGCACGCGAGTTCGCGCTCTCCCTGACTCCAGAGTCTGAGGCAGAGGTAAGGGCTGCGGGTGTGGAGGGGCAGCACGGTCTCCAGCTTGAGGATCGTGGCCTGGAACCGGGAGAGACCTCGACTTCACCGCGCCATCAACGGGGGCGGGGACCAGAGGTCACCTTTCCGGATCCCTGCCCTCCTGGGGTTATCCCAAGATGCTCCTGCCCCAGTGTCAGCCGACCAAGGCCCATCCCCTCCTGGGTCCACCACCATCTCAGACCACCTCCACCCAAGGTCCAGTCTCCTCCCCCTGTTCCCATTCCCACCCATCTCTCTTAGTCTCATCCTCATCCTGGTCCCATCACCACCTGGGGCCCATCTCCACCTTGGTCCCATCCTCACCTGGGACGTCTGGCCACTCTGGTCCCATCCCTGCTTGGAACCCAACCTTATCTGAGACCCACCCCACAAGAGTCTCATCTCCATGCAGGGACTCCAGCGATCCCAGATTTCCAGCGCACGTGGGTGGCTGAGAACGCCTAGAGCTACCACCCTGTGCCACGCAGGGCCATGCAGGGCCCTGGAGGCACCGACTTGGCTCACAGCTCCAGCAGGGTCTCAGCCCCCTCAGCTCGTCTCCGGCTGAGCCAGGTGCTTGGAACAGTGTGTGGGCAGCGTGGGTTCCAGGAAGCCCCGAGGAAGCGGGCAGCTATGGTTGCTAAGGGGGAAAGTAGCGCGTGCGTCCTGGTCGTATTTTCTATTTTAAACGCATAAACACAATGTAGATCTAAAACTAGACTCTCCAGCTGTGGCGGGCGGTCTGTCTAGGTGTAGGAAAAAGAAAAAACGTTACCTACCCAAGTTCTCGACCCGGTCTCTTTTTAAGACCCCCACAGCGGTGCAGTAGTGTTTGAACTAAACAGTGAGGGTTGTTAATATGGGGCAGTTGGTGGATGCTCAGAGGGGTTCCACCTGGACTATGTGCGGCAAGATCCTTTTTCAGAAAATCAAGGACTGAGCTTGATTGTAGATTCTACTTGGTGTAGAATTCTTATCTATACAAGGCCCTGGGTACCATTCCGGGCAATACACTCAAATTCATTCATTCATTCTCTCTCTCTCTCTCTCTCTCTCTCTCTCTCTCTCTCTCTCTCTCTCTCTCACACACACACACACACACACACCGGGAGAAAAAGCTGTTAATTTGAAGGTCTGACTCAGCTCACTGGCAGATCACTTACTTGCCTAGCAAACTGCAGGCCCCTCCAGCAATGTAAGTCGAGGCGGGAAGGCTCTGAGGCTAAGAGCACCTGCTGTTCTTGCCCAGGACCAGGTTCCATTCCCAGCATCCACACTGTGACCTCAGCTACCGGGGGGGGGGGGGGGGGGGGGGGGGGGGGTTCTGATACCTTCTTCTGGCCTCCAGTGGACACTACATACACCTGATACACAGACAAGTGAGCACACACAAAACTTAAAAAAAAAAAATTAATAAAACAAACCTTTCTAGTCTGGAGGTCTGTCCTTGCAGAGGTCCTGCGTTAGGGCAGAGTCGACCTTCTTGGGGGTGGAGAGGACAGTTTCTGGTAGAAGAGGCGCCCTTGAGGTCGGTGGGGGTGGGCGGGGGCAGAGCTGCGTAGGCACCTGGCACCATCTTCCCCGAGGAACCTAGTTAGCAGGCAGCTTACTAGTTCCACATTTCCTCCTTCTCCTACTTCCTCTCTGGGGGACAGGCAGCTCAGGAGAGGTCTCTGGAAGCTCCTGTGAGGGCAGGGGGGCCAGGTGTTTGAAGAGGGAGTGGCTCAGGGCTCCCCAACTCCTGCCCACTGGACCAGATGCGGCCAGACTGCCTAGGACAAGGATTCGTTTGTCAGTTTGTCGTGTTGTAGATTGAGGTTCCCTAGAGCACAACAGCCAATACCTTCATCTGGTCCGATGAACTTACTTGGAGTTCATCACTGAGTTTTTCTCACAGAAGGAGGATCACTCGGCCCTCACTTGAGATGCAGTAGGCTTCTCGCAACCATTGGGATGTAATTCTTTGTGGTTATTTTTGAGGTAGAGTATCACCATGTATCCTTCGCCGCCCTGGAACTCCCTCTGTTGACCAGGTTTTCCTTGAACTCACAGAGGTCCGCCTGCCTCTGCCTCCTGAGTTCTGGGATCAAAGGCTTGCTCCACCCTACCTGGCTGCTCTGCTCTAATTGGGGGTTTAAGGAGGTGCTAAGGCAGACAGGCTGGGAAGTTAATTGAAAGGGGACCCCATCTACACAGCTAGTAACTCTCCATTCATAGTGGGGTGTGTTAGCATTCTGTCTAAACTCCGCCCCACAGTTTACTGGCAACAGCCAGGTGGACCTGGCCCACTATAAAAGGGGCTGCTCACCCCCTCCTCTCTCTCTTCCCTCTCTTCTTCCTTCCCCCCTCTTTCAATAAACCCCACATGGAACTGTTTAGCCTGGTGTGGTTTCTGGAGCTGCGCGACCATCACAACAGGGTGAGACCTTCAAAGTAGTTGCTTTGGGGTCACCCGCCCTCCAGCCAGTTACCCCTCATCCTTGCTTTGTAAGTCAGCCATTCCCAGGCTGACCAAAGGCTCCCAGGGTGACCTTTGGTTTGTTGTTGGTACCTTGGAAGAGGAGTAGACAAGGTTTTCATCTCACAAGAAAGCAGAGTGGCCAGGAAGGGGAAGAAGTAAGGTCCGGGGACATTCTCACACCCGCGGTCTTTGCTTAAGGGAGCAAAGAGGACTGAAAACTCTGGGACCTCTGAGAAGCTCACTTGTGACAAGTATTCTAGAGACAGGGTTCGGTGCTGTGCTAGATCAGTCCTGTATACAGGGGTCTCATTTAGTTAGGCTTTTTTTTTTTTTTTTTTTAAAAACAGGGTCTCATGATGTAGTCCTTGGTTAGCCTAGAACTCATCATGTAGGGTAGGCTGGCTTCAAACTACTATGTAACTGAAGATGGCCCTTGAACTCCTGATCCTCCTGCCTCCACCTCCCCAGTGCTGGGATTGCAGGTTCATGCTTGCACATCTGGTTCTCGGTCCGTTTTAAGGTTCAGTTGGCTGATCTCGGTAGCCAGCTCCTGGATCCAGCACTTAGGAAGTGTTGGATCCTAAGTGAGTTCCAGGCTAGCCAGGGCTACGCAGCAAAACTGTGAGCTCTCGGCCACCATCTTCGGTGGCCCCTACCGCTTCCCTTATGTGGAGCTGCTTCCAGTTGCTGTTTGCTCTCTGCTTCTGCTTTTTAATTACTAAAATTATAAGATATGGAAATGTTTGTTTAAATCACACAAGGTTGTTTGAATGGGAACTGCCCCCCATAGGCAGTAGCATTATCGGGAGGTGTGGCTTTGTTGGAGTGGGTGTGGCCTTACTGGAGGAAGTGCCTCACTGGGGGTGGGCTTTGGGGTTTCAAATGCTCAGGCCAGGCCCAGTGTGTCTCTTTTCCTGCTGCGTGCAGATCTGAATGCAGAGCTCTCGGGTACCTATCAAGCACCATGACTGCCTGCAAGCTTCCATGCTTCCAGCCATGATGATAATGAACCAAAGCCCTGAACCTGTAAGCCAGTCCCAATTAAATGTTTTTCTTTATAAGAGTTTCTGTGGTCATGGTGTCTCTTCACAGCAACAAAACCCTAAGACACCTTAGAAACATAAATTAGCCAAAGATGGCTTTGTATGTCAAGAGAAATATGAACGAGGCTATGTCTCTGTGGAACCAGTAATCTCATCCAACTTGCAAGCCTGTGGAAGGACAAGGGTATGTCTCACTCTGTGACCTTGGGGTAGTCCACTTTTAGATGTTGGGTTAGAAAGCTTTCAGTGGCTGGGCAGTGGTGGTGCACGCCTTTAATCCCAGCACTTGGATGGCAAAGGCAGGCAGATTTCTGAGTTCGAGGCCAGCCTGGTCTACAGAGTGAGTTCCAGGACAGCCAGGGCTACAAAGAGAAATCCTGTCTTGAAAAACCAAAAAAAAAAAAGAAAGAAAAAGAAAAAAGAAAGAAAGCTTTCAGTGAGACAAGCAAGTAGAGAGACACTGTACACATCAGAGGTCAAAAAGGATCAGAGCCAAACGATGTCCTCTGGACATGACAAGACCCCGGACTCTGGATTGCCTGCATGAGATGAAGCCATGAAGGGGCTCACAAGCCCCACCCCTAGCTGAGAAATTACTGGTATTTGATTTCTGCTGGGGCAGGGGAGAGTCTGTTTTCTTTAAAGGTGTTGGCATCTGGTAGCTCTCCCAGGATCCAGTGGATGTCCCCACACATACGGGTGAGTATACAATACAATGTAACAGAACACAACACAAGGCAATACAGTACAATACAATTCAAATCGGACTCAGCGGGTTATTTTGGAAAGAGAAGGGGGGCCGTGAAGTTGTGAAGGGCTGAGTGGGAGGTGGATCTGGAGATGTTAGAAGGAGAAGTGAAAGCTAAATAGGGTGAAAATACACCGCATGATATTCTCCGAGAATTAAGAACACAGTTTTAAAGGGGCTGGAGAGACGGCTCAGCAGTTAATAGTGCTTACTGCTCTTGCAGAGGACTAGGGTTCAGTTCCTAGCACCCCTGTATCTTAGACACTGCTCTATTGCTATAAAAGAAAGCCTTCCATTGGGGGCTTGCTTATAGCATCAGAGGTTAGTCTATTTCCATCATGGCGGGAAGCAGGCCGGTAAACATGGCAGCATACCCAGATATGGTGTTGGAGAAGTATCTGTGAGTTCTATACCCTGATCCATAAGCAGAGAGGGTAAGACTTGGTCTTTGATGGGCTTCGGAAACCTCCAAAAAGGCCACACCCCCTGATCCTTCTCAAAAAGTGCCACTGCCCGGTGAATAAGCATTCAAGTACGGAAGCCTGTTGGGGCCATTTTTATTTAAACCGCCCCACCCTGTAACTCCAGTTCCTTCTTGGTGTCTTGTGAACATGGAGGCAAACTACTCACACACATAAAAATAAATCTTACAGTTTTTTTTCTTTTGACTACTTACTATCAGATGTGTTTATGCTATGGTGTCCGTGTGGAGGTCAGGGAGGGCCTCTGGGGAGACTATTCCCCCTTCCACCCTGAAACTCAGGTTGTCGCACCAGCTCTGCAAGTGACTTTACCCACTGAACTATCTCAAGAGCCCTGTCTGTCTGTCTGTCTTCTTTTCCTTTCCTTTATTTATCTATTTAGCCTTTTCTGCGATTCATTTGTTTGTTTGTTTACATAGCCCAGACTAACCTTGACTTGTTGCCCCATCCTCGGTGAGCATGTACTGCCTGCCTAACAGATTTCTACTTTTTTTTTTTTTTTTTTTAGTTTACATTTTACATTTTATGTGTCTGTTTCACCTGCATGAATGTCTGTGTGCTACATACATGCCTTGTATCCACAGAGGTCAGAAGAAAGCAGTAAGCAGAGAGGTGGCTGGAGACTTCCCTGTGAGAGAAGAACTGAGCCCCAGCTGCCTGGCTGGATGGTTGGAAATTGAAGAGAAAGAAGGGGCTGGAAACTCTGAAGTCTTTGTCCTGAGCCACCCATCTTTGCTCTTAAGTGGGAGGGGACAATGGATGGAGTGGATTTTTGTCCCTTGCCCATAGTTCCTCCAGGCTTTTGGCCTACCCAGCTGGGAAGTTTGGAATGGCATTTTAGCAGAAGGGGGACAGGAAAGAAAAAGTGCTCACTGGTTGTCCCCTGCCTATCCCTTAAGTGAGGCTGTACCTCCTTCCCCTCCAAGCAGAACAATTTAAGCCCAAGGAGTTCCAGAGAACAGAGAGGGACTGGCGGGAGCTTCGTGGGCTGTAGCCTGCACGAATCCTTTCTAAGGCCACTTAGGAGATTATCTTGAGAAAATTGTCCTGTGAGTGATTTGTGGGCCTGGTGGGGTGGCTGCCGTTGAGTGCTTCCTGTGGGTTAGAAATATTTGGGGATAACTCCTTCATCAGTGGGTCAGTCGATAAGCCTGTCTTTGTGCCTGCCTGCTTCTGGGCACCACCCTAGATCCCAGGAGGTGGACAGAGGAGAGAGACCAGAGCTGACAGGCACCAACCAAAAGAACACAGTCCCTGAAGCCTTCCATGGGTACAGAGGTCAGCTCTGAGGCCAGAAAACATAAGGTCAAATTCTGGCTTCGGTGACCCCGCAAGTCATGCAGCTTCTTTGTTCCTCGGCCCACACAAAGAGGCAACAAGGGCCCCTGCCTGAGGGCTCTCCTGAAAAACGAGGCAAGGTGACCCCTACATGGGACTACCTTGTCTTATCTCTGTTGGATGCCAGAGATCCGCAGGACTGAGTCAGAGTGACAACCCTGATTCAAAAGAATGGTGGTTCCTGTCATAAGCACGGCCACAGAAATGTAGCCACTAGGCAGGTCCCGTCCCTTGAGGCTGTCCTGCTGACTAAAGAAAAGGTGGATTCGAACCCAGGACCGACTGGATGTGTAATGTGTCCATTCTTCTTTCCCTCCATCACTCCCACATTTCCACTTCCCTCCCCGCTGGACCTCAGGGCCCCCTGAGTCCACCTGGCATGTCTCTTCCGAGGTTTGAGATCAGCTGAGCAGCAGAGAGCAGGCCTTCTGTCTCCTTGCTCACAGACCTGGCGAGTGAGCCAACTGAGGCTAGATGGCTTCCAGATTTTCTTCCTGACCCTGGTGGTGACTGAGATTCATTCCATTTAAGGGAGCTCTACTTTTTAATCTGGTGTGATTGGTGACTCAGCTTGAAAGGGAAAGGGGAGTTTCAGGAAATGGAGTCCTTGAAGCTAACTACCTTTGTTTCAAAACAAAACAAGCAAAAATGTTTCTCACAGGACAGGCCTCTCTGGATCAGCAGGGCCTTGGTGGCCTGGGCAGGGGTGAGGCCAGAATTAACAACCCACCATTCCCAGGGGTCACGAGCACTCCTCCACCTGACCTCTTGCTTTCCTTGGGTCAGAGGAACTGTAACTTCTTATCTCTGGCCTCAGTGGTCTCCAGGCTCTTCCCCCACAATGCCACTATCTCCTGTGACCCCTTAGCATGATATTTTGGTGACTGGAGCTTTCTAACGGGCCCCTGCCTCTCCTTGCTGAGGACCCTTTCCTGTGGACTCTACAATCCAGAAATAGTCCCCGCTGTACTATGGGTTCAGGGTTTAGAACCACAACTGGGCCCTATATATAGCACACCACACACCAGAGAAGAGATGTTAGCACACTGGTCTGTGTTGTGGAGGTGGTTCACGCTGGAGGCAGCTGTATTTGATGTACAAACCTCCAGGCCACCAGTGTGTGCCTGGGAGCCCTCAGGTGTGTGGGGTCAGTGGACAGAGACAGGGTCAGCTGGAGAAAGTGACTCATGCATTGGGTGAGCTTGGTCCTCTCTGCCTGGGAATTAGGCTGCCGGTGCTGATTCCAAGGGTAAAGGAGCCATGTCTGAAGGGGAAAGGCCCAGACTCATGTTTGCATAAATGGATGGGGTCAGGACTGGGTACCCCCAGATCCCCTTAAGTAGGGTCCCGTTTAGTTTGGCCTGGGACTAGTAAAAACATATGTGTTGGCTGGGTGTGGTGTCATACGCCTTTAATCCCAGAACGAAGCCAGCAGAGGCAGGTAGATCTTAATGAGTTTGAAGCTAGCCTGGTCTACATAGGGAGCTCCTCACCACAAGACCCTGTCTCAAAAGACAAACAAGCAAACACTGTCAGTATTTAGAAAACATTGGGCTGTTTCCCACAAGATTAGAATTTCTGGCTTCCCTCCTTTATTTTTGTTTTGGTTTATTTGTGGAACTGTGGATAGAATCCAGGGCCGCTTGTCTGCTCAGCCAGACCAGGACTGTTGTACTGCAAAGCCACGCCCTTCTTCACTCTTTTCTGTCGATGCCCAGCTGTGGAGGCTTCCGGTGGGTAGCTCAACACAGAGCTAGCACCCAGCCCCTAGCAGGGTGCATCCTCCACAGGGCAGAGCTCCTGCAGGCAGGGATTTCGGACAAATTAGGCTTGGCTTCCAACCCACACCAAACAAGTTGGAATGAGCATGGCTCCTGGCTGCAGTTCCTCAGGGTCAGGTCCTAGGAGTCTTTCTTATCCGTCCGTGTTTATCTCTGTGCTTGGTTCCAAAGAGGGTTTTGGTTTTTTTTTTTATAAGTGGGTCAAACGGTGATGGCACATGGCTTTAATCTCAGCATTAAAGGAGACAGAGGCAGGCAGATCTCTGTGAATTCGAGGCCAGCTTAGTCTACACAGCAATTTCCAGGACAGCCAGGATTGTTAAACAGAGAAACCCTATCTTGAAAAACCAAAACCAAAACCAAGAAAGAAAGGAAGGAAGGAAGGAAGAAAGACAGACAGACAGACGAAAGACTGTTGACCAGGTGTGGAAGTACTTTCTAGACACAGGCAGGTAGATCCCTGTGATTTCAAGACAACCCTGGTCTGCATAGCAAGTTCCAGGGCCACATAGTGGGACCTTATCTTTAAAAAAATTACATTTGTGTGTGTGTATGTATATGTGCCTGTGTGTATGTGCCTGTGTGTATATGTGTACATGTGTGTGTGTGTGTTTCTGTGTGTATGTGCATATGTGTATGTGTGTGTATATTTGTGTGTGTATGTGTGTGTATGTGCCTGTGTGTATGTGTGTGTATGTGCCTGTATGTGTGTGTATATTTGTGTGTGTATGTGTGTGTGTGCATTTGTGTGTGTTTGGGGGGGGGGGTCTGGCCATCACGCTTGGCTGCAAGTGTCTGTATTCTCTGAGCCATTTTGCCATCCCTTTAAAGAAATTAATTAGTTAGGGGTTAGAGAAACCGCTCAGCGGTTAAGACCACTTGCTGTTCTTGCAGAGGACCCAAGCTTAGTTCCCAGCACCCACATGATGGCTCATGACCACCTGTTAATTCCAGTTCCAGGGGATCTCCTGCTGTCTGGTCTTCTGCTGTTACCACAGACCTACACATATATAGCACGCTTACAGAAACGTAGGCAAAGTACTCATGCACATAGCAGAATAAATAGATCTTTATTTTATTTCCCAAGGCGGAGTTTCACTCTGTAACTCTGAGTGTCCTGGAACTCTGTAGACCAGGCTGGCCTCAAATTTACAGAGATCCACCTGCCTCCTGGATGCTGGGATTAACGGCATGTGCTACTACACACAGCAAATAAATCTTTTACAAATTAATTCAATTCCTGTGTGATGTGTATTTAGGTATACCCAGCCATGCAGGAACAGGCGGAGACCAGAGGTTGGCATGGGTCTCTTCCCCAGTCATTCTCCTTTTGATATTTTTGAGGCAAGCTTTCTCATTGAACAGGGAGATTGCCCGTTTTGACTAGATAAACTAGTCAGTGAGCCCCAGGAGATCCTCCTGTCCAGACCCCAGCACCGGGTTACTTGTGTACAGCTTCTTACATGGGTTCTGGTGATCTGAAACGCTTGTGAGGCGGGTACTTCCCCATGGAGCCACCTCCTCGAGCCCCCAGGACATCCGCAACCTGCTTCCTCTCTGGTTGCTTGGGACTGGTCTCCCAGTTTTGTTTACAAGCACTGGCTTGAAGGAGGTGGACTCCAGCCTACCCTGACTCTTACCCTCTACTTTAGGCGTGTGACCTTGGGCAAGTTGCATCCTCTCTCTGAACTGCCAGCTCAGCAGCATTACACTGCAGAGTTAGGGCGGCATTACCATTCCTTCATAGTATTTATTTATTCTGTCTCTTCTGAAAGGTGTGGGGAGGATCGCCCGAGGTGGCTTACCCTGTTCGTGGTAGGTGGGGGTCAAGCTTACCTCCAGCTGCTGCTATTTTAAGCAAGGCTAGGGAGCTTTGGGTAAGGGTGGGGGGTCTGCTAGGATCTGGGCATCTCCTTCCTAATTCTTTGCTTCAAGGGAAAAAAAAAAAATGAAGGGGTTTATCTCCCTGGAAACCATTGCTGATGGCAGGACGCTGTCTTTGCAGGCGAGGGAGGTGGAGGCGGCTCCTGGCTTTGGAAGAGTTTTGCAGCCTGACTGACAATGCAGAGGTCTGAGTTCACGGCCCCTCTTCAGGCCTTTGCAGGAGTTTCCTGGGGAAGCCATGTTGGAGGTGACTTAGCAACCCGTAGGAATGGGCCAGAGGCCAGAAGGGAGAGGAGAGCCACATGCCTGCCCTCCTCCTCCCTCCTTCTTCCTCCCTCCTGCCCCGCCCTTCCACTGCTTCCTGGGCAGCCATCTTGATCTACTCCTTCCCCTGAGATGGTTTCTATCCCACCAAGGAGCCTGGAGCCAGCCACAAGGTGGCACTCTCGGGCGCGGATGCTGGTAGTGGAGCAGCGGGGAGCCTGAGACTATATTTAACTCTCCTCAGCTCCTTGAAGCTTACCCTGCAAACATGGAGGCCGCCAGGAAATGGCTTCAGGCCTGTGAGGCCCCAGAGAGGCCTCTTGCCCAGGCAGAAGCATTTGGCCTGTTTCGCCAAGTTCTCTGCCTGAGGAAGAAGCTATAAGGTTCCCCATGACCGTGACCAGCCAGGTATAGGATCCCTAAGGGCAATCACAGAATTTTCTGGAAGGTTCTAAGTTTATGAAAGGGAAACCAAGAAACCCTGTTGTGAAGCTTCCAGTCTGTGGCTGTCTCCAGAGGGTAAGATCCAGGAAGGGGAAAATAGTGAAGGTTTGGCCCCTGTGGACAGTGACTGGAGGGGTCTGAGAGGGCCCAACTAGTAATAGCAGTGTAGACTCAGATGTTAACTGAGCACCTACTTTGTGAAAAGCAGGATGGTTTCCTTGAATAGACAGTTCAATGTCTTCCCTGGGCACAGGAGTAAGTGATCTAGGAGAGTCAGGGGACCTGTGATAGCGTTACTATTAGAGCCAATATTTTACTTTTAGTAAGTGGGTCCAGGTGAGAACTGGTTCCCCTAGAAGGTTCTGGCAGCTTAGCTAACCTGTGGGCTGAGCAGGCCAGAGGTGTTAGGGAGTAAAAAGATTCTGTCCATCCTTGTTTCTATGGAATCAAGGACCAAGTTAGGCACAGTGCTGTCTATGAGCCGAATGATAACAGACCCAGGGCCTTGGATGGATCTGCCTCAGGGAAGACCAGAGAGGTGTGGCCTGGTCTACAAGGAAGGCTAATGCGGTACCATCTTGGAGATGAAGTTTGATGTGAGGAGAGAGAGAAGAGAGAGAAGAGAGAGAGAGAGAGAGAGAGAGAGAGAGAGGGAGAGAGAGAGAGAGAGAGCCCTCTCAGAGCAGAGCGTCCTAGCCTGAAAATAGGAAGGCTGGGCAGGGCCAGGCAGGAAATAGTAAAACTGGTAAAGGAGATGAATTCAGATCAACCTTGTGTGAGAGAACTGGGGTCCCCTACGGTGGCTGCATGGGGCCAGACCCCAGCGAAGGCAGAATTGGAAGATGATATGGACTCAGAACCAGAGAAGTCCCAGCATGGCTGTGGTTACCTTCTATGACAGAAGGCCACAGAAGGCCTAGGCATGGGGTATAGCTCAGTTGGCAGAGTGCTTGCCTAGCATGCAGAAAGCCCTGGATCCAACCCCAAGCTATGTGACCCCCTGTGTGGTGACACACTCCTGTCATCCCAGTTCTTGGGAGGGGATGGGGAAGGGTCAGAAGTTCAAGGTCATCCTCTCTCATAGATTCCAGGCCAGACTGGGCTGTATGAAACCTTGTCTTAAAAGCAGACATGGTGGCCTCAGGCAGCCACACTGCCATGCCGTGAAATGCCTGGCTTTGCAAGGCCTCCAACTCTCTGGGACTTGGCCAGCTTCTCCGCGCACTCAGTGCCCCAGTAGCCTCAGGCCCACCTTGTGCCCAAAGTAGCCGCCTCCTTCACGACATAAATGGAGATGTCCTTGTTGGCCTCCACCCAGTGGCTACATTTGGCTCTCCTTCCTGGGGCCCCAGTCATGCTGGACAGCCAGCTCTCTTTGATGATCTCAGTTCCTACACCCAGACTTCTGGTCTCCAGGGAGGTTGGAGGAGAGGCTGAGGAGGGGTCTGCTGGGTTAGGCTCAGGAGATGTCTCAGTTCCTTCTGCATGCTCAGGTGCCTGTCACAAGATGAGGAGAGTGGGCGGGGTGTTAGCGAAGAGCCGGTTGCTTTCTTTTTTTAAACTTCTCTACAAAGAGAGTGTTCTAGGCAAGGTGGACTTCATATTGGGGAGGCTCCAGGGAGCAGTAGGAAGTGTGGTTAATCAGAGGGCAGATGTCCCCAGTTCTAACTGTGCTGTGGGGGCGTTCTTTAAGGTTTTCACTTGAAACTAAAAACCCAAGCTCAAAGGGAGGCATCTGAATTTGAGATGCTGACCCCATGGTGCTTCTGATCTGTGAGGTCCACACACAGCTCAGACCTGATGGCTCCTTTGTCAACCTGGCCCTGGAGCAGGCTCAGAGCTGTCCCACCTGGACTTTTCCATCCCCCACTAACTCTGTGACTTTGAACCAGCACATCTGCCTTTGTTTAACCACTAACAAGATGGAAGTCTTGATGGTTAGGAGCATAATCCCAGTATCCAGGGTGTGAGGTCAGGACGATTGTCCAGTGAAAGGCCAGCCAGGGATTGTCTAGCAAGACTCTGCCTCATTAAAACAAAAAGCCAGGCGTGGAAGCCCGGACCTGTAATTTCATCACTTAGGAGGTTCAAAAGTATCAGGAGGGCTGAAGAGATGGCTCAGGGATTAAGAGCACCGACTGCTCTTCCAGAGGTTCTGAGTTCAATTCCCAGCAACCACATGGTGGGTCACAACCATCTGTAACAGGGACCCAATACCCTGTTCTGGTATGTCTGAAGATAGCTATAGTATACTCATATAAATAAAATAAATAAGCTTTTTTTTTTTTTTAAAAGGATCAGGAGTTCAAGGCCATTCTTGGCTACATGGAGTTTATGGGTAACCTGGGCTATATGAGATGCTGTTTCAAAAAAACCCACAAGAATATGGGTCGATCTTTTCTTTCCTTCTTTTCTCTCTCTCTCTCTCTCTCTCTCTCTTTCATCCTTTCTGCCTGCCTCCCTCTCTTTCTCTTTTTAAAGTTTAAAATTTTTTTATTCATTAGTTTGTGGGGCTGGGGACACAGAAGACACAAGCAAGTGCAGCAACCAGAGAACAGCTCTTGGTAGTCAGTTCCGTCTTCCCACCATGTACAAGGTGTTCTCTAGACTTCTGCAGCAAGGATTTTCTTATGCTGATCTCTCTCACCAGATGTGGAGCGCCAGTCCCCATTTGGGGAGCTCCTCTCTTGGGAGGGTTCCCATTGAGAGAGAGATTCTAGCTTATACTATCCTGGATGGCTTAGAAGTTACTGTGCATAGCCCAGGCTGACCTAGGTAATACTCAGGCCTCCCGCCTCTTGGCTTAAGTAATGAGATCACAGGTACGCCCCACCAGACCAGGCTGTTCCAAAGTTGTGGCTCACAAGTGGTTCTCCATTTTTCCCTTAGACTTGTCTTTTTATTTATTTAATTGTATTTTATTTGTGAGTACAAGTGTGCACGTATGCGTGCTCTCCCACACACATGTGCCACAGCCCCGGCTTAGAAGTCAGAGGATGTCACGAGGGAGTCTGTTTTCTCCCACCATTGAACTTGTGTCTTCAGGCTTGGTGACAAGCCCCACCCCTGCTAAACCATCATCCCAGCACCTTGGCAGTGCACAGTGGGTGTGGAAGGCACACTTTATATTTTATGCCTTGGTTTATAATTTGCTGAGACATTTTCTCATTCAGCTTACCCCATATTTAGCCATCTTTTGGGGGGCACAGAACCCAAGGCCTAACCCAGGCTCACCAGCCCAGCCCTCCTTGACAGGCCCTTCCCATGTTCTGCTGCTACAAGACGGCCCAGGTCCCCCTGACAGTCCCTGTCCCAATCCTAGACCTAGCCTTTTCTTAGTAGATTCACTTTTTTCTCTAAAAGGGTTTTTATCTGTGTAGACCTGGCTGTCCCGAAATTCTCTTTGAAGCCCAGGCTAGCCTAGAACTCAGAGATCTGCCTGCCTCTGCTTCCTACATTCTGGGACTAAAGACATGCGCCACCACTCCTAAAGTCACGCTTGAATCTCAAAGTTGGAAGTAAGTAAAAACTCCAGAAGCCATGTGGCTGGGTAAGGTATACCACTGACACGTTTAGGCCCACAGACTCCTGGTTCATCTTCTCCAGTCTCAGTGGACAAATCACTGATGTCTGTCCCCATTTCACAGATGAGGATATTAGTACTCTGGGTCTGGCCTAGGATCCTGGTGAAGTGAGGGCAGGTCCAGAAACCAGATGGACAGACACCAGGTGTCACCCTCTAATTCAGTACAATGCCTAGTGCGACCAAGATACGATGGCCCTGTGGGGGCTGGACTTGGAGCCAGGTGCAGAAGAAGGTGCCCTGACGGGGATTGGTGGCGCAGCAAACACGGAGAGCCACTCGGAGGAGGTGGGTTAGACATAAATCAATGGGGCAAGTGTCACAGGAGAGCTGCAGAGAGAAAGCTGCAGGCTATGCTGGGCGGGTGTTGTCCGTGGTAGTGAGAACCGATTTCCTACGAATGAGCCTCTTGTATTTAGGTAGAAAGAGAAAGAAAAAGTAACACGTGCTGGCGCAGACTTGTCATCCCAGTTACCGAGGAGGCTGAGGCAGGAGGACCACAAATTCAAGGCAGCCTGAGCAACCTAGCAAAACCCAGTCTAAAAACAGAAGGGCAGGGCAGGAAGAGATCTGCCTCAGCAGGTAAAGTGCTGGCCGTGCACGTGTGAGAGCCTGGGATGAGGTCCCCAGCACCCACATAAAACCTGGGCCCAGCACCGGATGCCCAGAATTCCAGCACAGAGGAGGTGGAGAGAGGAGGATCTTGGGAGTTTGCTGGCCAAGCATCCTGACTAAACCACTGAGTTCCAGGTTCAGTGAGAGACCCTGTCTCAAAAGATAAGGTAGAGGGCCAGGCACTGTGGCAGTGCGCAGAGGCGTAACTTTAATCCCCGGACTCTGGGCAGAGGCAAGAAGATGTCTGTGGGTTCTGAGCCAGCTAGGTCTGCACATGACACCCTGTCTCAAAAAATGAGGTCACAGGAATAGAGGAAGACACCCAACAGTGACCTTTGACCTCTGCGTGCCGAGATAGAGAGAGAGAGAGAGAGAGAGAGAGAGAGAATGCACTTACACGTGCATGCATACACTCGCCGGGCAGTGGTAGTGCAAGCCTTTAATCCCAGCACTCGGGAGGCAGAGGCAGGCGGATTTCTGAGTTCGAGGCCAGCCTGGTCTACAGAGTGAGTTCCAGGACAGCCAGGGCTACACAGAGAAATCCTGTCTCAGGAAAAAAAAAAAAAAAAGTCGGCACCACGTGACCACAGGGAGCCCAACAGGGCGAGGGACTGAGAGTCTCAGCCCATCACAGCCGGGCCAACCATTTGCTCCTCAAGCGCTCCGCTCCGCATGCATCCGGCTCTCGCCGTGCTTCACTTTGCTCATATGCTGCTGCTCAGGTTTTGGTTGAGTTCCTCTGTCTCCCCAGTTCACCGGGACAAAATGCTCCACTGTTCTTCCCGCCACACCTCGAACCCCGCACCGGCTTTCCTTTTCCTCTTTCACATCTTTATCCCTCCTCTTCTTACTTCTTTTTCTGTTTTTTTAAAGATGTATTTATTTGTTGTATGTAAATACATATAATATGTATTTGTGAACAGCTACAGTGTTCACAGTGTACAGTGAAGACACTGTAGCTGTCCTCAGACACTTTTTCTTCCCACTCTGGCCCCACTCGCTCGGGCCTCTCTCACTGTCTCTGTCTTCAGACACACCAGAAGAGGTCATCTGATCCCATCACAGATGGTTGTGAGCCACTATGTGGTTGCTGGGATTTGAACTCAGGACCTCTGGAAGAGCAGTCAGTGCTCTTAACCACTGAGCCATCTCTCCAGCCCTCTCTTCTTACATCTTAATTATAACCTCTCATAGGTTTGTTTGTTTGCTTGTTTGTTTGAGACAGGGTTTCTCTGTGTAGCCCTGGCTGGCCTGGAACTCACAGAAATCTGCCCCTGCCTCTTAAGTGCTGGGATTAAAGGCATGCACCACACCTCCTGGCTCTATTGTTTTTAATCCTTGCTTCTGTTTATGTGTACAGATGTGCATCTGTGAGTGTGTATGTGCACCATGTGCAGTGCCCATGGAGGGCAGAAGAAGGAATCAGATCCACTTGAACTGGAGTTATAGTTGTGAACCGCTGTGTTGGTGCTGGGAATTGAACCCGGGCCCTCTGGAAGAGCAGCCAGTGCTCTTAACCACTGAGCCATCTCTCTAGCCTTATCTCGCTTATTTATCTACAGCAGTTATTGATGTCAGAGGGCCCCCTGTGGCCTTAATTGGCTCATATAAGAGCTATGCAGCAGCCGGACAGTGGTGTCGCACGCCTTTAATCCCAGCACTCAGGAGGCAGAGGCAGGCGGATTTCTAAGTTCGAAGCCAGCCTGGTCTACAGAGTGAGTTCCAGGACAGCCAGGGCTACATAGAGAAACCCTCTGCCTCAAAAAAAGAAAAGAAACCCAAAAAAACCAAGAGGACTTAATTCTTGCAAAAAGTACTAACCTGTCAGTAATGACATCTAGTGAGAGTAAGCTGGACAAATCCCAGACAAAGAAAGCAAAGTAATGATTCTAATGACATTCAACGACACAACAGCAGAAAGGGAATGGGCAGACGACACGAGAGAACTCAACAAGGAGATGGAAATGTGAAGAAGACCCGTGTCTGGAAATAAAACCTACAATAAGTCCAACAGAAACAAACCCAACCGAGCCAAACACAACAGCACTGGGAAGTCTCAGGGACAGAGATGATCCCTGAGATCCACCTTCGAAAAGAAAGCACATCCAAGCTTAAAGACGAGGCGGAGAATCTATGAGTTACACATTTGTAAGGAGATTCTCATCCTTAAAGGCATTTAGACACTTGTAAAAGACATTCGCTAAAGAACCATAACAGGGGCTTCCACAAAGTTAGGGAAATCCAGGTACGGGAGGCATTTAGGGCGCCAGCCGAGAAGTAAAGAGCCCCTCCTCCTAGGATGATTGACAGAACACCCAAATCCAAAGGACTGAAACTAAGGGGCTAGAGAGAAGTGGCTCAGCGGTTAAGCACACTGACTGCTCTTCCAGAGGTCCCGTGGTTCAATTCCCAGCACCCACATGGAGGCTCACAACCCTCTGTAACTCCAGTTCCAGGGATCCTGAAGTAGAAGTTTCCATCCTGTGATGCAGACTCACATGCTGTCCTGCTGAGGCAGCCGCTTGTGGTGTTTTGCTGAGTTAAGGCCCTTGGGAGGACACGTGATGTTTGGAGAGAGTATAAATAGGACTTAATCGACGGTGATGGGGTGCTTGACAGCTAGCTGTGCAATGTTTCTTTGGTCTTGCCGTCTTCACTGATCTGCGTTTCATTGAGAGGGGCACAGCCGAGAACTTTTCCTGGTGTCCTACTAGTTCTGGTGACTCCCGCTGACTCATGCTGATACCACAGATGCCTGGCTGTGTCTGCTGGATCGTGCCACCACTGCGGATTCGTGTTTGCTATCCTGACACTACTGAACTGGACTGCTGGTATCTTGACAAACAGAGGTTGGAATGGCCCCAAAGAACTCCTCCTAAACAGGTCCACACCCCCTTGTCCTGTTTACCCTCCTTTCTCTCCTACCTTTACACAGTGGGCTAGAAGGGGGTGGGGGTGTGGGTGGGGGTGGGGGTGGAAGTCTTTAAGAACCCTTATTAGAAATAGGTTTTGAAAAGTCTGAGCGCCGGGCAGTGGTGGCGCACGCCTTTAATCCCAGCGCTCGGGAGGCAGAGACAGGTGGATTTCTGACTTCGAGGCCAGCCTGGTCTACAGAGTGAGTTCCAGGACAGCCAGGGCTATACAGAGAAACCCCGTCTCCAAAAAACAAACAAACAAACAAAAAAACAACCTCATGCATGTAAAATATGATACAAGAATTAAATAAGAAAATAAGAGCACACAGATTTACAGAAGAAGCAAGCTAAGCAATGCTGCAGGCTACAGAAGACAACACTGTCAAGATTGACAATAGGGGTGGGGTGTGGGAGGTGGGGTGAAGGTAGGGGACTGGGGAGATGGCTCGGTGGTTAATAACACTAGCTGCTCTTCCAGAAGACCCAGGTTCAATTCTCGCCACCCACCCACATGGCAGTTTACATCTGTGATTCCAGTTCTAGGGGATCCGACACCTTCACACATGTGGGCAAAATACCAATGCACATAAAACTTTAAAGCTCAATTAAGTTAAAAAAGTGATTGGCAGCAGGCCTCCTGAGTAAGGGTTCCCAAGGCCCCCGGCTATGGCCTGGAGTGTCTTGTCTTGTAGGGGAGTGTCTAAGGGAAGGACCAGGTGTAGTGGCACACACCCTTTTCCCTCTGCCCACATCTGTACTGGGGAAGCAGAGGCAGGTGGATCTGTTAGTTAAAGACCAGCCTGCTCTACATATTGAGTTCCAGGGCAGCCAAAGGTATAGAGTGAGCTCCTGACCCATAAAAAGAAAAGAAGTCCGGAAGGAGGGGCAGGTTAGTAAGAGTGTAGTTTGAATGGCTTTCGGTTTTGATTGGTATGTAATCACTTTCTCTCCTAGCTAGGCCTCTCCCTCCATTGCATCTGATTTTTGTCCTGTGTGCACCCAATTATAGTAGGCATACAACGGTGAGTGGGGGGCTGTACTTAAAAGATGAATAAGCCGGGCACTGGTGGCACAGGCCTTTAATCCCAGCACTTGGGAGGCAGAGGCAGGTGAATTTCTGAGTTCGAGGCCAGCCTGGTCTACAGAGTGAGTTCCAGGACAACCAGGGCTACACACAGAAACCCTGTCTCAGAAAAACCAAAAGTAAATAAATAAATAAATAAATAAATAAATAAATAAATAAAAAATAAAAAATGATGAATAGAAGACACTGTTCTACTTTGGTGCTCTCAAAACTAGTCCAGGCTGGCTAGGCCCTTCTGTTCCTAGGAGCTAGTTACCTGAGGAATACCCTTAGATAGAAAACCATCCGAATTAGATTGTTGCCAGAGGTGGGGAGACACAATCCATTGTTCAAAGCTGAGAGTCTGGCAACCTAATAGAGACAGGCAAAGGGGGGGACCTGAGGTTTCTGGGTGCACTGTTTAGAGAGGGGTGTGTGTGCACAGTGCATGTGGAAGAAGAAGCTGGGCTGCCAATGCATTCTCATGGGAGTGGAGAGTGTGCCCCCCAAATCAGATGGGTGTCAGGGAATTACTGTATCTTGCTTGCTTCCTCCAAAAGTGACAAGAGAGAAACACCAACTCACACATAAAGGCAGGGCTATCAGAACAACACGAGGTCATTTAAGTAAAACTCGAAAGGCCAACAGGGCTTAGAAGGACCTATTTCCATTTCTCTGCACCAATGCATGTCTGGTGTGTGAGTGAGCCTCCATGTGGGTGCTAGGAATCAAACCTGGATCCTTTGCAAGAACAATAAGTGTTCTCATCCACCGAGCCAACTTTCTAGCCTGTATTTCAATTTCAGAAAGAGAACTCCCAACCCAGAGTACTATACCTAGCAAAGACACCTACAGTAATTGAAAGAAGACAAAAACAAAAGAAAAAA
This sequence comes from Rhynchomys soricoides, assembly GCA_019843965.1. Classification (NCBI taxonomy): domain Eukaryota; kingdom Metazoa; phylum Chordata; class Mammalia; order Rodentia; family Muridae; genus Rhynchomys; species Rhynchomys soricoides. The sequence goes on along the minus strand of JADRCH010000158.1, from coordinate 955,976 downwards.
ACCCAATGTCAACAACGTTTGTGAAAACATCAGAAGGAAGAAACCATCATGCTCTCAGGGAACTTGGGACCGCTGAGATAGCTCTATGGAGGGTGGATACATGCAAAAATCCTGCAGACTGAAGAGAAAACATGCCAACTCATGAGGCCACAGGGAAGACTGAACAGCACAGAGCAACGGCAGTTCAGCGTGAGAGCTTGAAAAAGAAAAAAAAAAAAAAAAAGCACACACAATGTGATCAGCAAAATGGCAGCAATTTGAGGACGGCTCTCAGTGATGGCTGAGTCCAGAGTCTGGATTCTCCAGTCAAAAGACACAGATTCGAAGGCTGGACCAAAATCAGGAGCCATCTGTTGTCTCTGAGAAGCACAGATCACCACAGATAGTCCTTAGGGAGATGGAGACTGTATTCCAAAGAAACAGACTGGGGAACAAGCCGGAGTTGCTCTTCTGCTGTCTGACAAAATCTACTTCTACGGAAAAGATATAATAAGGTCTAGAGGACATTTTGCTTTTGAATGCTTGCATCTGAACAGAGCCATGCAGCTCTCGAGCGAGGGGTGGGGGTGGGGGTGGGGCAGTGGCTAATGCAGAGACTGAACCAGTCAAAGAGCAGAGAATAAGTAACTGAGTGCTTAGCCCTCATGTTGACTGAGACAGTGCATGCACACCCATGTGCATGCGCGCGCACGCGCGCGCACACACACATACACACACACATGCACGCGTGCGCGCGTGTGCACCACCTCCTCCCCTCCCCCTCCCCCAAGGCTTGGGGAACATCATGCAAGAAAGGCAGAAAGAATGTTGGCACTGGAGGGTTGGGGTTAGTCTGTATTCAAATGCTACATACTGACCCCCAAGATCTGGCTGCAATCTGGATAAACACATTCACATGTGCACCAAATGATGTCATATAAACTTTGCTCGCCAATCTTCTCTGACTGGTTAATAAAAATGTCTGACAGCCAATTACTGGGGAGATAGAAGTGGTCACAGGGTTTCACTTCCCGGGCTGGGGGTTGCAGGTAGAGACCATGAGAAGAGGAAGACAAGAGCACCAGTCTCCATTAGACGGGATGGGCCAGGAGCAAGTGGCCGGAGAAGTACATCCTGAGGACAGGCTGATGGAGCAGGAGCAGGCCAGGCATGAAAATAGCAGGTAACATGGGGATCACTGCTGGGAAAGAGCAAGTTGAGCACAGAAAGACAGTTTAAGGGTAATTGCTCAGTAATTGTGTTAAAGCTGATTAAATAAATCTATAGGACTATGTCTCGACTTGTCAGCTCCTTGCCGGCAGGTCCAGGCGAGAGGAGAGAACCCTGTCCAGCCAGGTGTGTCCAGGGCTGATCGAGATGGCGAGTGTAGACAGCCCAAAAGAAACACACCAGGCCAGGAGTCTTGTCGAAGCAGGAACTCACTTTATTAAACTAGGCATTTGCTTATATAGAGAAGGCAAGGAGGTGGGCACTTAGGTGTGGGAAGAGATGACGTAGGAGGTGGGGAAGGGTGACGGAGGGGAAGGGGCAACTGACAGGGCCAATAAGTTCATTATGTCAGCAGTAGCTAGGCAGGCAAGAGCTGGTGCAGGTTGTGCTAAGTCATCCATAGGCAGAAGCAAGAGAGATAGGTCTCAGAAATCAAGCCAGGCTTAGGCTTTCCCACAACGCCGCAGAAACTTGAGCCAGGCTCAGATATGTCCTCAAGGCCCAAACCAGGGCCAAAATGGGGCCCAACATTGACTGTTGGGGGCTGCCCGGGTCATATTAAGAAAGAATAGAGTTGTCAGGCAGTGTTGGCGCACGCCTTTAATCCCAGCATTTAGGAGGCAGAGGCAGGCAGATTTCTGAGTTTGAGGCCAGCCTGGTCTACAGAGTGAGTTCCAGGACAACCAGGGCTACACAGAGAAACCCTGTCTTGAAAAAAAGGAAAGAAAGAAAGAAAGAAAGAAAGAAAGAAAGAAAGAAAGGAGTTGTTAAATATCTTACAACACTGGGGGATGGAAGGGGAGAGTGCTGTAATGCACTGTCTTTTAGATATGCCATGGCTGTTTCTCAACAGCAGCCGTGGTGCCCAGCACAGAACTTACTGCAAAGCCAAAGATGATCTTGGAACATAACAGTGGTCCAAACAACCTTGCTTGCTTGAGATGGGCAGATAGGTGTATTCTAGGCCAAGTTGGTGGACTGGCCCTGTGGCTCAGAGTCATCCCAAGGCCAGGTTGAGGTGGGATCTGCTTCCATGTTCAAGGCATGTTACCCCTCTGTTCTCTCTCTAGTTCTTATCTGCAGCTGGCTAGAGACTGCCCTCATTGCCTGCTTGACCCTTTACTTCATTAACACTGACAACATGGAAGCCAAGTCGGGGTACCAGGGAGAGGAGGTGACAGCCCTCTCTCCATTTGTGGCAAGTCACTGGACCCTGCTGGCCTCTAGGGAGCTCCCTTGTACAAGGACATGGGTTGTGGGAGCAGAGATGACAAATACATCATAACAAGTCACACCTGACCCTGGGTCCACAGTGGGCAACCCTGCCATTTCTCACAACATTCAAAGGAAGGAGGACCAGCATGAGGCTGTGGCTGTTCTCTAAAGCAAAAGAAGGCTGGAGCACAGGATGCTCCATGGTTACTGAAAGTACAGATTCCATCCTGGGGAGACAGCTCAGTTCCTAACGTTCTTGGCATAAGGCCTGGGTTCAATCCCCAGATCCTGCAGTACACAACTGTATATAGTGGTGTAATTATAACCTCAGTGCTGAGGAGGCAGAGACAAGGATGCCTGGGTCCAGAGGCCAGCCTGCCTAGCCTCATCCGTGAGTTCCTACAAGAACAGCGTGAAGCCTGGTTGTGGTGGTGCACGTCTTTAATCCCAGCACTTGGGAGGCAGAGGCAGATGGATCTCTATGAGTTCAAGCCAGCCTGGTCTACAAAGCAAGTTCCAGGGTGGCCAGGGCAACATAGAGACACTTTGCCCCCCATAAAAAACCAAAGTGATCCCAGTATGGTGGCAAACGCCTTTGATCCAAACACTCAGGAAACAGAGGCAGGAGGATTTTTGTAAGTTCTAAGCCAGCCAGGACTACATAGTGGCACCCTGTCTCAAAAAGTCAAAACAAAACACAAACAGGAGAGATGGCACCTAAGGTTGTCCTCTGCTTCATGCATGGTCACACGCACCTGCACATGCCTACAGAAAACACATATTTCAGACAAATGAATCTGTGCTGAGCAGAGGATCCTGCCCTATTTGGGTTACAAGTGAACCTCTGCAGCCTGGTGTTCAGTTTGTGTGTGTGTGTGTAAGATCTCACTGCCAGTAGCCCAGGCTATTGGCAAATGTGTGATCCTCCTGCCTCTGTTCACTGAGAGCACAGATGTATGCCACCATACCTGACCGGAATTAGTTTTGGGGATGTTTTGTTTTGTTTTTGTTTTTGTTTTTGAGGCAGTATCCTGGCTGGCTTAGAACTCACTATGTAGAACAAGCTGGCCTTGAACTCACAGAGGTCAGCCTGTCTCTGCCTCCCTAGTGCTGGGATTGAAGGTGTATGCCACCACTCCATCCTTGTTCCTCACTTTTAAAAACCAGACTTAGCTAGATGTGGTGGATCTCTGTGAGTTTGTGAGTTTGAGGCTGCCTTGTCTCAACAAATGTATATAACACACACACACACACATACACACACATATATATACACACCCTGGCTCTATTTCTTCAATACTTCAAGTACTTTGTGTGGGAAGCCCTCGGATACATGTGATTTCATTATTAATGAATATTGGCTATAATTATCAGCTTATTAATATTAATTCCATGCAGTAAAAGTGGCTGAGAGAAGAGATTTGGGGTTTCTGCACCCACTTCTGTCACTGTCTTAGAAAGTGAGGATGGAGAGTCAGCTTCCAGGTGTTTGAGGCAGAGAGTCCTTCTTGGTTCAGTAAATGATCACTGGGCAGGCTTGAGCACTGGAGGGGAAGAGGCTGGACTGTACTTGGGAATCTGTCTTGCTCCTGGGCCTCTCCCTGATGGAGGGAACACGCCAATGCTTAAAACTATAGTCACAGACACGTATGATTTCTGGCTCCAGGGGCACAGCCTGAGGTTCCGGCAGAAGACCTGGGCTTTTATGGGCCCCGTGTCATTTGCCTGTGTCATTGTCCCCAAGACACTGAGGTGGTCTTGAGAGGTTGAAGCCCAGAGGAGACAGGAGTGTGCCCGTGTGTGTGTGTGTGTGTGTGTGTGTGTGTGTATGTGTGTGTGCATGCATACAAGTGCAAGTATGTATATATTCGTATATGTGTGTACATATACATGCACATGTATGTATATGTGTATGTATGTGTGCAAGTGTGTAGGTCAGAGGACAACTTTGTTAAATCATTTCTCTCTTTTTTCTTTCTTTTTTTTTTTTTTTTTTAGTTTTTTGAGAAAGGGTTTCTCTGTATAGCCCTGGCTGTCCTGGAACTCACTCTGTAGACCAGGCTGGCCTCGAACTCAGAAATCCACCTGCCTCTGCCTCTCAAGTGCTGGGATTAAAGGCGTGCGCCACCACTGCCCAGCTTGAAATCATTTCTCTCATTCTACCTTTTGTGAGTTCTGGGGATCAAACTCAGGTGGCCATGTGCTTTTACCTAATGGTTTTGTCTGCTTGTTGTTTTGTTTTGAGACAGGGTCTCATGTAGCCCGACTGACCTTGACCTCACTATGTAGCCAAGGATGACCTTGAACTCTTGATTCTCCTTTCCCTTCTCTTTTGGGTGCCAGGCTTACAGTGACAAGTGTGTGCCCCTGCATGGTCTGGCTCCTTTTTGAGCCAGGGTATCTCTCAAAGTGCCCAAGCTGGTCAAGAGTTTGGTTTAGACATTTTATCAAATCAAGCTTCTATGCTGGTGCTGTGGTGTATTCCTGCAGTGCCAGGAAGATTGTTTCAAGTTCAAGGTCAGCCTCGGTGGTTGTTGGCGGTGGTAAATGACAAGACAGTCAGGCTATCCGTGTCTTAGGGAGAAGTATGAATTTGAAGCATCTTTTGAAGTTTTGGGGGGTCTGGAGAGATGGCTCAGTGCTTAAGAACACTTGCTATGCAAACATGAGGACCTGAGATCAAATCCCCAGCACTGATATAAAACACTGTATGTACATCATGACCTCTTATGCTAATAGTCCCTGTGAATGGGGATGGGGTAGAAATGGGAGGGCAGCTGGGCTCATTGGCTGCTGCCCCTGCTCCAGGATAAGGCAGAAAATAACCAACCACCTTCTCTGACCTCCATTCAGGATATATTCAACACACATTCATACACGCGCACACACACACACACACACACACACACACACACACATACACACACCCATGGACATACCCCATATGCTGTTGGCTAGTGTTTGTCAATTGAGCATAAACTAGAGTCACCTTGGAAGAAAGAACCCTGACTGAGGAATTGCCTTCGTCAGCTTGGCCTGTGGGCAAGTCTATGGGACATATTCTTCATTAATGTTTAACATGGGAAGGCTCAGGCCACTGTGGCCAGTGCCACTCCTGGGCAGGAAATCCCAGGTTATACAAGAAAGCAAGCTAAGCAAGGCAGTAAGCAGCATGCCTCCGTGGTCTCCACTTCAGTACCTGCCTCCAGGATCCTGCCTTCAGGGTCCTGCCTCAGCTTCCCATGGTGATGGCTTGTGCCGTGGTCCTGTAAGGCAGATAAACCCCTTCCTCCCCACAATGCTGTCCGTCAGTATTTTATCATAGTCACAGAGAAGCAAACTAGGACAGTGCCGCAGACGCACACATTTACACATGACTAAAAGTAAAACAAATTTGAGAAAGAAAAGGGAAACTCAGAAACATAACCAACTTGAACTGTCATCTCTCTCTCTCTCTCTCTCTCTCTCTCTCTCTCTCTGTGTGTGTGTGTGTGTGTGTATGTGTTACAACTATGTGCAGAGACAAAGCTCAGAGGCCATGCAGTATCTCCCTCCGTTATTCTCTACCTCTCTACCTTGTTTCTCTGAGGCAGGGTCTCTCTCTGAACCCGGAACTCACCTTATTGTCTAGACCTGGCTGTCTTGCAAGCCCCTGGGATTGGCCTGTCTCTGTCTTCCAGTGTTGGGAATTATAAGATCACATGCCTGGTTTTACATGGGGGCTGGGGTTTTGAACCCAGGTTCTATTGTTTTCATTGTGGGGCACTTACCCACTGAGCCATCCGCCCCAGCCTGAATACTGTTTGTCATCAGTAAGTCTCTGACAGACACTGTTTAGATTTGTATCATTGAGTGCATAGCCTAGTGTGTTTCCCCATGTCACACTCAAGTGAGAACTATTCTCCTGGGCTGTGACTGCATCCTGCAGCATACAGAACAGAGAGAATAGTGATGGCCACGCCCAGCTTTCCTGTGTCCCTTCGACCCCTCTGTGGCCAGTTCTTCCACCACTGACTTGTCTTATAAGGACATAGCACGGGGCCTAGACCCCATCCCAAAGAAGCAGCAGAGGCCTTACTGAGCCAGATCCTTCCTGGGGTACACTAGGAGACAGCACCCCAGCTCATACCCACTGGGATCATTGGCCATAGGGACTTGGGCTCTGAGCACTTAGGGAGGGAGTGAGCTTGTGTTTAAGGAGAATTAGCATTCTTGTCAGCAGAGAGGAAGCTGGAAGATAATTAAAACTTTGCCCCTGGAAGAGCTGATTCATTAGAATTTTATGGCTCAAGGAAAAGGAAGAACAAGAAAAAGCAAGGGAGAGACTGCTCTGCCATGCTGGGGTCGGCCCAGCTGCCAAGCTCCATGCTTTTCCTAGTGTGCAGTCCATGAACGTGGTCTGAGGTACTACTGTGTGCCATTGAGGGCCTGTCATTGTGAGAAAGGCCCTCTGCCATGATCCTGTCCAGACAGCTGCTCAGCAGAGCTTGGCCACGTTGATTTTTTTTTGTTGCTATGGTAACAGGCTGCCAATCCCTGGCTGGCTCCAAGCATCATGTAGCCCACCGGCTGGGGATTCTCTGTAAAGAGAATGTTGGCTCAGCATGCAGGAAGCCCTGGGTTCAATTCCCAGCACTGTATAGCTTCAACCCTGTCTCACAAAATAAAAAGACTGGGGAGAGGTCTCAGACCTAACAAGCAGGCCTGAGTTTGGGTTCCCAGAACCCACATAATAGGTAAAAGCATGCATTATATACCTGTAATCCCAGCACCTGGAAGGAGACAGGACCAGCCCTAGATCTTCCCTGGAAGCTCACAGGAAGTATAGCCTACTACATAGCAAAGCTTTAAGGCAAGGAGAAGGTCCCCTCCCCCTCTTGCTGTGTAGCCCAGGCTGGTTTTGAACTCATGATCTTCCTGCCTAGCCTCCTGAATGCCAGGATTACAGGCTTGCACTCCTAGTCTTAGATGACTGAATTCTTAGCACAATACTTAAAGCCAATCCCAGGATCCATCCAGAACATTTTCTGTGCCTTTGAGCCATCTTCCCATCCCCTGGACACTGTATCTGTTTCCTGATTTTGCCTACTTAACATGCTAGGGATTGAACTTGGGGCTTTGTGCATGCTAGGCAAGCACCCTACCCACTGAACCAGATGCCGGCTCAAGGACAAATGTACATTTGTCTGGCTGAGAAAGCTGGACTGATCTGGGCTAATGTCACCACTGTGCCCTGCTGGCCAGAGCCCAAGTGACTACACTGTAACTGGCTGTCACCGAGTTTAGGCTCACCCTGCCCTGAGAATCAGTGTAACTTACCAGTTGGAAATGAGAAGCGGTGAGTGAGCCTCAGGTCAGTACGTGGACCTAAGCTAACACTGTTGGGTCAGTAACCGAAGGGGATGACTCTCCATGTCCTGGCCACACAGTGGTTCACTCAAGGTGGCCTCTCTCTGCTGGATGTGGAGGCCCTTTCTGGGCACGGTCATGCTGTGAGCCTGGGGCTGCTGCACTGTTCCCAGGTCTCTGCCTTCTCCCCAGCCAGCTCAGCCGCTGGAACATATTTAGGGAGGGACTCAGGGAATTTCACTCGTGAGTACTACATCACTTTTCCCCCTCCCCCCTCCGACATACACACAGGTATAAATACAACCTGATGACCTCATTCATATTGCTCATCTGTGTGTGTCTCAGCAATATTAATTATCTGTTGCTCTTCATCCAGGGCTGGGGCCCAGGTAGATTTCCCCCATCCATGCTGGCATGTCAGTTATTGTCATTGTGCAGGTCTTGTTGAGGTGACCATATTGTTAAGGCTTCCTGAGAGCAGCTTCCCTGTCCTATTTAGAGTCCGCTGTCTCCCAGCAGATGTCCAGGTTCTCTGGCTCTTACTGTCTAATGCCTCATCTTCTGCGACGTTCCGGAGCCTTAGTTGTAGAGGTCTGGCATGGCATAGATGTAGCCTTAGATTTGGGCAGTGTGGTCAGTTCTCTCATTCTGATCGGTTGGGATTTCTGTAATGGTCTCCATCTGTGGCAAAAAGAAGCAAAACATCACATTTCCACCAAAGAGGAGTGGGGATCACTGTCCCTCCCCCATCCCAGCCACCAGGAAGCCTGTGGCTAGCCCCTCCCACTGGGCCTGTGCTGTAGGCAGAGGGAGTTTTGCTAGCTCCGGGAGCCCACCCCAAGGTTCAGATGGCCCAGCACAGGCATATGGCCCTGGTTGGCAAGCCTGGGTCCCACCCCCCTGTCAACACTTCCTTCATGGCCTCAGCCCCCTTCAGATCCCTCCAACCAGCCTTAGGAGTGTAAAACCGGAATGGGCTGCAGCTGAAAGCCAAGACTCTGGTCTAAGCATCCCTGCCAGATGTGTGGGCCAAGAGGCCCCAGCGCCAAGGTAGCAAGCAGCCTGCAAGAAGGTACTTACTGGAGGTGGACCACCACAACCATCAGCTTGCTATCTGTACATGTGCACACAAAAGAGCTCACACCCACCCACAAACACACACAAATATACTGCCACCCGCAAACACACTTAAACACACACACACATACATTCTCAATCACACACGCACATACTCAAATATACACTTACACAATAGGCTAGCTGACCCAGCCTTTGAGCCTTGCAGATCAAGGCAAGTTCCACCATATTGAATTTATGTGGGTCTTTGTGCCAAGGCTGCTATCTGAGCGCTCGCATGCCCACCCAGTGAAGGCCCCTACAGGCCCAGGCTCTGGTTAGCCTGTGAACCTCACTACCTTCATGTACAGATCCCACTAACTAAGAACACTTGGGCACGGGTGTCAAGACCATGATGACTTGAAAAGCATGTCTACACAGGGTCTCGGCCATCAGGGAGGGCCTGGGGTGGGGGTGGGGGGTGACTCCTCTGAGGTCTGAGGTCAATCAAGGCCACTCCAGGCAGGCAGCCATTGGGCAGGGAAGCTGAGATTGAGGGCTTGTGGAGGGAGAAAGAAGCTGGGCACTTGTGAGAACTCAGGAGGTCAGGGATTGAGCAGGAGAAGCAAGCTGAGTGCAGTGGCCTGGTGGGTACAGGAGGGCCTTGCTCCATGTAGTGAGGGAGGCCCCCTGAGGAGCGCTGGCACCAAGCCTTCCCTGAGCACTCCCTGCTGTGTGAGTCTTTGCACTTCCTGCCTGGAACCAGGGGAGGCTGGGGAGGAAGCCCTACTGTACCTTGTGCTCTTAATGTGTATTTATGATTGCACATTCTCGCTCTCTTTCTCTCTCGCTCTCTCTCTCTCACACACACACATACATTCACACACACACACCAAGTGTAGAGGAGCAACAATAGAAGCTATCTGAGGTTGTTGAATGTTCTTAGCCTGGCACAGTTTAGTTTAGTTTTTATTTTATTTATTTATTTATTTATTTATCTTGGTTTTTGGAGACAGGGTTTCTCTGTGTAGCCCTGGCTGTCCTGGAACTCACTCTGTAGACCAGGCTGGCCTCGAACTCAGAAATCCGCCTGCCTCTGCCTCCCGAGTGCTGGGATTAAAGGTGTGCGCCACCACTGCCCGGCTTCACTTGAACTTCTAATCCTCCTGCCTCTTCCTCCTGAGTTGAGCAGAACCTGGCTTCCATAAGTGCATTTTTTTGACTGGTGGTGGACCTAAACTTTTAGGGAGACCCAGGCTTGCATTTGCTCCCTGCCCCCAACCTTGCTAGCTCATGGGATTCTGGAGGCTGGTAATAGCTACACTGTGGAATCCACTAGCTCAAGATCAGGATTTGCTCTTCAAAGCCTCTCAGATGGCCCTTTTCTGCACATTAGAAAGAGAAGGCACAGCTGTGGTGGTGGCGCACGCCTTTAATGGCCCATTCCAGCATGGGAAACAGAGGCAGGCAGATCTCTGAGTTTGAGGCCAGCCTGGTCTACAGAGTGAGTTCCAGGACAGCCAGGGCTACTTGTGAGAAGGGACAAAGAACCTGGGGAAGTTACTCCTAAGCTGCAAATGTCTTGACAGTGGTGGCTTGGGTCCTTGACTTCTGCATCCAGGGTCCTCCTGTCATCTGTGTGTCCCCCATGCCACCATGCCCACAACAACACAGGGTTCACGGGCACAGAGGAATCTGAGGGTGGAGATGGAGTGAGAGCCTGGCAGGAACAGCACCCCACAGTCCCCTTCTCCCTCTGTCACTGGCTTACAAGATCCTCTTGTTGGGACCTGCAGGTCTCATCTCCTACTCCTGCCTGTAGTGACCTGTCTGTCGCAGGAAGCATCCTGCCAGGGAGGTGAGTCACCGGAGCTGTTGATCCTGGACCCCAAGGGTTTGACTAGGGAAGCGGGTGCAGGTGAGTGGGTGTAGAGACCTGGTGGCCTGGAAGTCACTGTTCCCGGGGTGTGGCCTCCGACCCACACTCCACCCTTCTGTACACCTCCCATCCTCCTTTCTCTTTTACAGAAGAAGAAAGAGTGGGCGGTAGATGGAGTGGCTCACCAGCCAATCAGGGACAGAACTGGGTTTGAACTTGGTGACCTGGCTGTGGCGGCTGCTTGGCTTGAGGGCTGACATTCTTCTTATCCCCAGGTCTGACTTAGAGACCGCAAGAAGGCTCTGTCTTCCCCCAGATTCCCCCATAGCCAAGCTGCATGCTCAAGCCCATGCTTGCTCGCCCTGGTTGGACACTGCTATTAGTGTCAAGCCGGTCGCCTTCAAGGTCTAGAATGAAGCCTTTGAGGCAGGACCTACTCCAGCCTCCTCCTGCTGCTCCAGGAGTAAGGTGAAGGTTCAGAGAACGGCTACTTAAGAAAAAAATGTGATTGGGCAGTGGTGGCGCACGCCTTTAATCCCAGCACTCGGGAGGCAGAGGCAGGCAGATTTCTGAGTTCGAGGCCAGCCTGGTCTACAGAGTGAGTTCCAGGACAGCCAGGGCTACACAGAGAAACTCTGTCTTGAGAACAAACAAACAAACAAACCAAAAACCAAAATAATAATAATAATAATAATAATAATAATAATAATAATAATAATAAAAATGTGGGTGGGTGGCTGGAGGGATGGCTCCATGTTATAGACACAACACAACTCCAGAAAATCCATTGACCCTAACCGGTTGGTCGCTCTCAAAGAGGAACCAAGTGTATAAAGGTCTCTTGCTGTGGCATGGAGCTAGAGAAGCAGCAGAAGGGTAAAGGTTGGTGGGAGAGCCTAGTGGGCAGAGCCAGAGGCACATGCAGTTTAGTGTTTATCTAAGGACAATGAGGTGCCAGAGAGGGTTTTATAGCAGGGTTACTGGGCTTGGGGCCACAACGTGCCAGGTTTGATACATCAGGCCTCAATTAAAGCAGCTAATGTATAGTGAAGCTCATAGAAGGAAATGTACTTAGGGTGGCCACCTCGGGAGGATACCCAGAGATCCAGGGACTTCCCAAGTCCTTAGGGATCCTGACTTGAGGGTGGGGTTTAAATAGCAAGAGATTTGTATGAGGAAACAGTCAAGGCTTGACCCTGTCCACCATCTCAGTCCAGTTCCCGTACATGCAAGGTCATCGGATTAATTGTTTATCTTCTTCAGGGTGACCATTCTACCCCCCCCCCTCCCCCCAGGTTGCTCCCAAGGCTCCAGCCATTTATTCTCTCAACAGAAGAATACTGGTGAACTTTTCATTTCTTGGGGTCCATTTTTTTTCACTAGACTGAAAGCTAAAGAGAGGGTCATAAGTGTCTCTTTAGAAGGAGTCCCCTCCTGCCAGACAGGCTGGGTACGGCAGAAGTAGAGACTTCTTCAGTGCTGGTGGCAACATACCTGGGAGCTGAGGAGGGTGCCTGGGCACACCCCACACCCCCAAAGTTGAGCTCTGGGTTCCCTGAAACCCCTACTTCAGGAGTTTGAGCCCTTTGTCCAATCAAAGGAGAGAAAAGAAGCCCAGCCTTAGATCAGTAGATCTAGGCTTTGGGAAACAGAGCCTAAGGAGCAGGCCAGAGCTTAAGCCACACACAGAGTGTGCCACCTGCAGATTGTTCTGGGCTGTGTGAAGGGAGCTTTGAGCCAGGCCTGTAGCTGAGTGTGTGCCCTCAGGTCTGCAGGAGACCACAGCAGATGTCTGTAGCCAGCCTGGCCCTGCCTTCAGCCCCTGTGCCTGGAGGCTCAGAAGCTCACTATTGTGTTGTAAACTGCTGTTTGTTTTCTGCCAAGCCAAAACATCTTGTTCATGAGGTGTCACCTTGATTAGTTTTCTCAATGAGAGGTACTTTCCAGGGAAGGAAGGATCCAGGACTCAGGGCAGAGCCAGCTGGGCCAGCGCCTACTGCCCATACAGCAGCCACTATGGTGGCCTAGCCTGGATTTTCACCCTGATCCAGCAGGGCCAGCAGAGACCAGAAGGCCAGATGATTCCAGTCTGAAAAATGGAAAAATGGTCACAGGCACTGATGGGAGAAGGGACACTTTGGCCACAGCAGAGCAGGCAGGAGACTATGGAAATGGCAGGGAGATGGGAATAGATTCTCCCATTTAGGAAAACGCTGGATGGAACGAGTTTTTGATTTTTGAAACAAGGTCTCACTTTGCAGCCCTGGCTGGCCCAGAACTTGCCATGTAAACCAGGCTGGCTTCAAACTGAGGAGTTTTATATTTTATGACTATTGGCGTTTGCCCAGCGTGTTGGAACCCCCCTCCCCCCAGCAAGGCTTAGATTGGGTATATTGGTACACTCCTGTAATTCCAGCACTTGGGATGCAGAGGCAGGAGGATCAGAAGTTCCAGGTCATCCTCAGATTAGCTAGAGATGACCTTGATTTCCTGATCCTCCTGCCTCTGGCTCTGCCCCTTCAGAGACTTCTGAAACCACGAGCATGGACTGAGGGACATCTGTCCGTGAGGTTGTACTAGCTCCAGCCCAGACTTCCCAGCTCTTAGCTTTGGCTCCTGATTCTGACATCTATAACAGCTCCAAAGACAGGTGAATCCATTTTACAAGGAAGGGACTCTAGGCTCAAAGACCCCACAGTGTCCCTCTTCCTGCCTGTGTTCTGTCTGGATGGACCACAGCCTCTGTCCTGCCCATGGTGACACGTGGGCCGAAGGATCTGCTCCTAGCTGTGAAGTCCCAGAGGGACCCTGGGTAGCATCCCTCTGCTACCATCTACCCAGTTACATTGCCAGTACCTGCCGAGGGCCTGTGCCTTTTTACAAGGTTGTGCACCCAGTAGGTGCTCAATAAATTCCAGAAAGATCTGACCGTGTTTGAGGCCGTTGCCAGCCTTCCAGCTCTGTCTGGCTATGTCTGGCAGCAGAGAGCGGGCGGAGAAGAAATGGCGGCGGTAGGGAATGCTGCCCTGCCCTAGCTGGCCTGTAGGGGTCGTCCTTGGGTGCTAGGCCTGGAGTCCCTCCCTTCCCCACCCCCAGCCAGCAGGAGAGAGGCTTAGCGGGGCCTCCTCCCCCAGCGGGGGGCCCCTGGAGGGCCCTAGGGAGGAGCCTGCCTGGCTGGAGCTGGGAGGGCTCTTGCTCAAACACAAAGCAGGCAGGGGAGGTTCCAGGCGCCTGCTGGCAGCTCTGAACCCGCTTCTTTCTCTTTCTGCCCTCGGCAGTCCTGGTGGTAAAGACGCAGCATGACAGACAGCTGATACTGAAGCAAGGATGGAGTCCCACACCTCCCCAACACCCAGCCTCCTACACAACCGTGCATGCGTGTGTGTGTGTGTGTGTGTGTGTGTGTGTGTGTGTGTGTGTGTTCATGCCACAGCAGCATACCTGTAATGGTCAGAGTACAAATGGACAAAATTCTGTTTTGTTTTTTTGGGCAGGATCTTGTATAACACTGACTGGGTTGAAACTCTTGCTTTGTAGACCCGGATGGCCTTGAACTCATCTGCCTCTTCTTGTCAAATTAAAGGTAAGCACCACCAGGTCTGGCTTAGAGAACAATTTATGAGAGTTGGATCTTTCCACCATGTGGGTCCTTGGGATGGTGGAACTCTGTCAGGCTTAGCAGCAAGCACCTCTACCCACTGAGCCATCTCACTGGCCCTGAAATGTATTTTTACATTGTTGCGTTCAAGCTTTGGGGAGAGCGAATTGGATGCCCATTATGACCAGGAGAAGTTTTTATTTGGGGGGCTGTTTGTAAGCATACTGAGAAGCACCCCAACTTATTATTTGGTGGAACATACTCAAAACGTGCTTCTCAGCCCGGCAGTGGTGGCGCATGCCTTTAATCCCAGCACTTGGGAGGCAGAGGCAGGTGGATTTCTGAGTTCGAGGCCAGCCTGGGCTACAGAGTGAGTTCCAGGACAGCCAGAGCTACACAGAGAAACCCTGTCTCGAAAACAAAGAAACAAAACCAAAAAACCAAAACAAAACAAAACAAAAAAACCCGGTTGTCCTCTGACATCTGGGGCTTGTGTGGTGACATGATTAATGTACCCTGCTCTACTCTTGGGATCCCAAGACCATCCATCCCAGGAGTAACAATCAGAAAGGTGTCCAGACATAGCCAGATGCCCCTTTGAGGCCAGATGTCCATTCTGGGTTATCAGATGCATGATGGCTGTGGATAGTGGCCCAAGACTGAGGTACCCACCTTGTCTCCTCTGAGATATGTGTGGTAATTTCCAGAATGAACCCTCAACCAGCTCAGAAGCATGAGATCCTGAGTTCGATCTCTAGATCCCGAATTTCAAAAGCAGGGTGTGCAAGCAATGGCAGTGCATGTGGCAAGTGAAACAGGGCTTCAGGAGTTTAAAGTCATCCTCAGCGACATAGCAAGCTCAAGACCAGCCTGGCACAGATGAGACTCTTGTCTAAATCGAACCAGTCGATAGTGGTGGCGCCAGTGTAATCCCAGGACTGGGGAGATGAGACAGACAGACCTGAGGCTCACTGGCTGGCCAGCCTAGCCTGCTGGGTAAGCTCCAGGGCAGGACAGACTCTTCTCAAAACATAGGCTCATCTGAGAGAGCTTAGGCCCCGACACCCTGACACCGGAAGGGAAATGAAGGCAAGAGGAACAGTAAATCATGGCCAGTTTCGACTACACACAGAGAATTCTGAGTCAGCCTGGGCTGTATGAGACCCTGTATCATGAAGATGGCTCAGCCAGTAAAAGACACTTGCCACCAAGCCTAGGACGCTATTTGATCCCCAAAAGCACATTGAATGAAGAGAAGAAATAAAAAAGGAAAGGAACAAGACTGGGCCCAGGTTTCAGCATCAGATGAATGAGATGGACGCAGTAAAGAATCCAAAGTAGCCGGGCAGTGGTGGTGCAACGCCTTTAATCCCAGCACTTGGGAGGTAGAGACAGGCGGATTTCTGAGTTCGAGGCCGGCCTGGTCTACAGAGTGAGTTCCAGGACAGCCAGGGCTACACAGGGAAACCCTGTCTTGAAAAACCAAAAAAAAAAAAAAAAAATCCAAAGTAGCCGCTCATGGGTAAAGGGAAACGTTTATTCCAGACCACAAAGGCTGTCTCTGAGGAAAGCAGAGAAGCAACTGTCCATGGTGGTGGTGGCGGCGGCCGCCGGTGTTTCCAGGGTTTTAAGGGAATAGATACCTGGGAGGAGGGAGCCTGTAAACTGGGGTGGAGGACTTTGAAGTGCATCACTGGGACTTGCTGAGTAGAGGAGATTGAAGGAGCTTCGAAGCTGTGGGCACAGGCCTTGATATGCTAATAAGCACCACAGGCGTCTGTTAATGAAAGGACCGGAGATCCCTTTTGCCGGAGACAAGGAGAATGCTTCCTTTTAGCAGGTAGAAGCTTTCCCCCAGGTCCCAAGTATGTTTATTTACTTTTTAAAAGTTCTTTTATTGTTGTTGTTTTCAAGACTGGGTTTCTCTGTGTAGCCCTGGCTGTCCTGGAGCTCACTCTGCAGACCAGGCTGGCGGTGAACTTAGAGATCCTCCTAAAGGAGTGCGCTGCCCCCGCTGGGTTTTAAAGTTCTTTTCTGAAGTGAACCAGGCAGTGGTGGCGCACGCCTTTAATCCCAACACTCAGGATGCAGAGGCAGATGGATCTCTGGAGTTTGAAGCTAGCCTGAACTACATGTGGTGGATGGCACCTGAGGAATGATTCTTTTGAGAAGTATCACATATGAATCTTTTCTATCGATTTCTATAACGCTGGTGTTTAAGACAAGGAATTAAAATCTTTCTCTCCCTCACCTTTTATGTAAATATTTAACATTCCCCCGACCCCTGCCGCCTATATCAAAATCTTTGCTCAAAGGCTCTAGTTTAGAAATGTGATATCATGGGGCAGTGACCCCTCTCCCCTTTCTGTTTCATTCTGGAGAGCTAATTCTTCTCAGACTAGCCAACTGAATAAGACTGTGAGGTCGGAGCCCAGCCAATGAAGAAGAGACACAGTTTCACCTCAGTTAGAATAAAAGCCAAATGTACTTTCTGTCTTGTGTGTCTGCTCTTCTGATCAACAATAAAGTTTGCCGTGTCCTGACACTTCAGTGGAGTGGCGCTCCTTTTTTTGTGACCACGAACGTATTCCAACACCCATGGTTGACCCCTGGCATTCACATGTGCACACACAAACACATAAGCACAAAGACCTGTACATATGGTTTCCTCCTCCTCCTCCTCCTCCTCCTCCTCCTCCTCCTCCTCCTCCTCCTCTTCTTTTCCTTTCTGCTTCTTGGCTTTCTGGGAATCTGTTCCTCACAAACTGACAGAGGAAGGATGTAAGTCTGAAGTACTCCCTAATTCCCTATCTGCCATCGGGACACCAGGCTGCCAGGTCAAGGTCAGGACAGGTCCACAAGGTGGATGGGCACCCACAGCCTCTCACTGAACCCTAACGTCCTTGTTAGGATGTAAGTGAACTGCTAGATAGTCCCATAGGGATGTGCTTGGTGTGTGGTGACCCCATGGCACATGGGAGCTGTAAGGTCAGCCCCTGATGAAACTTCCTGAGGTACACAAAACATAGCTGTGATCCCTGATCCCCTTGCTGTGTGCAGGCGCACAGGACTTCCTGGTCCTATGGAGCCGGAACTCTGCCCCTGCACCGACATCGACCCTACCACCTTCTGAACTTCCAGATGTGTTTGACCCAATTGCAGCATCCGTAGCACACACGGAAGATTCTGTCAAGTTGGTAGGATTAGAGCAGAGGCTCAGAGTGCTTGTCTAGAGTACAGGGAACCCTAGACCCCAGTCCCAGCCCCACACACCCAGAGGTGATGTACACACACCTGAGGGTGCACACATGCGATCCCAGCACTCAGGAGGGGAAGGCAGGAGGATCAGACGTTCGAGGCCATCCTCAGCAACCTACTGAATTCAAAGCTCGCCTGGGATACTCAAGACCCTGTCTCAAAACAAGCTCCCCCCTCTCTCTCCACCCCCCCCCCCAAATACCTGGAAGGAATCAACTCAAAGGGAGAGACTTATTTTTCTCGTGGTTTCCGAGATTTCAGCCCGTGGCCTGCTTGTTTTAGGTTTATGGGAAGCTAGGCGATTGTATAGCTAAAAAACACTCTCTCTGTGGTTGCCAGAAAGGAGGGAGGGAGGAAGGGAAGAGGGAGAGGGAGGAGAGGGAGAGGGAGAGGGAGAAGGAGGCAGTATGGGAAGGAAGAGGGAGGAGACAGGAAAAGACACGCCCACTTCCAGGTGTGGCTTAGCTTGCTGCTGGGGCACTGGTGTCCACCAATGACGCCCAGGCAGGCCTTCCATTGAGATATGCTGCGGGGGTCAGTGTGGGGACCTGGAAACAGCCTGCTTGATCTTTTGGGTGGCCTGAAGGTATCTGGGCTCCCTTTGTTCATGCTTAACCCTCTACTGGGAAAATAAACCACATCCCTTTTTGCGGCGGGTCCCCAAGCCTCTCTTCTGGCAGGTCCCTTGTCCCTTTGCCAGACCCAGAGTCCAGGCCAAAGTTCCTGGGACTTGGGAATTCCTAATAATTATCCCGGGATCCCCGTGGGTTGAGTGCAATGAGAATCTCGAACAGAGAACCTGCCCTGAGCAGGTCTGGCCCCAGCCTCCACTCTGCCCCTTCCATGTCCAGCTCTGGCTATTCCTTGCCAGTGTGCCCCCCACTCCATTGGACCGGAGCAGGGCTCCTTAGGTGTATCCTGGGGACATTCAGGAGGAGCCCTGGTGACACAGAGGACAAGGGGAGGAGGACTCTGCTGCTGTTACTTTCCCTGTCTGGCCTGCACTCCCCGGTCACTGAGCCAGACCTGAGTGATACCAGAGCTAAGCTGCTTACAGCTGAGAACTGTCCCAGAGCAGCTCCTTCTGAGGCGTCTTGTAAATTAAAGCTTGAAGCCTGAACCAAACCAAGTGTGATTGGTTAGACAAGTGCGATTTAGTCTAAGTGTTCTCATTCATTTTAATTCTAAAAATGCTACATCATAAAATTGCACACCTGGCCTGTTCACGTGCTAATGACGCCGTTAAGCGGGGATATGAACTTAGGGGCTGTAACAGTGATGAACTTAGCAGCATTCACGGAACACGGCCCCCTCAGCACCTTGCAGTTGGGTGGCTGTTACACTCAGTGAGGCAGGTGCCACAGTCAGCCCTGACTGACTTCCAGGTTGCAGAATAGAGACAGAGGTTGGTAAGTTAGCCAAAGTCACGAAGCTAGAAAGGGGGTCACTGGGCCAGTGAGACGGCTCAGTGTGCAAAGGTGCTCACCACGGAACCTGCGGGTCTGAGTTTGATCCCCATGGATCCACATGGTGGAAGGAGAGAACTGACTAAAGTCTTTCCCTGAACACAAACACACTCACCACACACATTGAAGTGAAACTTTTTTTTTCCCGAAGAAAGAAGGCACCTGCAAGGTGGGGATCTTGGTAGTGGGACACAGGTCATTGAGGAAGGCCAGGAGACTCCGATTGTGGTGCTAACTCTTCATGGGTGGGTGCCAAAGTCAGATCTGAAGCCCTCTGTGACTGGGGTCTCCATTCCTGCCGCCATTCTGTGAGCCACACAGGATGTTTTGAGCTGATGGACAGTATCCCTGAAGCAGATCCCAGCAGTTTTTTCTCCACAGCAGACCTTCCCTCCCCCCCAGCTTCAATGAGAGCACCTGTTGGACCCATGAAGGTCACAGCTACCAGTAGTCCAGTAGTTCCCCCCTCGCAAAGACACAGAGATCCAGAGCGCTGCAATCAGCAAGAGGTTTATTATTTCCAATGCATTGGGGCCGTCCTGCACATGAGGCAGAGGTGACCCCCAATTTCTAAAGCTCACACTTTTTATACACTCTTGAGGCAGATTCTGGTCACAGCCTGAGTTGGTTGTTGACCTTTCACACAATTAGGGGATTCTTAGTGAGTCTCCCTGTGGTTATTCTTTACCCCAGGGCTAGTCACTGTGGTTATTCTTTACCCCAGGGCCATTGTTGTTCAGAAGAGCCTATGTTGACAGAGAATACCTGCTAGCCAGTTGGCCTTATCTCTAGGGAGGGGAGGAATGCCCCTTTCTTATGTACCTTGGGAAATATCTGCTAGCTAGATGGCCCTATCTCCGGAGAGGGGAGGAGGGGAGGAAAAACATTTCTTTCACACCCATAGTGGGGGTGAACCTGAAGACACCCCCAAGCAGGGCTACCTCTCTGCTATTCTCCCCACATCCCTTCCTGATGGAGCAGGTCCCTTAGTCTTGCCTTCTGTAGCCCCTGGGTCACATTTAACCTTTTCATTCCCAGATATTCATTCATTCATTCATTCATTCTTGAACCAGAGTTTTACAGACCCCGTGGTATAGAGGATTAGAGGTGGTGACTTCCTAGGACAGGTGACAGCCCAGAGTCATGAGCTCTGTGCTGAGCAGGAAGAGCATTGTGTGGAAGGCCTAAGGTCATATCAAGGCAGATTGGTGGCTGAGAGAACACTGGGAAGACTGGCCCTTAGGGAGGGATCAGGGAAGGAACAGAGGCTCTCGGCAGCAAAAAGATTAGCTTATGGTAACTTCAAGGCCCTGTCCCTGGGGTTCTAAGCCACTCTGCCCTGTGTGCTAACAGACAGCTGAGGTCTCACTGGAATAGAGTGCAGACCCTGGGTATCTTAGATGAGAGGAGGAAGCTTGAGCTAGCTGGACTGGGGACATGCAGGGGACATGCCTGGACATGGCTGTGGAAATTCTCAGATTTGCATGTGATTTGAAGGAAACCTGGGAACTGGGTGCAGTGGCTCATGGCTGAATTCCAGCTCTCAGACGCTGATGCTAGAAGGTCAGCACGAGGTTATCAAGATCATTAGAGCTAGCCTGGGCTAGCTCCAGGTCAACCTGATCTAACTAGCGAGGCCTGAACGCTGCAGCAGAAGGATGTGCCAGGCTGTGCAGACAACAGCCTTGGGCTGTATGCTTATGGAAGCTGATAGTCTCTGTCCCTTGTGCTGTATGCAGTCTCTGTTTCTTGTCTGATTTGTTTTCTTGGTGAGTGCCTCTGGCCCTGACCTCTGCCTCCCCCAACAGGCCATTCCTCACCGGGTGGTTCAACCTCTCAGGTAGTCTGCTTTACCTCTCCTTTAGTTGTACCTGGTTTTTGTCTTTTGTGACAGAACCTCACATAGCCCAGGCTGGCCTCAGGGAGAATGACCTTGAAGTCTTATCCTCCCGCCTCCACCTCCCCATTGCTTGGATCGCCTTAGTTTTCAGTGGTTAGCCTCCACCCTACTTGGTTTGCCTTTCAACAGAAGGAGCGCTGAGACGCTGAGCCGGCCTTCTAGCCGCCCCTTGCAACACCTACCAGCCCTCCGTTTCTAGAATGTCACCGTTTCACACTGTTCTATAAATGGAGCCCGCAGCTTGGCGTCTGCTGGGACTAGCTTTTTGTCTCGGTGGATCTCCCTGGAGATTCTCCCAAGCTGCTGTGAGAATCCAGTCGGTCTGGACGTTTGCAGGTAGAGTCGGGGAGAGTAGCTGGGAGCAGGCGCAGTCAGGTGGGGAGCTGAAGGTGGAATGTGGGGCATGGAGCAGCTCCACCCTCCAAACCCCCAAGTCATGTGGTCATGGGGAGGGTGAACGACATCACTCTAAAGTGCTTGGATGGAGAAAGACCAGAGAATAACTGGTAAGACCGAATCGGTGGCCTTGTCATTCGCGACATAGCATCGAGGTGGTGAAGGCAATCCAGAGCTTGCGGTGGGAGGAGCCAGATGCCTGGGGAACCACTGGGGCGGGAGTGGGAGCGGGGATGGGGGCAGGGCTGGGGCTGGGGTAGTCCCTGGCCCTTTCCACCCCACCCCCACTCTTCCTCTCTTTACAGTCACAGGACACCAGAGAGCCAGCGCTACGCTGGGAGCCAGAGTCTGGCCCCTGGTGGAAAGAGGGAAGGGAACCCAGGACCTTGTGCGTGCCAGGCTCGCCCTCTGTACCAGGTAGAAAGGGAGGGAGAGGACCTGAAGGTACGCTTGTGTCTCAGTCTATCAAGCTAATGAAACGACGGGCACCAGAGAAGATACGCTTATGTCTCAGTCTATCAAGCTAATGAAACGACGGGCACCAGAGATAGGGGACTTCCCCCAGGCCGCATGCTGAGCGAAGGTAAAGGCACCAGCCCAAAGGGGACGTATCTCCTTGGAAAGAGATTTCTCACAGTTCTCCAGGACGAGACTGAAGCACAGACACGGAAGGCTCAGTGGTGCGTGGGACCACACCTTGGCCGGGGCTGCGTAGCTATGCAAGTCCCTGGCTTCAATTTAAACTTTGATCTCTCCTTAGGGCCAGTGGATTTTGATGGCATTTGCTGGATCTCTGTGTCTCTCTTCCCAATGTGGCCACATTAAATAAATCTCCCTTTCTGCCTTCCATTTTTAATTTGATTCTTTAAATTGGCTTAGTGAGGACAGGTAGGTGGACCTGACTTGGGGCACTAGCTGTGACCTCAAGTTGAATAACATACCATTAAACCACAGAAGTCTTGATGCCTGGCTATCCCTGCGCCTAGGGTATACCGGCCAGTGTTCTGCAGAGCTTTGAGGCACTGGGAACCTTCCAGAACTGCCTGATGAGATGACACCTAGGCATGCAGACTGCTGGGGTCAATGTTTGGGAAAGCCCATTGGCCTTGTACATGAATGTGCTCCTGTACCTGCAGGGCCAGAAAAGCTTCATTATGCAGGGTTTGAGGCTCACCGAGAATGGGTTAGGGACCTGCTTAGACAAGTCAGGGTGTTTAGAAAGATTGGAAGTCCAGCCAGGGATACTAGTGCTCCAGGCTAGACAGCCGGGTGTGACCTTGGAAGGAAAGACAGGCCCAGGATACAGAAAAGCCTAAGATGTTTGCTTTCTTTTCTTTTTCTTTTTCTTTTTCTTTTTTTTTTTGAGACAAGGACTCTTTATGTACTCCGGCTGTCCTGGAACTAGCTGTGTAAAGCAGGGTCCTGGAACAAAGATCTGCCTGCCTCTGCCTCCTGAATGCTGGGATTAAAGGCGTATGTTGCCATGTCAGGCCCAAGAGCCCAGTTTGAATTCCAGCCCAGTCACATGGTAGCTGTGTGGTGCCAGCTTTTCCAAGCTGCTCTCATCCATGAAATGCATGCCTGCCTTATGGTTTTAACTCCTGGATCTAGCAGACACCATGTGACATGACTGTGGCTGTTTCCCACACACCCTGAGGCTCAGGGCAGGTGCCAGGAGCCCAGGCCTCCAGTCAGCAAACTCCACCTTCTCGTCTCAAGGGAAGAGCCGCCACCACCTCCAGGCAGGCCCTCAGGCTCCACGGAGCCTATAGACAGGTTAATCAGGTAGGTAGACTGACATCCGCTGGATAGACAGGCATGTTGGACAGATGTTGCTGGTCTTCACAGTGCGCCCCACAGGAATATAGGCCTGTGTGCTCACTTGTGTAGCTGGAAGCTGGCCCTCTGCTGTCTGTCTTCCTGTGTAGCCCAGGCTAGTTTTGAACTGACTATGTAGCCATAGTGGTTGGAAACTTTTGATTCTCCAGCCTCTAAGTGTTAGGATGACCACTCTCTGTCGGCTCTAGCTTTTGAAGGGAGATTGACACCAGCTCGTTATTGGAACATATCTGTTCTTCAGGGTTTTATTGATTTATTTATTTGAACCATTTCATGTAGCCTAGGCTAGCCTCAAACTCATTATGTAGCTAAGGATAGCTTTGAACTCCTGATCCTTCTGCTTCCACTTCTTCAGTACTGGGCTATGTATTAACAAACTTTGCTCAATGCAGACCCAAGGCTGCTAGTGCGCAGTCTCTGAGTGGTAGGAAGGGCACTGTAGTGCTAAGAGGAACTCTGGATCCTAGAGAGAGTTCATCCCAACCCCACTGGGCTCCAGGTAGGTGCAGGGCTATGCAGCTGCAGACTGCAGCCATGCAGGCCTGGATTCAGGTCACAGCTCCATAAGTTGAGGGACCGGGTGATTCAGGCCCAGGGTGCTCTGTACCTCATTTCCCTCTGTTGCACAGAGATGAAGGCTGTCTGTCTGTCTCTCCCAGAGATGATGCTTCTCCACCCGACCCTACTCAGTACCTTTGAGCCTGGCTTTCCTGGGATATCTGATCTGTAGAGTTTTTGCACTTATATAAAATATTGGCGGAGTGGTGGTGGTGCATGCTTTTAATCCCAGCATACATGAAGCAGAAGCAGGCAGATCTCAGTGAGTTGGAGGCCAGTCTGGTCTTCAGAGTGAGTTTCAGGATATTGAAGGCCACATAGAGAAACCCTGTCTCAAAACAAACAAACAAACAAACAACAACAACAACAAATCTTGGAGCTGGACAGCTGCCCATGGGTCTGGTGTGTAAGCAGCTTGGGTAATGGATTAGGACTGGTGCATGGTTGTGTCTGCTTTGTAGGTTCTTCTGAATTTTTTAGTTTGCTTTCTTGTGTTTTGTTTTGGATACAGGTCTTGTGTAGTCCAGGTTGGTCTCAAACTCCATCATCCTTGACCCTCTGACCCTCCTGCCCCTGCCTCCTAAGGGCTAAGATAATCCAGGTGAGTAGTGCTGCCACCGTGGCTGTTTTATATGACACCAGGGCTGCAACCAGGTCTTTGTGTACTAGGCAAGCACTCTACTGACAGAGTTACAGCTACATCCTGGCCTCCTGTAAAAATTAATATATGTTATTAACTCTGTGGGCATGTGAGTGTGTGTGTGTGTGTGTATGTGTGTGTGTGTGTTACACTGGTGTCAGAAAGGTCAGAGGACAACTTATGGGACCCAGAATTGGATATATCTTGTCAGGGTTAGTGGCAAGCACCTTGACCCATTGAACTGTCTCATCAAACTACCCTGTTTAAAATATTTATTTGTTTGTTTGTTTATTTGTTTATTTATTGTGTTGCACCAGGGTCTCCAGCTGGCTGTGCATAGCCTTTATTTTTGTTTGTTTATTTGTTTACAGACAAGGTTTCACTCTTGAACTCACAGTGTTCCTACCTCTTCACTGTGTAACCAGACTGTCGGGTGTTATTTATTTATTTATTTAGAGATAGGGTGTCTGTCCTGTAGCCCAGGTTGGCCTGGAACTGGCTGTGTAGCCTTGAACTCCTGATCCTCTCCTTCCAGCATCTAGGTAATTCTGTGATTACAGGAGAGTGCGCTACCATGCACAGTGTCTTAGTCAGGGCTGCTATTGCTGGGATGAAACACCATGACCCAAAGCAGCTTGGGGAGGAAAGAGTTTATTTGGCTTACACTTCCACACTGTAGGCCATCATTGAAGGAAGTCAGGAACTCAAACATGGTGGGACCTGGAGCAAGGAGCTGTTGCAGAGGCTATGGAGGGGTGCTGCTTACTGGCTTGCTCCCGTGACTTGCTCATCCTGCTTGCTTTCACCAGCCCGGGGATGGCACAACCCACAACAGTCTGGGCCTTCCCCCGTCAATCAGTAATTTTAAAAATGCCTTATAAGCTTGCCTAGAGCTGGATCTTAGGGCAGCTGTTTCTCAAAGTACTCTTCTGTCAAGATGACTCTCATTTGTGTCAAGTTGACATAAAACTAGACAGCACATTTTTTTTTCTTTTAATAAAAAGATTTATTTTACTTTATCTGTACGAATGTGTGTGCCTGCATGTATGTATGCGTACTATGTGCATGCCTGGTACCTGAGAAGAAGGTGTGACATCTACTACAACTGGAGTTACAGATGGTTGAGAGCCACCACGTGGGTACCAGGAGTCAAACTGGGTCTTCTGTAAGAGCATCATATACTCTGACCCAGGGAGCCATCGCTCCAGCCTCAGCTTCATTTGCATTGTTTTGTTTGTTTTTTAAATACATTTTTAGAATTAGAGGAACTTTTTTGGCTGTGGCCATGCAGTGTCCCATGGGCTGTCACTGACTGTCCAGTTCACTATACTATTGAATGTCACCTGGACCCCTTAGTGCACTGGTTCTTAATCTTCTTGAGACCCTTAGTACAGTTCTTCATGTTCTGGTGAACCCCTAGCAAAAAATTGTGTTATTATTTTAAGTGTAATTGTGCTGTTGTTACAAATTGTAAAGTAAATTTTTTTTGGAGGTAGGAGGCTCTTGCGGGGGTCGCGACCCACAGGTTGAGCACCCTGTCTCAGCGGTAGCAGCCCGCTACAATGGACGGAAGTGGATGGATCTTGTTGCTTTCCCTGGGGCCACTTCTCTTTCAGGACACCACGCTACTGTCTGTCATTAGTGAGACTTCATTGTATTTGAAGCGAAACAGGGCTTGGCCTCCTCCGGCCTCTGATGGTGTCTCTGAACTTCGCGGGCCATCTCCACTGTGCGGAGGGGTACAGTTCGCACGTTCTGTACAGTGTGCTCCTTCAGAACCTCTCTGGCCTTTCCTCCGGACTAGATTTAGGAAGAGTCCAGAGAAAGGTGCCCCCGCCCCCATCACAGCAAGGCTCAGACGGGGGCGGGACTTGGTCACGTGGGAGGTGTGTGTCTGAGAGATGTTTGCTGGGTTATCCTCCCCACCCCCACCTTTCACTGGCTCCCTGGAAGCCAGTCCCAGAGTGCTTGAGGGAGCAGGCCAGTCGGGCTTCTGGTCCTGCTGGCCTCTCGAGTGTTTGCTTTGTTTGGGGTGTGAAAGCCAGGTCCTAAGGACAATTGCATAGGTCCCTACCATTGAGCCACACCCCCAGCCCTTTGGGGGACAGGATCTCTGTGTAGCTCAGGCTGCCTTTAAACTCTTGATAACTCCTGCCTCCACCCCCTGAGAGCTGCGATTTGTTATTGCGTCTTTTGGGGTTTGATATTTATTTATTATTATCCATGTCTGTGCAGAAATCCCACTCCGTGGTTCAACCAGCCATGTTCTGTTTTTCCTTCTGCCACACAAAGCCCTGAAGTGGCCGTTTGAGTGGTTTGAGCTTCTTAAGGAAATAGACAGAGACACATATTTCTGGCCGCTGTTCTGATAGCTTTAGCACGTGGTGTTTGTTCTCCTGGGCTCAAGGTGGCTGCAGCACCTCCACCATCACTACAAAATTCCAAGTGGGCTTGGGAGGTTGATGGTATTACCCTCATTTGCACAGGGGAAAACTGAGGCGTGGAAGCTATGAGCCTGTACTCTGAAGAGAGGCTCTAGGGATGAAGCATAGCATATCCAACATGGAGTCAGTTTAGTTATTCCCTGATAGCGGGATGGGCATCTCCCAAGGTCCCTGGGTCAGGGGGCCTGGTGACCTGGGTCAAGGGGCAGTAAGAACGGGCCCCTGGTATGATGCTTCAGCTCCCGTGGGTGGTCAAGCTGGGGATTCAACCTGTGGGAATTGATCCAAGGGCTGTGAGTGGATTGCCAGCCGTTGGGACTGACCCTGGAGTCCTCAGCCAGGCCTATGAGAAGGCTGCAGGGTGGAGGATGCCTGGGTCAGCAAGGCATTGTCCTGGGCTTCTTGCCTGGTTTCGTTGAGTCAGAATATGGGATTGCAGTGGTTACCCAGGGGCCTCTGGGCAGAGTACATTCAGGCCTAATCCTAGTTGGCAAAGCAGCCTTCCCTCCCACCCCCCATCTGGCAGCCATGGCTAGGACCCACAATGCAATGCTCTCTAGTCTTGAAGCAGGGGGAGGGTGTGGCCATCTTTTTAGGAGGACAAAGCTCTGCGGCCAAGTCTGGCCCACCACTGTTCTTGTAAATAAAGTTTTATAGGGATACAACCATGCCTTTTGAAGACAGGCCCTCACTATGTAGCCCAGGTTAGCCTCAAATTCATAATCCTTGGGCTCTTGAGTGCTTAGATTACAAGCCGGTGCCCTCATGCGCGGCTCCAGCTGGGCCTGTGTTTATGAGTTAACTAAGGCAGTTTTAGGATCACAAAGGCAGAGTTCAACACTCGGGACAGCAACCACAAGGCCCATAAGGCTTAGCGTACGGACTGTCTGGCCCTTTGCAGACAGAGCTGCTGACCTGGGTCTGTACTGAAAGCAACTGGCATGAGGATCGGTGGGCGGGGCTTTCCAAGCGTGAGCTGCTAGGAGGGCTGGGGAAAGTCTGGGAGATAGTAAAGGCCCTGAGGTCGGGGTTTGGTTTAACACAGATTCAAACATCCCTCTCTCCCAGCAGTACCTGAGGCTGGCTTGTCAAAGGCTAGAACAGTCATTTGGGGGCCTTTGTGAGAAAAGAAGCTACTTAGTGGTACAGACACAGGGAGGGAGCAGACACCTGGGGCTTCTGCCTCTGCCAGCGGCAGCATTCAGAGCAACCAGTTCAGACAAGCTCCTGAGGCTTGTGGCCCTAGAGGACCAGGCCATATGATTTTCCAAGAGAAGCCAACTTGCAGTTTGGTTTCCTGGGAACTCTGATTTTTATCCAGTGGTAGTTAATTGCATTTTTATGAAGTCACGAAAGAAGCAGGCACAGAAATGCCCGGGCGGCAGGCTTCAAGGTAGGGAACTTGGGGGTGGGGTAGGTGGAGTGTGAGCCCGGCAGAGCCCCTCCTGCAGCGACAGCAGCCTGGCTGTGGCCCCAAGGCTGGGCAGGATGGTGTCGGGTTTCTAGTCGTGACCTAGCCCACCCCTGAGCTGTGGAGCATTCCTGCCTAGGAGTCTGGAGTTGGGGGTGGGGAGCCAGAGCTCAAAGTCTTGGGTACTCCACCTGTAGTCCCATTGAGGAACCCAGCGGTGCCAACTGCGGGTGAGACTTACTGTGTGTGTTTGTTACTCTGTTATCCAGGAGCCTGAGAAGTGGGTGGCAGGCAGGGCTGAACACAAGACTCATAGTTAGGGCTTCCTTGGGTGAGGTCGAGCTCTCCAGCCCTTAAAGGGTGTCTGCACCCCTACAGGGGCTGAGCCACTTTGCAGCGTCCTGGACCTGCCGGCTCCCGCCACCGGGCTTTTGAGGCTTTTTTGAAAGCGTTCGGTATTCATATGGATTTCCTATGGCCTCAGGCGGGAGTCTGAGCTGAAAGTGACAGCCGACACGGGACAATTTGGCTTAAGCAAAGAAATTCTGTGACTCCCGAACAGGAAACTTTAAGCATGGGCCCGAATCGGATCCTGAGATCCAAAGAGCGGGCTCTTTCTAGCTCAGGGCCCCACTCTGTGTCTCTTGGGTACTGCGTTCGTGGGCGGGCCCTGGGTGGTGGCACTCCAGCAACCTCAGGGAGAGTAACCCAGTGACAGTGTGTGGAACCCAAGGTGGCTTCTCATTGGGCTGGGTTGGGTCATGTGCTCAGCTGGCCCAGTAGCTGTGGGCAAGGGCAGGCCCTGCAGTTGGAGAGTTGGACAAGAACTGCCGGGCCGAGAGAAACCGGGATACCATCCCGGAAGCGGAAGTGCACAGACCAGGACAGCCCTCGGCCTGCAACTTCGGCAGGAGGGCCTTCAGGAGGTTGTTAGGGGCTGAAGACAATAGGACAAAGCCCTCTGGCTGTTCCACAGCGGGTTCTCCAATCACTTAGCACAAAGGTCACTCCAGTATGACCCTCCCAAGATGATGCTAGGGGCCCTGCTCCTGGTGGAATGGAGCTATATCAGCTCTATAGACTTTCTTGGGGTCCAGGGAGGAGACACTATGGGAAAGAAAAGCCAGCCCGGTTGAACGGGCTTTGGAGTTCGTAGTTAGATCCCCCTTTCTAAGCTCACAAGCTCCAGTGTGTAATATTCCTGGGTGGAGAAGCTTTCTCCACACCCCCGATCTCTTTTCTTGGCTTCCTGAAGCCAGCAGTGGAATTTCTTCCCTTCACCAAGAGAAAGACCGGGTGCCAGCCTGCTGCTGAGTTAGCTCAGTAGACTTGGATTTGGATCCTGGCAGAAGCTGCCAGGGCCTCCCATTGCTTCTGGATTCCAGCAGAGTTGGGTTCAAATCTCTCTTCTTTTGGAAATCTGCCTTTGTGTTGGTAGACCCACTCCCCAGGGGAGGGAACAGAGGATGTGGGTGGGGTGTGGTAGTACTGGCCTTTGGCTAGCACTCCGGAAGGTGGAGGCTGGAGAATCAGGAGTTCAAAGCCAGCCTCAGCTAGGGAGGTGACAACCAACCCTGGATACATGAGATCCTGTTTCAGCCCTGTCCCAACCCTCCCCTAAAAGCATCAGGAGGTTCTCTGTGGAGCTCAGCTGGGGCTGGGACACTGATTCTGGCCTGGTCTTGGCACTCATTCTGCTGGAGCCCACCAACCAGCTAGGTAGAGGTGCCTGATGGGAAATCCCCTCTCCCAAAGTTACACTCATCACAAGCCAGAAACTGGGTGTGCGGGGCTTCCTAAGGGTTTCATGTTTTGAAAAGGAGTTATGTGAGTGAGTAGGCCACAGCCTTGAGCACAGAGTGCTTCCAGGGAAGAGATGCCACAGACGGCACAATGCCTGTCTCAGCACAGCAAAGGTGTCTGTCATGTACATGTATGCTAATGTACGCACATACATACACGCATACACTCTCCCCCCACCTCCACTCTACTGGCTGGTTTTGTGTGTCAACCTGATACAAGCTGGAGTTATCACAGAGAAAGAAGCTTCACTTGAGGAAATGCCTCCATGAGATCCAGCTGTAAGGCGTTTTCTCAATTAGTGATGGGGGGGGGGCTCTTGTGAGTGGTACCATCCCTGGGCTGGTGATCTTGGGCTCTATAAGAAAGCCAGCTGAGCAAACCAGGGGAAGCAAGCCAGTAAGAAACATCCCTCCAGGGCCTCTGCATCAGCTCCTGCTTCCAGACCTGCTTGAGTTCCAGTCCTGACTTCCTCCGGTGATGAACAGCAGCATGGAAGTGTAGGCTCAATAAACCCTTTCCTCCCCAACTTGCTTCTTGGTTATGATGTTTGTGCAGGAATAGAAACCCTGACTAAGACACACACACACACCAAAGACTGCAAGCAGGAGCATGAGGCTTGTGCTTTCTCCAGGTCCTTCTCCATCAGACCTTGGGATTCTGGTTCTGGCCAGCACCCTCAGAATCTTCTGCTGTGGTATGGTCTGGTCCCCATTTATGTAGCCTCAGCTCTGGACACGGACATGGACTCTGGTGACTAGCTCTTTCTGCCTGGACATGTAGAGACTCTCCATTGGTTGTGAGTAACTCCTGGCATCAGAGCCAATGGATCCCTGCTGTTAACATCTTGGCTTTTCTCATCCCAGGTGCCAGCACCCCTGACATAGGAGCAGCCCAGGCTGTACAGGACCAAGGGCTATCTTCCTATGGCTGTGGGAGGGGCAAAGCCTGAAAGCCCCTTGACTGTTACCACACTAGGGTTCGGAGTGATTGACTCTTACCACGCCAGGGTGCAGAGTGATTGCACAGGAGCTGCCGGGTTCTCTTGCTCTCTGTGCTGCTTTGGGTGTGAAGCAGCCATGGGACCTGACAAAGGAGCAGTGCCTGAGTCAGCCTGGCATCTTCTGCCAGTTCCTAAGGCCTGCAGAGAGGAGTGTTGCAGGCGGATCTCAGCCTGACCCTGTCATGTGAATCACCCCAACAAAGGTGCCAAGAGCTTTCTAGTTAGTAGTCCAGATGGGACCCGTACAGACTAAGCGTTTCTTTTCTCCTGTGTTAGTATTTCTTGCAGGCCACTCTTCCTGCTCAAGGCAGGCTGGGCCTTCACAGGTCCCCGTCCCTAGGTGCTGGGCCATCTCTTCTACAGCTGGCCTTGTTCTTATCGCCGACCTCCAGGTCCCCTTACAAAGCTTCCAGATGGGCTAGGCATTGGAATTCCTTTTAGAGGAAAGAATGCTCATGCCATGCATGTACAGCATTACTTTGAGACAGGGCCTTACTGGCTAGCCCTGGCTGTCCTGGAGCTCACTATGTAGACCAGGCTGGCCTCAGACTCACAGAACTCTGTCTTTACATAGTGTAGGAACTAAAGGTGTGCTCCACCACACCTGGCTGCTGCTTTTTTAAGTTTATTTTTAGGAGCACGAGGGTTTTGTCTGCCTCTAGTCCTGTGCATCATGCATGTACTTCGAGTTCACGAGGACATTGGGTGTTGCCCAGGGATTAGGGTTACAGACAGTCATGAGCCTCTCCATGTGGATACGGGGAGCTGATCCCAGCTTCTCTGGAATAGCAGCCAGTGCTCTTAACTGCTCAACCACCCCTCAGCCTGCATGTGCATCCTTTGCTCCTCTTCTGCATATGGGGCTTTTGCTTGCATGTATGTCTGTGCACTATGCGTTTGCCTGGTGCCAGAGGAGGTCAGGAGAGGACATCAGATCCTCTGGAACTGGAGTTTTAGACAGTTGTGAGCTGCTCTGTGGGTGCTGGAAATCAAAATGGAACTAGTTTCTGTGAAGAGCAACTAATGCTCTTAACTGCTGAGCATCTCTCCAGTTCCCTGCATGTGCTTTCTTAACACACATACACACCCCTTGCGCAGACTAAAGGATGGAATTTCCGTCCAAAACAAAGAACCCGTTGAGACGGCAGTAGAAAAGTGTCTTAGTTAGGGTTATATTTTGTTACAATGAAACAGGATGACTGAGCCAGGGGAAAAGGGTTTGTTTAATGGCTCACACTTCCACAACACTGTTCATTGGGGGAAGTCAGGACAGGAACTCAAGCAGGGAAGGAACCTGGAGGCAGGAGCTGATGCAGAGGCCATGCAGGGGTGCTGCTGACTGGCTTGCTCCCCATGGCTTGCTCAGCCTGCTTTTTTTAATAGAACCCAGGACCACCAGCCCTAAGGTAGTACCACCCACAATGGGCTGGGCCCTCCCCCACCAATCGATAATTAAGAAAATCTTCTACAGGCTTGCCTGTATCAAGCTGTGTGGACAGACTTTGTACAACAATCGTCTTAAGTTCAGTGGCAGGGAGGTCCTGGGTGTAGTGGAACTGTCCAGAGGCCACACGTTCATAGTTCTTTGCCCCAGCTTCCCAGATGTTCCCTGAGCCCTGGGGCTATACTTTGGTTTCTAATTGTACTGGTTTGTTGCTGTTACTATTGTTTTGGTGATAGGTTCTTCCTATGCAGCTTGGCTGGCTTGGAACTTGCTATGTAAACCAGGCTAGCCCAGAGCTCACAGAGATCCACCTGCCGCTACCCTCATGAAAGTTGGGATTAAAGACTTGGGTGTCCATGCTGGGTCTAAATTGGACTCCTTAAAGTAGCAAACACTGGGGGCTTAGCTGTTGCTCTTTTGGAGGCTCTGGGTTTGATTCCCAGCAAACCCATGGTGGCTCACAACCATCTGTATCTCCAGTTTCAGGAGATCCAATACCCTCTTCTGATGTCCATGGGCACCAGGCACATACATACATGCAGGCAAAACACTCATATAGATAAAATAATTTGATAAGTAGTAAATAAAATTGAAATTGTGCTGATTTTGTTTATTAGGAGCCTGGCAAATGGGTCCCTGAGTTTGACACCAGTTCAGTCCACTCATTGAGTTCTAGGCCACCCAGAGCTACACAGTCTACTTAAAACAAACAAACACACACACACACAGGAACCTGTCCTGAGGGATGGCTCAGCAGTGAGGATTTACCACCGCTCTTGTAGAGGACACTAGCTTGATCCTCAACACCTATGCCAGGTGGCTCACAACTGTCCGTAGCTCCTGGGTATCCCACTCTATGCTGTTACAGACTTTTCCTGGGGAGACACCACACACCTGTACTCATCCCAGAAAGAGAGCCTTGACAGACCAAAGTAACAATTGCACCAATGCCCAACTTGGTGAGCCAATGAGTTTTATTGCGGTTATTTACAAGATTATGGGGTAGGGGTTACTTACAGGAGCAGAAATGACACAAAAGTCAGCACCAGCAAGTGTCTATCCCAGCACAGGTGACAGCTCATACAAGTGGAAACCGGAAGACTCCACAGAGGCTGCAGGAAGTGCAGCAGATCAGGGTGTCTTTTCTTGGTGCCTCGATTGTTCTGATGCTCTAGGCAGCTCAGCTGGTCTCTAAGAGTCCCGTTAGCTTGGCTGGTCTGGAAGTGTTTCTCAGCAGCCTTTATTCTTGTCTTCTGGACGGAGTGTTTTGATCTCGGAGTAAATGGCTACACACTGCACACACGACATAATTTTTAAAAATAAATCTTTATTTCGACATTCACACACATTGTGTGTGTGTGGCGTGCCAGAGCTCAAGTATGGACGTCAGAGGAGGACTGTGGGAACCAGTGCCCTTTGCTACCATATGGGCCTTGGGGACTGAACTTAGATGGTCAGCTTCGGTGGCAAACACCTTTCCTTCTGAGCTATCTCTCTGACCCCAAGAAAATGTTAAGCAAATTCAAGACAAATAAAACAGTAGAAAAATGCATTCACTAAGTATGTTACAAAGGGATATTTTCATATGTAAAAAGCATCTACAAATACAAAATTAGGAAAACGGGCAAAGGGTATATAAGGAGGTATTCCACAAAACACCAATTAAAGGACTTAACCATAGTGATTCTAAGAAGCCTCTTCATTTTGGTCCTTTGTTCCTCTGTGCCAGTGTGGGTGTGCGATGGAGCACGTGTAGAGGTCAGAGGTCAGGTTCCAGAATCAGTCCTTATCTTGTTTCTTGTCTGAGAGAGGGGCTGTCTTTTTTGTGACTCTCATTTGCCACTGTATATACTGGCCGTGAACTGGATTCTCCTGCTCCCACTTCCATCTCACCACAGGAGCCCTGGGGCAACATGGGTCTAGGGAGTCCTCACACCTGAATGGCAAGCTCTCTACCCATTGAGCAATCTTACCAGTTCTCTTTTAGGTTGGGTCTCCTATGTAGCTCTGGCTGGCCTGGAACTCAAAGATCTGCCTGACTGGGATTAGAGGTGTATACCACTACTTGTGCTGTGGTTATTTATTTATTTATTTATTTATTTATTTATTTTTAAAGACTGTCTCCAGGATAGCCTAGGCTGGCCAGAGACCTGCAGTTCTCCTGCCTGGGATTTCAGGTCTGCATATAGCTAGTATGAGACAATATTGAACACACCGTGATGGGCCTAGAATGTGGCTCAATGGTCGGGTACTTGCCTATAATTTCTGTAAATAGCTTAGAGGTTTGGCACTTCAGGCTGAAAGACTAACTAGCTTAATGAACACCACTGATGAAACTTTGGCATCACAGGAATCACATTCCTGTTCCCTGATGCTGGATCCCATTCTGTGCACAACTGGCAGTGTCTGACAGAACGAGGACCGTGTGTAATTTCACCTCTAGAAACCCAGCTCCCACATATGACAAGTGACAAACACCAGCTGTTCATGGTGGCCCAACACCTGATCCCAGCTACTTGAGAGGCTGAGGTAGGAGTATTGTGAGTTCAAAGCCAGCCTCAAGTACAAGGTGATTCCAAAGCCAGCTACATGGTAAATTCCCGCCAATTTCGGCTACATGGTAAGACCTTAAGTAAAACAGGTACAACAAAGCATAGCCTGGGCTACACAGTGCAACCATCTCAGAAAAACTAAAGGCACTTGCCTAGTCTGTTCAATGCCCTGGATTCATCTGTGGAACTTAAAGAATATAAGGTTATTCACCATGCATTGAATAGCAATAGGCAAGATAAAGCCCAAGTTTGTTTGTTTGTTTTGAGACACCCTTATGGAGCCCAGGCTGGTCTCAGATTTACTGTATAGCAAAAGATGGCCTTAACTTCTTGGTGCCCCCCACCTCCTCTCGACTGCAAGGATAACGGGTTTGAACCAGCACACCCAGTTCACTTGGTGCTGTGGCTGGAACCTGGGGCTTCCTGCATGCTAGGCAAGCCCTCTGCCAGCCAGGCCACATCCCAAGACCCAAGTATTCTTTGCAGGGGCATGCTCCTGTCCTAGCTGGCTCACAGGATGCCTGCTGTCACATGGAGAAGATGGATCAGGAGTCCCAAGATATGAAAAGCAAGCACAGGGAGACACAGAACATGTGTGATATCTCAGGATAAAACTTCACGCAGTGGTTCTGTTCCACAAGGAATCTTGTTCATTGCTATCTCCTTTCCTTTCTGATATTTTCGCGTGTTTTCCTATTCAAAAACATCATTCAAAACCAGTTGCCAACCCTCCCTCCCCAGTATATTCCACATAAAAAAGGTACCTATGGGGCTGGAGAGATGGCTCAAAGTGTCTCTTGCTCTTGGGGGATGGTGGTGCATACATTTGATCCCAGCACTTGGAAGGCAGAGGTGGCAGATCCCTGAGTTCGAGGCCAGCCTGGTCTACAGAGTGAGTTTCAAGACAACCAGCGCTACACAGAGAAACTATGCCTTAAAAGAGCAAAAAAAAAACAAACAAGCAAACAAAAACCCAAAACAACAACAACAACAAAAAAGCGCTTGTTGCTCTTCCAGAGGTCCAGAGTCCCTTCCCAGCACCCACGGAGCAGCTCACAATGGTCTGTAACTCCAGTTCCAGGGGATCTGAGGCTCTTTTCTGACTTCTTCCTCTCTGTGGGCAGCTGCATGAGTGGTACACACATAATTTTTTTTTTTTTTTCTGTAAAGCTTTTATTTCTGTGTGTGTATCTGCATAAGTGTATGCATGGGTTCTGGAATGAGACTCCAGTCCTCTGGAGAGCAGCAAGCACTCTTGGTTTTTTATTTTTACTATTTAATATTTTTAACTTATTCACTTTATATCCTGCTCACTGCCCCCCTCCTGGTCACCCCCTCCCACAATCCTCCCCCTTCCCCTTCTCCTATGGGCCTCCCTGGGTATTTCCCCCACCCCCACCCCCACACTTAAAGTCTCTGTGAGGCAAGGCGCTTCCTCTCCCACTGAGGCCAGACGAGGCATCCCAGCTAGAACATATCCCACAGACAGGCAACAGCTTTTGGGATAGCTCCCGCTCCAGTTTTTGAACCCTCATGGAGACCAAGCTGCACATCTGCTGCCTATGTGCGGGGAGGCCTAGGTCTATCCCGTGTATGTTCTTTGGTTGGTGGTTCGGACTCTGAGAGCCCCGAGGGTCCAGGTTAGTTGACTCTGCTGGTTCTCCTGTGGAGTTCCTATGTCCTTTGGAGCAAGTATTAACAGCCATCTCTATAACCCCAGCAATGAACATTTAGAAGGACAACTGTCCAGATCTTTCTCTCCAGCCTTCTTCTACCTACCTGGCTCCTGTGGGTGCTGGATTTAGCATCCTCAGCACCTGGGACCTTAATCCAAGGAGATTGATGAAGACACTTGGGCAGAGTCTCTGGGGTGGGATCTGTACACATGGTCTCTGCAATTCCAGCTGCTGGCAGTCTGGCTGGCACCTGTCTGTCCTGGTGCTTGTTGCACCTCAACCAATTCCATAGGCTCTCTGGAAGAGACCCATAGTAGTGGCTCTTGGCTCTAGATTAACTCAGCCCAGATGAATCAATCCAGATATTTTGCTCAGTACTTAACTGGAGGAGAAGCTCCTTCTTAGGGTAGTGAATGAGAGGCACCTCACAAACAGGTGTCTGTCTAGAATGAAGGTGACCCTTAGGTGGGGTACTTTATACCCTGAGCTGTTGCTGGCAGCACTACCCATCAGCCCCTCTGGCACCACCAACTAACCTTTTTCCTTGAGCATGAGCTAGTTACCTGCAGGGAGGCTCCTGGTTATCTCTAAGAGATCTAGGGGTTAGGAAGATGATTCAGTGGATAAAGGCACTTCCTAAGCCTGGTCACCAGAGTTTGCTCTCTGGCACCCAGGAAAAGAACACCAGTCATCCCCAAGGACCATGATGTGCAGGTTAAGGCATCTGGTCAGCACTGCTAAAAGAAGTGAGTTTTCTGGAAAGAGCTTGGAGCTAGAGCCCTTGCTGGGCTTGCAATCTGACTCCAGTGCCATTTACCACAGCAGTGCAACCAGAGTTCAGCTGCTAAGTCTCCTTGGACCCTTTTAACCTTCCAGAATTAATTAGTCTCACATGAACCCTAGATCCTATTTTTGAATTTTTCATATTTTTTCCTCAGATGAGACAAGGTCTGCGTATCGCCAGGCTTCAAACTCTGCCTCTGCCTTTTAGGTGCTCAGACTAAAGCCTAACGCCCACCCATGTTGGGTTCATTTCTCCTTTACGCTGAGCAGGTCTCAGGCTTGAGAGGTGGCACAGCAAGTACTTGTCTAGCATGCAAGAAACTTTGGGTTCCATTCTCAGTACCATACAAATCATCACGGTGGTCGGTGCTCAACTGTCACCCCAGCACTTGGGAGGTGGAGGCCAGAGGATCAGACGTTGGGTCATTCTTGGCTACAAAGCAAGCTAAAGTCTGCGATGGAGTCTAAGACCTCGTCTCCCCCCATACCCCCAAAAGGTGGGCGGGTGGAGACTACTGAGAGCTCATCTCCCACGCACAGAACTCTACCCAGGTTTAATTCTTGCTCCCACACTATAAAAAAAGGTGTATGTTCAAGCAGGAGGCAGGAAGTTCAAGAAGAGGATTTAGACTCGGACCTTTCCAGTTAGTCCCAGCCATGGGAGCCTTTCTCATGCAACAGATCTTCCTGTAGTACAAGGCTGCAGGGTGTGGCTGAGCCCGGGAGACTCTTGAGATTCCTTGATTGAGGACACTTCTCTGAACCTTGCGGTCAGCCCCTGGGATTTTCAATCCCTTTATTGTCCTCCCCCCCCCCCCCCTTTGTGAGGCTGCTTTGAGAATTCATGGAACTCAAGTGTCCTATAGTTCCAGAAATGCCCTTCAGAGGCGATACTTCCCCAAACTCCCAGTTTTTAGGAATTCCACTTTCTGGCCAGGACCTCCACCCCCCCACTACTAGAGGCCAGGGTGGAGCTTCTCTAGAAAGTGACTAGGGATGCCAGCCTGTCACTGCACCTGCAATCCATAGCAGCAGGCATGTCTTGGAGGCTGCCCCCCTCTGGCTCCAAGGCAGGATCTTTCTCTCAGATGGTTGCCCTAAGGACTCAGTTGTTCTACTGGGCTCTAGCAGCCAGTACACTAGAATGGCCTTTGTATTCTAGCCACATGTTGTTAGCCCCCAATAGGTAACTAGTCTATTGGAGCATACATCTGGAGGGGTCATATGAACAGCGTATCTGAATGCAAACTGACATAGCGGTGTCGTCTTCTTCTGTGCCCCCTTTTGGAAGAACTTTGAAAGTGCAACCTAAGTATTTCTGGGAGAGAGAGAGTGTGTGTGTGTGTGTGGGGGGATGACTACCTTTTACCTCCAGTCAGTCTCTACAGATCCCTGTCCACACTGCAACCATACTAAACTCTTGTCTAAGTTCAAGTTCTAGCACATGGAAAACAGCCAGACATTGCCAAGCCTTCAGGATGTAACTGGGTACCATCTGAAGCCAGGCTCCCTGTAGCTGAGAGGAGATACTGTTAAGCTGGAGTGTTCTTCTGGAACGGTGTCACAGGCAGTCCTCCCCCTTTATTAGTGTTTAGGGTTTTCCAGATCTTTCACACCAATGCAGGCATCCAGTTGGTACCAGCTCTGAAGAACAGGGTTAGAAAATCAGCAAGTAGAAGAAAACATTGCTCGACATAGTTCTATGTAAAGTTCAGTGAACATTAGATTTCTCATTATCTCATGATGAGGGCATATTCTGGGCCCCATTTTAAGAGGTCAGCATCCAGTAGTGAGGAAGAGGCACAGGAAGGGCTCTCTTGTGGGTGGAGGGATCACTTGATAAGTAGCCAGAATACTCACTTCTTAGAAAGCCTCAGCTGCTGGGTTTCCATCTTTAAATACTTGGACACTTTCTCTGCCAACAAGCACTGAGACCAAATGGGACACTTAGGTAAGCAAGGAAACTTGACCCTTCCTACCTAGATTTGAGAAACATTTGGACTACTCCTTTAATGCCTGATGACAATGGGAGATGTGCAGAGAAGCAAACAATCATGAAGTAGAATTTACAGCCACACGAAATTCCAAGTGCAAGAAGACCTCTGGGATTAAGAATTTCCTTGAAAAGTCTATAGAACCTTTAAACTTCCAGGCAGTTTCTAAAGTGCATGGTGGCAGTGGGTACAGCTCTTAAGTTGAATGTCTGTTAGATTCAGCCAAAAGCAAACAGGAGCAATGGGGTTCTTTCAAGATGGCTTTTATCGAGACACTTTCAGAGCTTCAGCATGATTTCCAGTTGGGAACTGAGTTTCCAGTGGCTAAACCCCTTTGGTGCTGAGGTTTCACACCCATCCACTTTGGCAAGGCAGCACCTAGACTCTGCACAGATGTCCAGGGAGGACCACAACCTCACTTCCATTCTACCTGTACCAGTCTCATTAGTGGTCCATGCAGATCTAAACTCCCACAAATGGGAGGTGGCTTAAAAAAATAATCAGCCAGTATTTCTGATTGGGTGCCTTTAACATGTGGACAGAGATAACCCTCCTCAGGACCAGAGCTGCTGCACACATTTATAATGCATCCTGGCAACTGATTGGAAAAGCTCCAAGTCGGCCACAGCAGCTCATGCTAGCTAGAGTAGTCCACTCTCCTCTGTTACTAAGTCAGGAAACAGGTCTTCTCTTGACACATGCTCATAAGTCCTGAAGGTAGCCACTTCTGACTTCTCTAAGGCAATGTAGCTGAGAGCTGGCTGACCTCGCCAAGCACGGACAAGCCCCACCCTAAATGTTCTGCCACTTCTGTCCCTTTACTGTATTCTCCATTTAGCCTGTTCTCAGAAATCTCTTGTCCAGTCAACGTACCAGCCCTGTCAGTGCCAAGTGCCCCAAATGAGTGCTCTGCAGTCTTTCTCTTCAGGGCAAAATAGTCAAGGGACTCCAGAGGCAAAGCAGCTGCCTGTTTGGTACACGTGTTGCCACAGGATGGAATGAACAGTACACAGAGAAGAAAGACCATCAGGGGCCAACCTAGTTACATCCTTCACCATGACATCTACATATAAACCCATATTGCTCCTTATCAAAAGGGGAATCGAAAACCTCAAGGATGTTTACTTTTGCAGCAAAAAGGAAACATACACACAAACGAACACAATTTGTAGCAGTTGCCTGGAGAGAAAGCATGCTTTAGGCAAATGATTGTGATTTCCCACAGTATTATTATGAGTGTGCGTGGCTTCCATCTCTGCTCAGGGCGCAGTGGCATCAAACGGCAAAAGATGTAATAGACACAGACTGTCATGTGTAATAAAAGCAAATATTTACATTAAGCACAATACAGCAATTTATTTAGATGCTTAAAATGAATACAAAGGGAAATAAAGACCACAAAATCATACAGACTACAACAGTGTGTCATATATTAGATGGATAAATGAATACACCCAGTGGTGCTCAACTAAAGAGGAAACTAAATATCCCAAATGCAGCACTCAACTGTGCTTGCTGCTCTGACACAACACTCTTCTTACAGATCTAAAAGGTGTCAAAATTAGTAGCTGTAAAATCAATTCTTGCATGTTATTTTAGCTTAAAAGGTCTCAGAAAGAGATCTGAAATACCATTTTTGACAATTGTAATGTCAAGGATACTCAGAACAAGAAAAAAAATTCTATAATACAGGAGAGTCCAGATATATATCTTATGTTGCTGGCCTCTGTTGCAAGATTGTACAAGGTTATGTGCAAAAACTAAGTCTGTCCAAAGGTCCGTACTATCGCAGGGTCAAGCTTCTGCTAGGTAAACTAGATACAGCGTTTATCACACAGCAAGGGCAACACTAAAAACCAATCTATGACGGGCACACAGTTAACAGTGGCATAAGCATCACTTGAAGT
This sequence comes from Rhynchomys soricoides, assembly GCA_019843965.1. Classification (NCBI taxonomy): domain Eukaryota; kingdom Metazoa; phylum Chordata; class Mammalia; order Rodentia; family Muridae; genus Rhynchomys; species Rhynchomys soricoides. Next base: position 914,599 of record JADRCH010000158.1, on the reverse strand, counting down.
CTAAAAGACTGTACAAATATACATTTCAACTATTCAGAATGAATACATGAAAAAACTGTCCATGTTCCCAAGTCTACTAGACACATCTGACTGGTAGTGTGTATGCCCGCCCTGCACTACTATGTGAATCAGGGGACATCCAACCAAACATCTTACTGGGGGAAAGAAACGCTGGGAAGGAAGGCAGGTAGGTGATGAACTACTACTCCCTGTGTGCATTCATGAGCCACCAGCTTATTGGTTTCCCACACTTCATCACCGAGTCTACCAGAAGAGTCTGAAGCAAGATCAACCAATCATATGCCATAGACTTGGAAATAACCACTGGGATTGTAGTGGTCACATATCCCCACAGCCTGCTGACTGACCAGTCTTTGCAAGGTAGTGCCAGTTAGAAGACAGCTTTGCAGTCAGACTGGAAGGAGAGCATAAGTCCAGGATGCAACATGGCCCATATGCTATGGCACGCCAGGCCCTCCCTCAGGCCTGCTGGCTGCTCAGCTTCACTCCAGTCAAGCTGCCATGCATGGGATCAGCAACTCCGTCAGTCATGCTGTCAAACTGCTCCCCATCCTCACTGTCAATTGTGCTGCTCTGCCACTCAATCTGTGGGTTTGGTAAGCGCTCTGCATTCTCAGATGCATTTTCCCACTGTGACTGGTCCTTGGACCAAAACCCTTCAACTTTTCCATAGGAACTATTCTTCCATTTCAACTGCTCTGTGTCATCTTGCACTGTAGCCTTTTTTTGGGCAGCTGGCTTACTGCTCCTTGTGTCTTCACTCTGGGAAGACTCATCAGACCAGGTTCCTGGTTTCATTTCACATGTATTATCCTCAAAGTCTGAGATTTGTCGGGAGCCAGGACCACTCTCAGATGGCGAGACACCATCCTTCCACTCAACTACATCATCTTGGTCTACCTCACTATCAGAGGCATCATGCATTAGTTTGGCTGGCTCCTCAGTCAAATGGATAGTTTCATATTTTGAACTATCCTCCTCCTCCTCTTTTTGGTCTAGCTTCTCAGATTCCAAAGCACCTCCAGGAATTACCTTCGGTACAGGCTCCTCAGGATTATCACTGGGAATTTTAGGCTCAACTTCAAAGACAGGGTCAAAAGGGCTGCCACTTCCATTGGATTCTTCTTCCAAATGTTCAAAACTATCTGAGAAACTGTCATCTTCTTTCCCAAGGTTAAGCTTTTTGTCAACAGTCTTGCTAGCATTGACTCTTGAGTCTTTCTCGTCATGATTTTCAAATAGCCACTCAGCATCAAAATCCATCTCATGCTTGACTTTATTTAATTCTTTCATGTTAAAACCTAACAGCACACCAGGCTTGTACTTCTCACAGTCACGGACACACTTCTTCCTCTTGTTACTGAAATGGGAGGCAATGTCACTCTTCCACAGCCATAGACTGGCAGCTAACTTTTCAATTTCTCTCCTGGTGGGATAGGGCTGTTTGTTGAAGTACTTTGTGAGAAAGCTTTTCCTAGCTTCGTAAGAATCATCTTCATGACCCTTGGGATCTAAAGCTAAAACAACTGGTTCTTCCGGCTTCTCTTCAAAGCAGCTAGGGGAATCATTATCCTCCTCCAGCTTTCGCTTTTTTAGCAGTGGAAACTCCATTTGCTCATATGTGCGCTTCACTGGGGCCAGGCCCGGAGACTGATTGAGCCGAGAAGGTGCGTTTGTCTTTTCCTGGCCATTCTGGGTCTTTCCAACACCCCTGCAGTGGACAAGATGCAGAGTGATGGTTGAGGCTGTCATGTTGCTAGTATACACACCAAGGCAATGGATACATTTGTAAGTTAGCTTTTTCTCAACTGGATGAACTGTCTGAATAACTTGGTGTCTTTCTCGTAAATGATGTGCAAGTGCATCAGATATGGGTCCTTTTAGGATTGAAAAGCAAAGAGGGCAAAGGGTCTTCCCAACATCTTTTTTATAGGGCACTGCAGCTTGAGGTGAACTTTTAACCGGGACATCCGCTTTTTCCTGAACTTTTGGTTGTGGTTTTGGAGGAACTGGGGCATTATTTTGGGCATGGTAAGCAACCGATTCAGCTGGGGCATCCCTCAGGTTGTATGTGGTCACCAGGAGATGAATGTTGGTGTGACTGCCCTGTTGCAATGTCAAATCAAAGCTCAAAGTAGAATCCGTTTTAGGCCCCATCTCTTCATCAATATGAACCATTCGCATGTGTGCTGCCATCTTCTCCACATCATTGAAGGTGGAACGGCAATATGGACAAGACAGACCATGAATTAACATATGGTTGAGTAGGGTATCTGTGGGCAAATAGCGATTACAGTAGAGGCATTTGCTAGTAAAATTGTGTATTTTCATAATGTAGTTAGCTACTGCTGGGACTTTCTCGGCTTTATGTTCCTTTTCAAAGTGAACACTGTAGACATTCTCAGGAAAAAGCTCATTACAGATTGTACATATTTTCCACTTCTGAGTGGCACAATGGTTGCTTGGAGGAGGGCCTGTGGCTGCTGGTGGAGGTTTAGAACTAGACTGACCTAATACTCTAGATGCCTGTGACTGAGACACAGAGGGAGACTTCACCTGGCCTGGGGGTAAAGAGGGGGTGTTGGCAGTCTGCAGGGAGTACCTGGCTGCTGCTGGGGGCCTCTGCTCAGCACCTAGCCCGTAAGACCTCCCATTTCCACTTGGAAGTAACTGTTTCACAGACTGAGACTGTTGAGGGATGGAAACTGGGGCATTGCCACCTAGCCCCAGCCTTACTGATTGGCCAACACCATAGCTCTGGCCCACAGATTTGACTCCATAGTTGTTTTGCTGCAGGTGAACATTGGACATCATGTTGACTCCCGTTGAATTTAAGTTGGGCTTTGGTATTGACAATCGGTTCACCATCTGCTGTGATGGCAAAGACCGGACATTTCCAGAAGCAAGGGAACTGATTCTTGGTGGGAGTCCCATGCCCTTTTTTTCTTGAGGTTTGGGAGCAATCAGCATCAAGGGTTTGGCTCGGGGAACTACAACATTTGTGTGTCCAATCATGGCAGTGACCTGATAGCCTATCCGTTCATGGTCCTCAATGACATGCTGTACCAAAGCTTCATAGGACTTGGGCATGAAAAGGCATCGCTTGCAGTGGATGTTACACTCTTCTCGGGCATTTGTGCCCAGGGAGACTGCACCATTGAGTGATTTTTCTCCTGCCTTTGCTATGTAGGGTGCTGCCACGTGTTGAAAATGTTCCCTGTAGATGTGCTTCCTGACGATCTCATAGAGAGGGTCTCGGTAAGTGCACTTCTTGCAGTAATACACGGCTTGCTCTACATTGTCAGCCTGCTTAGGTTTAAGGCCATCGTTTTTGTTTTTATCTTTGAAAGTGCTGAGGCTGCTACTTGGTGCGCTGGAATTTGGAGCGTGAAATATTTTAATGTGTGTTTCCAAAGTCTTTTTATCTGCATTGAAGGTACAGTAAGGGCAGTTAAGGAGAATCCTATTTTCAAAGTCTTCACTATGGACATTCCGGAAATGACTTTTGTAGGCAGAGAAGAATTTTGAGGAAAACGGACAAGCACTGCAGCAAAAAGGTTTTGTCCGATAGTCCTAAAAAACAAATGGAACAAAACAGAACAGAAACCAGAGTGAGAAGGCCACTCAAGGCAAGTAGTTACCAGTTCTAGGCAAACACCCCCCCACCCCCCATTCCTAAAACTCTTCAAGGCAATGAATGATTTTTGGAGGTTTCTCCTGAAGAAAAATTAAAGAACACAGATTCATTTTTGAATCAAATACTTTTATTTGTGTTCCAGTAAATTAAAATTCAGTGCTAAGTTCTTGCTAAATCTTTAAAAATTGCTAGTCAAAGGCAAAAAGCCAAAACCAAAACAACCCCACTCCTCAGACACCGGAACTCACAGGTCACACTGCTGCAGTGCACACAGACCTTTATATGTAACACAGGTTTATGGCTCTCTTTCTCACCATGCAACAATTTTCTCAGGAAAAGGAAAATCTCAAAAAAAGAAAAAGAAAAAAAAAAAAAAAAAAGTCTCCTTTCCATCCTAACGCATTGTGTTCATTTAGATTTCACTGTGGATCAAAAGGCTCCAGACTGAGGACACTGGCCTCTTTCTATCTCTTCTCCAGCACAACAGTTTCAAAAAGGTCAACGAGGGCTGCAGAGACGGCTCAGCAGTTGAGCACTGGTTGTATTCAAAGAGGACCTGGGTTTGATTCCCAGCAACTGCAAGGTAGCTTGTGACTGTCCATGGTGCAGCTCCAGGGGATCTGGTGCTTTCTTCTGACCTCAGAGGGCACTAAGCATGTACATAGCACACAAATACCCATTCAAGCAAAACACACATTATAAAAAAACATTTTTTCCGCATTCAAGCTGACAATTAAAAGCCAGGCATGGTGGTGCATGTCTTTTCTCTGTGTAGCCAGGACTACACAGAAAAACTATCTCAAAAAAACCAACCAACCAACCAACCAACCAATAAACGATCAATGAAGTAGCAGCTGTTTTAACCCAGCCAAGCAGTTAACTAGGATTGCCTTATAGACCGAGGGCAAAGTGTTCAGAAGCCACTGTACGCTACAGAGCACAATGACATTAGAGATCAGCTTTCAGAACTGACCCAAAGCAGGTAAATACATGATAAACAGACATCTTTTCTCTAGTTTTTCATGAACTGTTTGGAACCAAAGGGAGTCTCCCTGTGTTCCCTTCAGGCTCCTCAGATGTGTAGTGGTGAACGCCTTTAATCTCAGTGCAAAGGAGGCAGAGACAAGTGATCTCTGAGGTCCAGCACAGCCCAGGTTACAGAGACCCTGTCTTCAGAACCAAACTCTAGGAAAGGCTTCAGATGTAAGATTGCTGCTCAGCACCTCTTCCTAGGGCATTCAAGGGCATTCAGTAGAGTTCAAAAGTACAGATACAGAATCGGAATATGGTTGACAAGCACCTCTCCCTGGGGACCACCTCCAGTATCGTCATCACATCTTAACCAGGGATACTCAATGGCATCAATGACCACCCTTCTAACGCAGAGGTGCAAGACATGGTCTGCCATCACCCTTCTAGGGCTCATCTACCACACCCTTTCATAAACATCGCTTGTCATCAACGGGGAGAAGGGAGTGTAAACAGAAGGGTGACGGCAGCCAGGTGGATCTCTGAGTTCAACACCAGTCTGGCCTACTGAGTGAGCTCCAGACAGCCAGGGTTGTTACATAGAGAAACCCTGTCTCAAACAACGACGACTACAGTGTGGCTCGTCTCTAGAAAACAGAGGAGTAACTAACAGAGGACAGCAGGCGGGTGGCCACACACATAATGCTGGAGAGCACCCCTTAGAAATGAAAGCAGGCAGGCACCATGAAGGGAGAACTATAGACCACTGCCAACTTTGCTATTTCAGTTTTCTAGAGACAGGATCTCAGTTACCCAGGCTGGCCTCCTGACCTTTTGATCTTGCTTCCACCTCCCAAGCTTTGGAATTACAGAGGTATGTGCAACCCGTCTGGTCTATGTGGTACTGGAGATCAAACCCAGAGCTCTGTGGAAGATGAGGAGTGTTCCAACTACGGAGCTGCAGCCTTAGTTTCAACTTGAGAGATTTTAAGAAACAAAATTTCTGTTTGTTCTGTTAACGTGGAAGCTTCAGTCCAGGAACAACCTGGTTTTCCCACCACTCAGGAAAATGAGACGTGTTAGTTAGATACTGTCCACACACATCAGGCCACTGCCCAGAGAGAGTTGTCACTATGAAAGGCTTGCGGGTGTGCTGAGCATTCCTGTGAGACTTACCTGATTTTTTGTAAGAGAAGGGTCCCACAGTCCTACATCCTCCCATGTAGTGTTTTTCAAATAAAAGTCATTAGGTTCAAACTGTTTAAAATCCTAGAAAACAGTGAGAGAAATTTACAAAAAAACATAGTGGTATCACCCCAGAAGACCCAGCACACAAAGTCTATCTCTTTAACCAGTATCGAAGGGTCCAAGAGAATCAACCCACCGAGAACTAACGCACTGGTGCTGAGGCTGTCAGCAGATATAAAGGGCACATGGCCACCTTTCCAAAGAAAAGTGCTGCAAGTGCAGACGGGAAGGCTCCAGCTCCATAGCAGCTCCATTAACCACATAACTCACCAGTCACAGCACTGGGTGGAGGAGGGATGTGTGCTAGTAGCCTTGTAGGAGTAAGAGTCTAGTTTGGGTGCACAAACAAACAAACAAACGGAAGGAGGGGTGAATTTGGAATAAAACTCACACTTTTAAACCCAGAAAGTAAGTAAGCAACATGCCGTCCAGTTTCTACTCTATGGTGTGAAACTGTAATGCTTCCCTTCACAACTGAGAGGAATGTAGGGTGAATGGTTTACAGCTGTAGGTGGAAAGCTAAATGTTCAAAAACTTTAGAGTATGTAAGGGGTGTAGGGGGGAGGAGCAAACCCAGCACAGGATAAGAAAGATACTTGACTATTTGTGTATTTAGTAAGGATCACCCCTTTCCCACACCACCAAGTACAGATCCGTACGAATCTGAGGGGCAGAAGAGTTACCTCCACCCAGTGAACAAACTACCAGAAGCCCATCTCTGAGAAACGATAGTTTCCAGGGTATATATACTACTCTGAGTGGGACTCAGGAGAAGAGAACTTGCTCCATGAATAAAATATACATCAATTCCACCCCTGACCTGTGTCCTCAGCATCTGTTTTGTGCTGAGCACTGTGCCAGGTAGGTAGTGGGATAAATGGCTAACCCAGGCCAACCGTGGCCTGGTCAGCAGGAACTTAAAGTGTATCAGGGAAGTAGCTGTAAGCACGTCAATGGGAGGTCGTGTCTAACTAACCGTAAGCCTGGGAACAAGGAGATCTGGAAAAGGAGGAGACGCCTCTATCTAGCCTGTGGGGCTTGAAAAGCTCAGAATAAAAAAGATAGGAAACAGTCTGGAAAGGCCAAACTGTTACACAAGGGCAAGATTTAAGTCTGTGATAGTTCAGAAGGCTGACAAAGGCTCAAATCCTAAGGAAAGAGATGACAAACACTCAAGACAACCATGCCTCAACAGTCAGGTCAGCGGAAACACCCAGGCTTATTATCAGAAAGAAAACAGGTTCTGCAGTCCCCACTGCCCCTTCCCTAGGTGAGAGCCTGACTTCTCTGCTTTCAAATTCCGTTCATAGACTAGAGACAAGAATTCCTAGAGCCCCTAAAGACTATTTCAAGGACAAAGCTCATATATAATTCTACAGCACCTTGTGCACTGTCTGACTTGTGTACCCTCTCTGGGATGGAACTGGTTTTGCCTTAGGTTACAAAGATGAACAGGTTTTTGGGAAAATGAAGTAAGCTATCTTAAGTGAGAAGGTTTTGGTGAAGCTGAAGGTCTAGTTAAAATTTACTACCACACCTAACAATGAACCATCTTTGCCCAGGGACACAGTAACGGATCAGAAGCTGAGTCACATTAAAATTTAAAAATGGCATGCTACTTACTTCTATATGTTCTTTACAGTATTCCAACCCAATGTCACTAAGTATTTTTTTCACAGTTTTCCGGGCTTTTCTTAAACTGCCAAGATTGTTGACAGGAAGTTGGAACATAGTTTCTATTGGAAAAAAAAATTTAAGTCAAAGTCAAAACATGTACAACTTGTAAAAGTTACTAATTCCACTGATGACAGGATCCCAAACCCTGGCTCCCTCAGTTGAGAATTCCTTGCCTAGTACAGAACACTTAAAGTAGCTGGCAAGAAGGTGATTGCTTGTTGGCCTTTCTTCCCTATTTCAAGAGGACACTTTAGACCACAGGTCTAGGCACACAAGTCTCAGCAGGCTGTAAAAATCAGTTCAGAGAGAACGAGAGCAACAATATCAACCAGCTATCTCAAAACCAAATTGAGCACGAATGTCTCCTCTTGACGTTGGACCTATGAAGCCGGGACCACTCTGGGCTTCACAGCACCACTCAACTTTCAGTACTGAGGGGATGATTTTGTCATCTGAAATGTCCTGATCAAGGCAACGACACTCACAAGCAACATGTCATTCAGTGACTGTTTCTGTCTCTTCCTCAAACCAAAGTCCCAAATGGTAGTGAGACTGGCTCCTTGGGTGGCAACACACCAGGGCAAAGGCCTTACGTAGGCCACAGAATAAACACATAGATGGGAAAAGCCATGCTTGTGGCCTCAGAACATATAGTGATTGCTGTAGTCTTTCTGGGATCCTTTCTAAAAAAAAAAAAAAAAAAAAATGCCTGTGAGCACACACACACTTGTGCCTAAGGGAACCAAAAAGCTGCTTGAGTGTCCCAAATGCATTAAAGGTAAAAATGGAGATCCACTTCCAAAGTTTCCTAAAAACCAAGGCACTTATGTTTATTTAAGAAAACTGAATTAGTAAAATTTGAGGCGAGATTTTTAAGGCTTTGAATGTGACATTTTTTATAATAATCTAAATCCAACATAATATTGGAGAATAAAGTAGCTCTAAGACCAAAGCCACAAAACAAAACAAAACAAAAACCCACAACAAAAAACCCCGACCCCAAAGCACCAGCAACTGGGGTCTGACAGACCTACACTCAGACCGTAACCATCACCTTTACTGATGGCAAGCTTCAATCTGGGGATGTTCCCATAAGCCACAGGTCCCAGAAGACCCCATTATGAAGTACCAACGTTTAGCTGGCTCTCCCAACATCAAATCATTCACTGAAAACTCAGCACTTCCCAACCGTATCACTCTCTAGATAAACTCCTAGGAGCTAGCTCAAGACCAGGGCTGAGCGCGCTCTCTCCCCAGAAGGAGCAACCATGCCACTCCTCCTTCAGACTCCCTGGGCCTTACACCAAACCAAGCAAGGAGGTTTCAATAAAACACCAGTGTGTGTCTGAATTAATACACATCACATGAAAAAGGCCTCAAAGGCCTCCATGCCTTTCCTCAGGCTACTACCTGTTAAAGTACTCAAGGGTCAGGCTGGGAGAGGCGGTTAACACATTTAGAATCCCAGCATTCAGGAGGATCATGAGCTAATGGCACCTACACCCTAAATGACAGAAGCCCTGCACAGCGACACCCTGACTCAAAAATGTAAGTTCAAGTCAGTAACTAGCACCAGGACTTATCACTGTCACCCATCCAGTTGTTTTGCTTAAGTTTTAAAGAATCATCCCCACCCCCCAAAAGCCTCAAAACCTTTCTTTCTAGAAACTTCAACAAACACCATATTTTGAAAACAAAGAGAAAAAACAAACAAAAACACCACCCTGCAGTGCAGACGGAAGGGCAGGCTGGGTGTACTTTCCTCAAATCCATCCTGTGGTCACCAGTCTCCTCTGCCCAGCCTTTCTGTCCTTATGCTGGCAGTTTCTACCAGGTTCTTGCCGAGGAGAACCTCCTTTCAGCACACGGCACAAAAGGGGCCAATTGTCCAACTTAATGGAACTGTCCTCTTGTTCATCAATCACTTCCAAGACACCTAAACTTTGCAGGTCATGGTGCCGGGAACACACAGAAGGTCCTTAGGTAACAGGTCTTACACAAAGCTTTGCTGTCCAGCTTCAGTTGGAAAGCATTCCTGCCACAAATGATGAGCTGTCAGTGAGGACTCAGACAGGTTTCATCTCTGCAGATACTGATCAGTACACAAGACTGTTCATGTGCTCGAAACATGGCTGTCAGGTGTGCTGGAAAGCAGAGAGGGAAAGATGCCTGAGGCAGCATTCTCCTCACTGTGCCCACACCCCTTTCTAACACAGGCATCTGTGCTCAGCCTGTTTCAACCAAAAGTCTTTCTAGAAACAATGGGCAGCAGGACACATAAAAAGAAGTGAGTCAAAGGCGAAAATGGGATTGATTTAGAAAGAAGTTTGTCAAAAACATTCAGTAATTCTACAAAAGCCCCAGGCCCTGACAACCAAAACTAAAACACTGTATGGAAAAAAGTCGATTGCTAAATTCTAAAATAATATTGGGAGTATGCCGGTTCACTCAGTTGGTTAGAAACATGGTGCCAATAAACTAACGCTGGGAACGTTCACTCCAAGTGTTTATTCCCAGCTATGTAATAACTGGAAAAGCTACATTTTGTATAAGCCAGGCTGACCTCCAGCTCAAACAGATTCACCTGCCTTTACCTTTGCCTCTGCCCCTGCCTCCTGAGTGCTAGACTAAAGGCATGTGTCATCAACTCTGGCTCATAATCACCTTCTGAGAATGTCTTAAAAATTCATTTAGAATGAATGAGTCACACCCTTTCTCAATCTCACTTACACTAAAGAGCAGGAGAGTCACAGTTTAACCCAGGCCAAACTCTTCTGTGTTTGATTAGCTAGCAAGAGTCCAACGGCTGCAATGAAAATCAGATTCATCTAGGCCCATGACTACACATGAATTAAAACCATGTACACAGTACAGTACAGTATGCCTGATGCTCTGATCCTCTGTGCTCTTCAGACACCAAAAGCAATTACTTCAAGCACCAAGAGGGTAAACAGAAAACAGCCTAGCTGCCGGCCAAACCTGTACAGGGGAAGGGCTGGAATCCACTCTTCGGTACCTGGCAATACTGAGCAGAGCTCTGCCTCAGGTGAGCAGGTTCTCAGGAAGATGAAGTCGGACACAATAATGACAGTGATAGTTTAGCAGGACATGAAGCACCAGCGAGGCTCATCTGCATCAGGGTCCTGCAGCTACCAAGTCAGGGTGACACCACTGACTCCTACTTTAGAACTACAAAAGATCAAACAATAAAACACAGTAAGGAGAGCAGCTGTCTGTGTCCAGGGACCCATGGGTCTGAGTTCCTGCCTCTCAAACAGATAGAACACAAATACTTCCACCAAGTAAAACAGAAAGGAAGGGAATCTTCACAGCTGACTGCAAACTTTTTGTCAGAGCACAGCAAGAAAAATTCTCAAATCAACTTGTCCAGGTTACACTGAAGCCACTCAAGAGAACACAAGGGTATCTTTAAAGTAAAGCCACCTTGCTTCAGTATGCACCCTTACTTGACCTTTCTAGACAATTCATGAATGTCTAGGCTAATTGAACATGTTGACAGTACAACAGTGAGTAAATATGACAGCCAGCCAACCACAAACAGCTATCTCTTTCTGCCACCTTCCAAAACTATTTGGGAACTGAAGTCTGACCATGTAAAAGCTAATGTATTACTCAAAGGAGAGATGTAACCCTCTGGGTTTACAAGACTAATCTAGCACCGCAGGAAGAGCCAACAAGGTCAGCCACTTTTTCATAAAACAGAAGCGAGGGTCTAAATCAGTGGTTTTTAAAACCGTTAATATTTTCTTAAGACAGGGCCACATATACTCAAAGCTGAACTTGAACTTGCTTCTATGTCCTAAGTACAAGGACCACAGGACTAAGCCACTCTCCCTCTCCTCTCCATCCATTTTTCTTTATGCCAAAGTGGTTGGCAATCCTCCTGTGTCTGTATTTGAACCTTGGGTTTGTTTATTTTATTTTGCAAATAAGACTTATAAAGCCTTGCTAGAACCTTTCATCCAGCAAGGCACCCCATCAAGAGGCTCCGTTCAGTTTGGAAGCCATCACCTACACGCTGATGCTACCAGGAAATAGTTCACCCTTTGTTCTTGTCAGTGTGGGAAAGAGTCCCTCAGGAGTCCCAACAGAAGGGCTGCCCCAACATCTCTCTTCTTCGAAAACACCACAGCAGCTGATTCTGGCTACCCAGGGACAAAGTGCTCTGGGATAGATAAAACTGCAACAAGACAGAAGATAAGAGATGGCTCAGACAGAGCACCGACTACTTCTCAAGAGGACCCAGGCTGGTTTCTCCACCACCCACATGGTGGTTCACAGTTGTCTCTAGCTCCAGTTCCAGGGGATCTGAAGCCCTCTTTGGGTTTCTGAGGGCACTAAGTACAACATGGTGCAGACAAAACATAAGTTAAAAAGAAAACTTAAGATCAATTACTTCTGCCATCTCCTCAGTGATCTTCAAGTCATTCCTCAATCTTCCTGGTTGGCCCTGTGTGAATTAGTTAGGCTGGATGTGAGAAATGCAGGAGACAAAGAGCTATACTAATTCTGGACACTATTTTAAAATTAATACTAAAATGTCCATTTGTTTGGTGGAAGCCACTTCATACATCAAGAGAGACAATGCCACACTTGAGGTGGTACACCAGAATGCTACTGCCACAGCGTAACCAGCCAGGCCTGTGAGTGCACACATGGAGATTAACCTCTAGATGGTCCTACAACATCCAGAAGAGAAACAAGGATACAGCCGAGGACAAGGCATGCTCTCATATTAGCTAGGATGCTCATGGCCACAAACACACTTGTGGGTCTTTTCCTTTTTGTTTGAAAAAGAAAGACAAAAGAGTTAAGCTTGTGTATTTAAGGAATTTGTGTAGGTCAGAGAACTTTAAAGAGTTAGTTCTCAGGTAGGCATGGTGGCGCATGCCTTTAACCCCAGCACTTCGGAGGCAGAAGCAAGTGGATCTGAGTTCTAGGCCAGCCTGGTCTAGAAAGCAAGTTCCAGGACATCCAGAGCTACACAGAGAAACCCTGTCTCAAAAACCCAAAAAAGAAAAGAAACAAACAAAAGCTGCACCACACCCAGCACATGACAGCTTTTTAAAAATGAAAAGTCTTCATCACCTTCCTGCTGTTAACATTTCTGGAGACGGTAAGTTCTCGTGCAGCCAACTAAGGCTGACCTCAAACTCACTGTGTAACAGGTGTGAGCCTCCTGCCTCTACCTCTCAAGCCTTGGGCTCACAGGTGTGTACCACTGCACTTACTAAAAGCCGGGGAAGGCAGAGGCTTTGATACTTTGTGGATTGTTAGTGAGATGTTAGGCTGGCCTCATTTTTCCAAATTAAGTATTATATTATACCTGTCCCAGCACAGACGAACTTTTGAAACGTGGTAGGTGAACCAAGCCAGTCATACACAGCTATTGTTATTTGATCTTGTTCCTATGAAATATGTAGAAGTGAATCTCTATGTGGAGATCAGGGCAGCCTGGGGAGGTGGGATGAAGGTGTTCTGCCTATTGAGCTTCCCCATCCCTATTCATTCATTCATTCATTCATTCATTTTACATCCCGATTGCAGCCCTCCCCTCCCTTGCCTACTGTAATAGGTGCCAACTTCAACTAAACTACTGAATGTACACCAAAAGTCGGAAAGCTGTTACCAAAATAACAGAAACCCAAAATAAAGTAAAATTCTTACATCAATCACTCAAAGGCACAACACAATACAGCATCTTTTAGATTTTTTTATGTGCATGAATCTGATTCTCCCCTTTGTGGTGTTAGAGACTAGACCCAGGCTATCGAATAGGTTAAGGCTAAGTAAGCCTTAACCATCAGACCTACACAGCTGTACTTTTCTATCCTTTTTTAAAAAAAGATTTATTTATTAGCCGGGTAGTAATGGCGCACGCCTTTAATCCCAGCACTCGGGAGGCAGAGGCAGGTGGATTTCTGAGTTCGAGGCCAGCCTGGTCTACAGAGTGAGTTCCAGGACAGCCAGGGCTACACAGAGAAACCCTGTCTCGAAAAACCAAAAGATTTATTTATTATATGTAAGTACACTGTAGCTGTCTTCAGTCACTTTTTCTTCTCTCTCCAGCCCCACTCGCTGTAGCTGTCTTCAGACATCCCAGAAAAGGGCATCTGATCCCATTACAGATGGTTGTGAACTACCACCATGTGGCTGCTGGAATTTGAACTCAGGACCTTTGGAAGAGCAATCAGTGCTCTTAATCCCTGAGCCCACTCTCCAGTCCCCTGTAGATATATATATTTTTTCTTTTCTTTCTTCTTTTCTTTTTCTAAAAAGACGACGTATTCATAGTCCTGGCTGGCCTCCTCCTCCTAGAGACCCACCACCTTCTTCTGCCTTCCAAGTGGTGGTGTTAGAAGCATGGCCAATTTGTTTAAGACAGGGTTTCTCTATGTAGCTCAGGCTGTCTTGGAACCCACTCTGTAGACCAGAGATAATTAAAAAAAGCAGTTGGTGTTGAAAACCAGGTGAATTTACCATTGATGGGCTTTATCACTTCACGCACGTAATGATGACTAGGGCACACCTGTAAACGTTTTCTAGACTAGAACAAATTTCTAGAGCAAGTTGCTAGATGCAATCTAGGATGATCTTGGCATAGTTCCAGAACATTCTAGACATTGTTACTTTGTGTAATATAGCAAATGGAATCTGTCTCCATGGCCCCAAAACTTTTAACTACTAAAACAAAACATAATAAGACAAAAATCCCAACCAACCAACCAACCAACCAAAACAATAACAACAACAAAATCACTCAAACCAAAACAACCCACAAACTCACTAGACAGTTTTCTTGGGAAATTGGCTCCACTTGTAGAAGCCAAAAACAGTACAGTATATCATTAACAACGAAGGTCTTAGTGAACTCTGCCTCAGATGACAGACTACAAATTCAACTGCACTTGTTTGGCAAAACTGAGCATGTGGTATCAGAGGCCTTCAGAAAAATCCCATGTGTTGACATTAGACTTTGCCTTTCGTTTCTTTCTAGTAGTTTTAAGAGTTTAATAGAAGGACATCTTAGGAAAAGGACAATCGAAGTATTCTCAAAGGGAACAGAACACAACAAGTGCTGCACAGTGCTTTATTTAGCATACCAAGAAACTACAGCCTGTTCCTCAAATCACCAACTGACAAAATGACAAAGACACTCTAATGTTGCAGCTATCCTTCTGAATGCTCGCCATGGGTGAGCTCAAAAATTCAGAAAAATGACTTAAACTGATGAGTTGATGAGATGGTATCTAGGCCTTGCCAGCACAACATACTATCTTTTGATTACTATTTTTTGATCCCAACTTGTGGAGTCAACAGAGACTTTAAGACAATGGTTCTCAGCTGGGCAGTGGTGGCGCACGCCTTTAATCCCAGCACTTGGGAGGCAGAGGCAGGCGGATTTCTGAGTTTGAGGCCAGCCTGGTCTACAGAGTTCCAGGACAGCCAGGGCTATACAGAGAAACCTTGTCTCGAAAATCCAAAAAAGAAAAGAAAAAGACAATGGCTCTCAACCTTCCTAAGACCTCTTCCTTCAACCATTTATTACAGTTCTCATGTTACGACGACCCCCAACTTCATAACTGTAATTTCGCTTCTCTTAGAATCTTAATGTAAGTATCTGCTATGGAACCCTCCTGGGGTCACAACCCTGGCTGAGAACTGCAGCAGTAAGGTAAGGTGTAAGACACACCCTCTTATTCAAGACAGACACCGTCTATCACAGAGCACACTCTTGGCCTCCCCATCATCTACACCAGTAGCTGCCACAAAGTAGAAGCTCAATAAACAAGGCTCCATCCACATAAGATTATGCCAGGCTATGTCACAGAAATCTTCTGAAGTACCTGCTGTTGGGGCCATGCTGACAGAAGCAGGGAAGCCAAGCTCTACACGGCCTGCACTGGATCTCAACAGCCACCGTGCAAAGGCAAAGCTTGCTGGGAAAGCAGGTCAGTGATAAGCTAGAAACACAGTTTGTGCTATGACTATGTACAGGTATAGAAAGAGAAGTTGTACACACAGACACACTAATATCTATGTGTGTGTGTGAGTGAGTGAGTGAGAGAGAGAGAGAGAGAGAGAGACTGACTGACTGACTAAATCTAGACAAGTCAGGCAAGGAATAAGGTACCCGAGGCCGAGAAGTGGCATTTAAGGGACATTTAAGGTACATTAGTAGAGTTTTAGTCTGGTTAGTAGTGTTTATTAAGGGTTTCTCTGTGTAGCCCTGGCTGTCCTCGAACTCAGAAATCCGCCTGCCTCTGCATCCCAAGTATCTGAAGACATGTTAATACCAGGAATTAGCCAACGTGAGAACTCAAAGTATCACTAAGACACAAACTTTTCTGTGAAAGGTCTGTGAAGCCACTGGTGCCTTAGACATGAGGTAAGAGTGAGGGCACAGCAAAGAAAGGGGACAGAACCATTTCAGGGATACAACTTATCACCAACCCCAAACCCAACCTTCATTTTCTTTGATAAGAGTTTCACTATCCCTGGCCAGCCTGCAACTTACTTTATAGACCAGACTGGCTTCAAACTCTCAGAGATTCATTCACCCAACTCTGCTGAGATTAAAAGCATATTTGTCTTGAATCAAAACTTTTGTCTTTCAGCAAGACAGTTGTGTTCACAGACCAAAACATACCTGGCTTGATTTATAGATCTCAATGTCAAACTTCTTGAAAGGTAGGGTTGTCAGTACAGCTGCTATTTGCTAAGAAAGATGGTAAAATGCACGAGTGACCGAGGAGCTACTCAGAAACTCCACAGGCGTGTGCTGAACCCCTCGCTCTCCATATACTTACTAGCTTTGTGACCCTAAAATGTTACTTATCCTTCTATGAAATGAGAAGGCAGGAGAGATGGCTCCATCAGTACACAAGACTGGCTCCCACAGTCCACAGGCATCCACATACATGTTGCATATATCCACACAGATATACAAGCACATTAAAAATAAATAACTCTAAGTCTTTACTCTGGTGTGGTAGAGCACACAGTGGATCTCTGAATTCAAGGCCAGCAGGACTATATAGTTGAGACCATGCATCCCACTGCTCAAGTGCTCAGGCAGTGAGTCAATGCCAAAGCAGTTCTCATTACTTCCTCGAGCCAGATCAGATACTCTGAAAAGTCTAATGACCTTGTAGAAAGCTTAGGCTATGTTTTTCCTGAGAACCAGCTGTGGTTGCCATAGTAACATCTTTCTCTACACAGCATAGTGTGCATCTGTACTCACACAGACACACTGTAGTGGTTTTGGCAATAATTTGGGTACACGTAACTGAGCCATTCAAATTAGCACATTCTAGTGTTTACATTTAGTGGTACCTTCCTCAAATATTTATCTAATGGAACTTTTGCACACATATCACACCGAAGTAAGTAACTTTTAAGACTCATACTGCCACCCCCATGTCCAAGGAACAAAGAGAACGCTGTGATACAATACCAGGTTTAACTTGTTAAAGCCCCATCAATTTAAGAGCTCATTTTATTTGAAAAGATGATGTCTTGGTGATGTAATCTTTTAAAAAGAAAGCAGGGATGAGGACGCATGAGAGCGATGTATCTAGACTCAGAGCGCACAACCACAAAGGCTTTTCACTCCATCCAAGTCTAACACGACTGTATAGGCCACATGGAAGCGTGAGCCGCTGCCTGGGAAGAGGGCCACAGGCTTAGAGGTACTCACTTCCTGTCACTACAGCAGAGTGAACAACCTGGTTTAAGAGGAACCAGAACAAAAGCCATTCCAATACTCAGTGGGCCTAAGCGCAGCAGACATGTTCATTTATAATCCTGAAAGCAAAGCAAAGCATCCTGTATCTCAACGCTTTGTAATACTCTAATTATTATTAGAGTTATTTTAATACTCTAATCTTTCAAAGCCACTCAGGAATAACTTTCCACAACAATGAGAAATTATTTTCTACACCATTTAAAAATAACAGAACAGTTTATTTAAACAATGTTATCAAGCTGTTTCTCCCAGGGTCAAGGTTTAACAAAAGGCATGCTTTCCAAACAGGTTAACTTTCAACTTCCCGTGCAGCTGAGGAAGACTACTGCCTTCCAATTCTCCTGCCCTACTTCCCGAGAGCTGAGATTACAGGAAAGCCATGCACACAAGGATTCTACAGCATGAGGGATTCAGTTGCTGGCTCAACCAGAGGCATTTCATTTGCCTTTTGCGCCTGCAGTTTTTCATGATTTGGGGCACTTCTTGAATCAGAACAGCCCCAGCTCACCGCTCACAGGAGTAAGAATTCTAACTTCTCACAACTGCAATTTAAAGTTTAAAGCAGCCACAGCACCACATGCAGGTTTCTCCCCACATACTGTTTCTAAAGGGACCAATCACAAAGCTCCTTGGAGAGTTCAGAAAGAGAGGACAAAAGTTATGATTGCTAAACAAAGTCACTCCTCAGCAAAGTGAGACAGAAACCAGACAGCCCGAAGCACTGGAGCGGCAATGGGACGAGAGCAAGGTTTCTATTCAGACCCTGGACAGGCAACTATAGACGCACTAATGCGAACTGCACAACTCATATCCGTTTCTCGCGGGGTTTGTGTGTGTGTGTGTGTGTGTGTGAGAGAGAGAGAGAGAGAGAGAGAGAGAGAGAGAGACCAGACCCCATCCATGCAGGACAATAGACAATAGTGAAGAGCTCACAGAAGCACTGGCTGCAAAGATGGTTTTAGTAGTAAGTGCACTACTGTTTCTTCCAGAGGACCCACCTTGAATTCCCACCACCCACAGCTCACAGCCACCTGAACTGCAGTTCTAGGGGCTCTAACACCCTCTTGCCAACCTCCAAAGGTACTAGGCACTCACACAGTGCAGGCATACTTACAGGCAAACTACTCAGACACATTAAAAAAATCCAATAAATAAAGTCTTAAAAGTGCCCCAAGCACAGACCTGGACATCTAACCAAGACTGTCACTCACTGTATTGCTGCTAAATACATATACACCCCCCCCCCCCAAAACAAAGACATGGCCGAGAGAATGGTTTCTAGCTAGAAAGTCACACCGATGAGGCACTCGTCATTGTCCTCCAACACCTAGACAGGGTTTCTCTGTGTAGCCCTGGCTGTCCTGAGCTCACTCTGAACTCAGAGATTACCTTTCCTCTGCCTCCCAAGTGCTGGGATTAGAGGTATTCTCCATTTGGTTGAGACACTAATCTTTCACTCTTCCTTTGTGTCTGGGTATGTGCTCAAGTGCGTGTGCCCAGTGAGGCCAGAAGCGGATGTTGCTGGATGCTCTGGAGTTACGGGTGGTTTTGAGACTCGGTTCTCTACAGGAGGACATATCCTTAACCACTGAACAATGTCTCCAGCCCTAATCTTACTCAGTACTCGATTTTAGAGTAATGGGTCCCTATACCTAACAGTTTATCCCTACCAAAGGCTCTCAGCCAAGTCACATTAGAAGTGACACATAAGTCACCACCAGGAGTCACTTATAAATAAATCTAGATTCTAGCTGTAGAAGGATTAGGTATCAAGATGTAGAGGGACTCAGTCCTCTCTTCAAAAGCTAGCTCTGAAGTTGTTTGTTAGTTTTTTTGCAGCCCTCATATCTCCCAAACACGTTTCTGGAACAATGCTGATCCTCTCCCCAAGTTCCAGGACTGTTACAGCAACTGTCTGGGAAGGGAAGGAGAAGCGGCACTATGGACAGATGGGAGTGCCTCTCATAAGGCAAAGGGCTGTGATCACACACAGTGAGATGAAGGAACCTGAATGCTACAGTATATCTGACATGGACAAGAATGCGCCCCACATTCTGAGGCCCTCCCTGCTCGTACAGCCTCTGTAATCAAGTTGATACAGCTACCCCTACTTGTAGGAAGCAGGCCAATAGATGGAAATCTTTCCTTCCAATGGGACAGAATATAATCTCACTAAACTGGAAGAAAGGCAGGTGGGTCATGAAAAGGGCAGGTGTGAAAAGTACTGAGACACTAGAGACAAAGGAGGTAAAAAACCAACCTTCTATCTGAGCAACAGGATAAGCGAACAAAAACCCATGGCCAGAAAGGCTGGGCAAGACATAGATGGCTTGCACTGCATTTTCACCATCAAGATAGGAAACAGCCAGTTTGCCAACAAGTCAATAACTCTGCTGAAGTACCCATTTGGTGAGTTAGCATTAGTTTATACTAGCTTCATAAACCATATTTCCATACTGACAACACGAAAAGCCATACAAACTTTAGTAAGGGATGACACTAGCTGCAGGGACAGCAACATCCAAATTTATGTAATAGCAACAAAATGTCAAGTTCTTTCAGTCTCACTAAAATTACCCACTTAGGGAGCAACTTCTCCCCTCCATGTCTCCTGGACAAGCCAATGAAAACTAAACTACTACTGAGAAGTATTTTACCTTCCAAAATTTACAAGAGGCTTTATGACACGCATAAAGTTCTCTGACAAGTTGAACAAATAGCCTACGTTTACACCCATAAAATAGTATAGACACTACGGGGAAACTATCGAACAAAATTAAAAAAAAAAAAAAAAGAAAACACCAAATTTTCTTTAGTATGTTAAAAGTCACCATAAACTATATTTCTAATACTTAAATATCTTATTTGTATCGAATGTGACAATCATTCTCAACTTAAAAGTCCCAATTCTTTTTTTTTTTTTTTTTTGCCAGATAAGGGACTGGAGAGATGGCTGAGTAGTTAAAGAGCATTGACTGCTCTTCCAGAGGTCCTTAGTTCAAGTCCCAACTATGACACGGTGGCTCACAACCACGTGTAATGGGATGTGATGCTCTCTTCTGGTGTCTAAAGACACACCAGACAGTGAACTCATACATAAAATAAATAAATAGATCTTAAAAAATATATTCATATTATTGGCATCAGATCCTATTACAGATGGTTGTGAACCACCACGTGGTTGCTGGGAATTGAACTCAGGACCTCTGAAAGAGCAGTCAGTGCTCTTAGCCGCTCAGTCATCTCTCCAGCCCAAGTGTTTTTCATTTTTAATCTACCAAATATCAGTTTCTTTTACCCTTACAATAAACCAGCTATTTCTTAAGATGCAACTTTTCACAACTGAATTTGTAGAACAGACATCAGCATTAAGATAAACAGCCAGTGTAATTCTGAACATTTCTGCTTTTTCCAGACAAGGTTTCTGTGTAGTCTTGGCTATCCTTGAACTAGCTCTGTAGACCAGGCTGCCCTGGAACTCACAGAGATCCACCTGCCTCTGCCTCCTAAGTACTGAGATTAAAGGCGTGCTTAACGTTTCTGTTTTCTAAAGAGTGAATTCTTTTTGATAGATATATTTTTAAAAAATTTGCTACAAAGAACAATCTCATATATAGCATATTGCATAGATATCTATACTTTCAGTAATTAAGCTTATTGGTCAATTACTTTTGAGGTTTTGTGGAAATAAAACCTGCTCAATATTATTAAGTTAAAATGCTACCAGATTTTTTTCTCAACTCTGGTTTAAGACAAAGAATCTAAGTAAAATCAGTTCATAATCAGTGTTTCCTATATAAGGTCTTGAGAACCAAAATTTAAGATCTGGTTATTTTCAATGTCTAGTAGACTATTAAAATAGTCAGAAGAAAATCTTTCAACAAATCAAGACAAAGTTAATGAAATAGAACATTTACTTCACTATTCAGGTTCACTAAGGCTGTTCACATACTATAGATTTCAGTTTTCACGGATGGGGCCAGGGACAGCTCAGCTGCTCTTGCAGAGGACCAAGTTCGGTTCTCAGCACCCTCACCACCCTAACCATCAGAAACTCCAATTTTAGGAAATCTACTGCTCTCTTGGTCTCCATGGGCACTGCAGGCGCACAGAGCATGTCCATCTATGTAGAGATGACATTTATCCACTTAGGATAAAAACAAACTCCCACGTTCTAACCCTCCCTTTTTGTGTCAACCCAGCAGCTAACTGTTTAAACTGCAAGTCCATCCACTCTCACACCCTACAAGGTCCCCTGAAGGAAAAATGAGCCCACCATGAGGAAAGCAGTCAACTCTGTCGTTTCATTTCAAAGGCACACTGGCAAGCCTAATCTTAAACACATACTCGGACAGGAGGCTGCTCTCTTAATATTCACTTTGTGTCTAACAAATACAATGCCACAGTATTTCAAGATTACAGTCCTCCTTGTAGTTAATATTGGACCGTGTAAGAAAAAATATAAATAAATAAACCACGAGTCCAATGCAGTCTCTTAGAGCAATACTGGTAACAAGGTGCCCCCTTTTCACTTATCAAAATGTTACCTGACAGCAACTTAAAACAAAACAAAACAAACAAAACCTCAAACCTAACCAATCATCTTCAAGTATTAGTTACATATATTCATTTGATATCCTGTAATTCATCTTGGCACGTCGATGTAAGATGTCTGTAACAGTAGGATAAATCATTCAGATACCAGCATCCACTGTCAATCTTCCCAAACAAGAACAAGTGCATGGTAAGGCACTTTCAGATCAATCCAGACACTCCTACCAGGCTACTCACATCTCTACCAATGAACTACTTTCCCCAGACCCCTTTAACCAAGTAATTAAGGCTTTCAGAAGCTTAGCAAGTCTTGAGATAGACTACTTAAAACTTTACACCCAATAGTGTAGAATGCAATGATTATAACATCATTGACCTTAAAATTTTCTCTTAAAAGAGACACACATCTTAAATGTTCAGAACCCACTACTGCAAGCAGCTCTAACAAGTTCCTTGAGGAACGTGGCTAGGCTGAAAATCTGGAAGATTAGGTTTTGGTGGTTATCAGGAGGAAGTCTCTAGCTTTCCTGATGCTGCAGTCCCCACCCTCCAAAATGATATACCCACCGGTGTGAACTGACAATGATATACCCACCGGTGTGAATTGACAATGAAGTCCAAAGAGCAAGGCAGGGAACGGAGTCCAGATCCTCAAAATGGCAGTACAGGGAATAACCACTAGGCCACCTATCAGTTCAGTACAAAAAGTGCAACCCTGTGCATCCCGGTGTAAAAGTTGGGGCCTAGGTTTCGTACTGTGCATCTCACACCTATGGAAATAACAACAGGAGTAAAATCTACAGAAATCCACACACCCTAAAACGGTGGTTACACACTGAAGACTGGTGTCAACACTTGCAGAGGCAGTTGGCTACTGACAGTGTACTGCTGGAAGGCTGAAGGCAACACAATTTTGCAATTAACTCTATTAAATTTGACAATGAGGAACTCAATAGGGACCTGATGTTTACCAACAAAGCCTTGCAAATCCTGACACCCATCTCTCATGACTATCAAAATCATCACCCCACAAAAACCTCTCAAGAATGACTTCTCACTCTCAAAAGAGTTGGAGAGACTTGGATTGACCAGTGATCCCCCAAGCCCATGACTTTCAGGTTTTAAACAACCCCCTTTACCACCTGGCCTAGGAAAGAGATGTCAACACATCAAACTTTAAGGTGAAGGAATTCTTGAGAAGGGAACCTATGACCCAAGGATGTGCACCAAAGTGATTGATCAGCAATCAAAGTCTGAGGGTGAACAGGTTTGAGAAAGTAAAAAGAACAACTTTCCAAACGGAGAAGTGGCTTTCTTAAATAAAATCTCTCTCTAGACTCACTTAATCCTTCGCCATGTTGCTGTCAGTTCACCCAGTACAAGTCTTGCTGGGCCCATTTTCCCATGGTCTGTAGAAGGCGCTGTTAAGCACATCCTGTTCTAGTTCTGGGGCCCTTCCCCCCTCTGCAGCCTTACCCAGTGCAGAGAATGCGCCCCCTACTGACTCGAACACTCAGTGCCTTTAACCGACTTGGCTGCAGTGCCTTTTGGGTGGGGGCTGGTATTTTCTTCATGGCCATAAACCAGAAGCAACAATGCAGATTTATCAAGAAACTGCACAGAGCTATCCAAGAGACACCCCCCCCCCCACATCCCATTGTGAAGGTTCAAGACACAGGCACAAGAAGCATCAGGGATGGGAACAGGGCGTTTGGGGCTGGACAGCATTAAAATGGCTAACACAGGAAACAGTTTGGTTCTTTTTCCCTCCTAAGCCTTTGTCTGTAAAATGGGGTTATAACAAGAACTGTCCAGAGGACCTGGTGACTGTAAGAACACTGAGAAGACACTTGGGGTGTGTGACAGGGAGTGAGACTAAAATGAATATTAGACTTCAGAGCTCAATCTTGGAGAGAAGAAGAGAAGCAATCGCGCCTTTTCTAGCAGACAGGCATCCAGATTGGGGGGTGGGGTGGGGTGGGGAGAAGGACAGGCAGCCCAGAGGAAAGAAGAGGTGAATAAGAGGGTGCTCAAAGAACTACTCCCCATTCATTGCATTCGGGAAGAAAAAAAAAAAAATCTTTCCACGGCTTTCTGGATTTCCATTTTCTAACTGCAAAGCTGATCAGAAAACTCTGAAGAGGGAGTGCTGACCAGGTAGCCCAGATTGAGAGCAGGGCTGGTGAAGGGCTGTGGTGGTAGGATGGGAGGGAAACTGGCATGTTGTTGGGGAGGTAAAGACTTTCACCCTGTGCCATGCACGCTCCCCGCCCCCCAGGCCTTTCACCCCTTCCCCCCAGGCCTAGGGTGGGCAGACTTGGCAGAAGGCTGGTTCCGGGGACTGGGGGAGTGCAGGGGGGGAAGGGGCGGGAGGGGATTAGTTCTGGGGATGAGAGCGAGCGGGGTTCGGCTGGGGGCGGGGTGGGTGCGGGAAGATGCCACCAGCCGCAAAAGCCCTGGGTGGCCGGCGGCCTCGCGGGGCGGAGAAGAGGGTCGGGCTGCAGGAGGGCTGCGGCCGGTTCAGAACAGTGTGTGCACGCGGAGCACAATGACCGCGCCCGGGACTGGCGGCGGGCAGGGCCGCGGGCTTACCTTGGCTCGGCCTCGAGGCGTGCGCGGGGCCGGCGTGCTCCAGGGCCCGGCGGCGGGTGGACGGCGGCACGGCGATGGCGCCGAGGACGCGCCCGGGGCCTCGTCGCGCTCGGGCTCCGGCTCGAGCCGCGGCCGCGGCTGCTGCCGGGGGGCGCGGCGGGCGCAGCAGAGCGGCGGGCGGCGGCGCGGGCAGTGCAGACAAAGGAGGGGCGGAGGGCGGCGGAGGGCGTGGGGCCGCGGCTTCACCGTCGCGGGCGGGCGGCGATAGCCGCGCGGCTCCTCGGCGGCGGAGACCGAGAGAGGGAGCTGTGTCTGAGGAGACGCCAAATCCCCCCCGAGCGCGGCGGGAGGGGGAGGGGGCCAAGATGGCGGCGGGCGGGGGGCGGGCGCTCAGCTCATGGGTCCCGGCGGCGGCGGGTAGACCGGGCCGGCGGTGGCGGCGGCTGCGGCGGGAGGGGGGAGGGGGCTGGTCCCGCGTCTCCCCTCAGCAGACAATACAAGCGCCTCGGAGCAAGTCCCCGAACCTGCCCTAGCCAAAATGGCGGCCGAGAAAGAGCGGAAGTGACGTAAGCGACTCATTAGCATAAGAGGACTCATTGTCCAGCTAAGGGGGGGGGCAAGTACCCCCTACCCGGCGACCCCCCCCCCCAGGGGAGTGCTCTCCGGTCCTCAGCGGCGGCGACCCCTACTTTGCTTATGGGAAGGTGTCCCCAGCTCCCCCAGCCTCGCCTGGGGAAGATTATATAATCCCCACTGAGGGGAGCTCTCGCGAGAACGTGGAGGATTTGCCATTGACCCACTAGGAGGCGCCGTGGATAATGGCCGCACTGCGCTCCTGGGTGCCTTCCTCTGGCCGCAGCGCCGCCGGCGGAGGCAGAAGCAGCAGGCCGCAGCACGCCTCGACAATCAGTCAGGTGGCTGTACTGGGGATCCCTGCGCGGGCCCATCTGGGCCAGATCTACATCTGGCGGGAGGGTGCCTGGGGCTGCCCCAAAGCTCCACGTGCTCACAGGGCCCCCACTCTCAAGAGCTGAGAGGCTAATCGAAGGGTTGAGCCTGATGCCTCCTGCCTTAAATGAGGTGTGAGGCCCTCGTGTTTCTCACATTTTCTTGAGATGACATAGCTCTGAGGCCATGTCAGCTCTTCTTGTGGATTGGTATGGGATGGACAAGATCTTTAGCTTTACAGTTTTGCTGTTCCTTGGACTCATGACATTCTTCCAACTCATCAGATGGCCACTTCTCCTTGACTTAAAAAAAACCAAAAGTGGTATTTGTAGAGATGAGGCCATTGGATTGTCAACGGCTAAGGATGAAAAGTTCTGGCACTCACCACAATTCTGATAGGTGACAGCACCTGGACCGTTGGCTTTGTAACTTTGGATCAGCCCCAACCAACAACATACCATGTCAACATCAACACTCTTGGGTCCACTTTAAATGAACAGTAGTTACCCTGGAGTATATAGGGTTGGCTAAAAGCTCTGAAAAGTAGCGAGTGCAGTTGTGAAGGACTGGCCACCCCTCCCCAGTATGTGGCCTCTACACTTGCTTAAGTTGCACATTTTGAAAGAATTCGACTATACACACAGCTCAGTGGCTAAAGGTTTCCCTAGGAGGTTGAACAAACCTCCACCTGACACTTATTTTTTGCAATTATATATAATATGTATTTAAATACCTAATCAATACTTCCAACAATAGAAAACAAGGGATAGAAGCTGTTCAAAAGGGGTGGGGCTGAGGCCTTTCATCAAAGGACTAGAGATGGGGAACTACACAATGCAGAAGCCAGGCAGACTGAAGCAGGCAGAGGAAATTCATCTCTATAGTTCTTAGATACTTGATTTCAGAAAGTGATAACACAAGTATAAAGAACATCTGCATTTCATCAGTGCTTCACTTTGAAGAACAAAAGGTGCTGGATTCAGACGGACAACTTAAAAAAAAGTGCATGCTTATGTCACCAGATTTAGCACAAAAAACAGCTTAAAAATTGAGCAACATTCTTCTCTAAATGGCTTCTGAATGCTGGTGTTCACTGCTCAAACACGCTCAGTGACAGAGTGATTGTATACAGGCTAAGTACTGAGAAGATGAAAAAGACCAAAGTCCTCTGCGCCAGTGAGCCGCAAGGCAGCAATGCTGTATCTACAGTGACTTCTGAGGAGGTGGCTGCTTAATGTCTCTTCCATATATTCGACACTGGAAACTTAATGCCTTTCTCAGCACTCAAAAAAACAATTTGAAAATATTATAGTCCTATGACTTTGGCTTAAAACAAAATTTAATTGAACACTAAATATTCTAGTTAGTAAGGAAGAAGTTGCTTCCCCATGGATGCTCAACAAGCTTTGGCAAAGGGGAGCACAGCAACAGTTGCCCTTGTCTGAACGTGCGCTGTGGGCCCAGGTGTGGGACTGACTACCTGGCAAGGCTTTCATGCTCAAAAATCAGGGAAGGTTTACCTCAGGTTCACTCTTGTTACAACCAGCGAGATAGATAGAAGCAAACATTCAAGACTTTCAGTTTCTTTAGCAGCCCAAGTAAGGTGGGAAACCGAGTATGTACACAGGTTGGGGTGTATGATGGGGCACACCACAATCCTAGCACTCGAGAGGCAAAGGAAACGGGGCCAGTAATTCAAGACTAGCTTTGACTACAGAGTAAGTTGGAAGTCAGCTTGGACTATGACACCCAGACTCCGTTCACTAACTGTGATTATGCAGTAACTTAGAGACAGATGTCTCTTCTTTTCTTCTTGCAAAGGCAACTAGATCTCATGTATTCACTCAAAACCTAAAACATGCATGTAGGAGACAGGCAGATGGATCTCTTGAGTTTGAGGCCAGTCTGGTCTACAAAGACAGTTCCAGGACGGCCAGGGCTACAGAGAGAGATCCTGAAACATACTACATGATCTGAAAGCTATGCTAGAGCTAGGAATCCACTGACTGGATAAATGAAGTATGTGCACTGGCTGCATGGGGACAATTTATCCTTCATTTTAACAAGCAGGACATTTTTCTGGATGAAGAAAAACAGTACAGATATTTTTTCTGTCATGGTGACAAGTTTTGTTGAGGTATTGAAATAATGTACAAACAAATATTTTGAGATAAAACAAGATAAAATACTTTTCTTTCCAATAGAAGTTATTGCTCAAAAAGAAAAAACCAAGAGCACAGTTACGTGGCCCCACTGCCGAGCTGTTTTCCAACCCACACTGGACACTCGGAAAACATCTGCTTTGATTGATAAAGCATTCACCAGGCTAATGCTAAGCTGCATGCATGGAGTACTGCTTCATCTAGGTTCAAAAAGCTGAGATGGATTTAAGGTCAAAGATTTTATTTCTTTTCTAGTTCATACATTAACTGTATTTTGTAAACATAATTAAGCTTCCCTTCCTAACATCTAGGTATAAAGAACTAACAATCTAGTTTTATGAAGTATTCCATATTCTTTCTGATAAGAAACTTCACTCCCATTATCTAAATGAAAGCAGCAACATTTTATGCAAAACCTATATACATTTATTTATAGGAATTAATACAGTATAATGTACATGAAAACTGAGGACATTGCTCACTAGACCAAGAACTTTAAATTTTAATTTGAAATATAAAATGGAGTTTCTCCAGAGAAAAGATCCATATTAAATGCATCTTACCTGTGGCTCATGTGTTAAGAGAACATTGATAAAAATCAGTGAGTCGGGCTTCTCTTACTTTTAATTGAAATGAACACGGGAAGCATAAGTGAATAATTTCTTTTATGTAGTAGCAAAGAGAGTCAATAACCCTTTCAGGAATGAGACTATTTCATTTCCTCCCAACTTGGATTCACCATAAACTCGATCCACAAATGAAATTGGAACCTGGATAAGAAACACATCATACATTAAAGTCGGTCTGCAACCAACCACAGTAGTGAGCTCAGGCTATAGCATTCTCAACACAGAGCAAAAAGCCCTCAACCCGCAGCACCAGGACTCTATGTCCATTGAATCACAGCTCTTAAGGTAACTGTCTTTGACGCTTATTATCTAAAGTAAGTCATCTGGATCAAATCTACAGCTATCTGAAGAGCACTGACCTGAACACTATGTTAGTGCACTCACTTCAGGGTGTATCTCCAGTAAGATGGTTTGTCAGTTTTTTCTCCCTTCAAATTGTTAGTTTACTGTCACGGAGGAGTTAAATTACAACCCTTCTAATGTTCACAAGACAAAAGGCATTCTGGGAGGGTAGTGTTTTCTTGCTCTGAGTACATGTTTGGTACTGGATGTGGGGTCATCTCTAACTCACCACCCAGCCTGAGAGACAAACCCTGCCTCCAGCCTGTGTTCTATAAGCCCTGAACATTTACTAAAAAGAAAAGCAGCCAAGTACGAGTCAGAAGAGTACAAGTCTGATGTGCCTGAAAGGCCATTATTCAGAAGGAAACACTCTTCAGTATAAATAAACCACAGTAGGTCAAACACACTGATCTGAACGCCCACCTGTTAGTGTGTGGACATTCCAAGTAACTGGAAGTCCAAGACATTGCTAAACCAGCAGTTAGGAAAGCATGCTTTTGTAAACCTTTTCCCTTTCTGGGGAGTAGGACACAGGACTTAGCAACCATCGCTCACCTCACCAATGGTGTAATTCATCTGTCTTGCTCGAACAATCATTTCCATCTGAAAGACATAGCCTTTGGAGACACATTTTTCTATTAATTTCTGTAGAACATCTTTTCTGTACAATCTGTAAGAAAACAGGTGTGTATGTATGAGCGTCTGGCCTATCTACACACTTCCCAACCTTTCAGAACTCACTGGTGTCTACAATCTAAACTCTCAGTAGTCACTGGTGTACAGACGTTCTCAGAGCTTGTGATCACCTCTCTTGGCTATGAAGTATATGGTAGGAGCTTAGAATAGTTTTGAAGATGAGTTCTCAGTATCTTCTTGAGATATATCTTATAAAAAGTTATGAAGATGTGGTCAATTAGACACCTGATACACAAGCACCTGTCCCTTGAAGCGGCCATGCTGGAATGGCAGGGTGACCGATGAGTGATGACACGAGCCATGGTAACGAGCAGTCTTAGCACTAACCAGTGTCTGC
Source organism: Rhynchomys soricoides (assembly GCA_019843965.1). Taxonomy (NCBI): domain Eukaryota; kingdom Metazoa; phylum Chordata; class Mammalia; order Rodentia; family Muridae; genus Rhynchomys; species Rhynchomys soricoides. The sequence goes on along the minus strand of JADRCH010000158.1, from coordinate 885,018 downwards.
TCGCCAACATGGGCTAAGGTCCTGAGGACAGTCGGGTCATTCCAGAACAGCTGTCAGACTACAGAGGAGCTGAGTTAGACCAGGACTAGGCACCACAGGGTGTAGGCAATCCTTCAGCCTGCTTTGACAGTGGAGGTCACGGCACTTGTGGTAGGCAAGTCCACTTTGTCAAGCTCTCAGTCTATAGTAAGGTGGGGCAGGCTTGTGGGGAAGCCAGTCCTTTGTTCAGAAAACCCAAACAGCAGGAGGTACCATTAGAAGGGTTTTATTTATTTATTTAAAGCAGTAGGTAGGGAGGTTACAATTTCTTTTTAAATTGAAAGTTTATGGGTGTGCGTGTGTGCATTTAGATCAGGGACTGTTTCTCTTCTATCACGGATTCCAGGGATAAAACTCAGGTTGTCAGGCTTTTGTACCCTGCATCTTTACCTACTGTACTGGCCTTCTTTATCATGTATGTGTACATTTATAAGCTATAAATGGGAATTGGCATAGCTACATTCTGAAGACCAAAGGACTTATCTGAAACCCAACTCTTCCTCCAGTCTTCCTGAAGCTCCTGTAATGTTCAGCTTTTCTATGTGGGTAAAACCGACAGCACAAACTCATCTATAGAGAGAACAAGCTAACTAAAAAGCCAAAATAGTAAGGCTCTAGGATTCTTCTGCTGAGGTTGGGATATGCACGTGCTGTTCTTCAGAGTACACCAGTAGCAGCCATGTTCCCAATGGGCAGCTAAGCCCAGCACTGAGGTGAACAAGCATGCCAAAGTCCTACATTTGACCTGGAAAGCAGGAGTCTAACACGGTGCCTGTAAGAAGGTTCTAGGGAGCTTCAGCCTGCTGACCATTAGTGTGGAAGTGTGACTGAGTCACTGCTCTTTCTTGGGGTGTGGGATCTGTATCCAGCCCTGGTTGTGCTGCTATGTACTATGTAGATCAGGCTGGCCTCAAATTTGAGATCCTCTTGTTTCAGCCTCCTGCATGCTGGGATTAACATGCCCTGCTGAGAAAGCAGCTCTCAACATCCTAATGCAAAGCATCCAGGAACAAGTTGCAGAGATAGAAACACTGTACCTGAAACTTCCTGTTAAGTCCGATGCTCCCGGTCTCAGCAAAATCTGAGTTATAAAATTGGCCCCACGGCTGCCAAATTAATCATATTTTCCTTATTAAATATGCGTTAAAAACAAGAGAAACATATCCAAGAGCAGAATGTTAAAAATATCAGTCATTAATAAGTAAGATACCAATTCATACACATAAAATGTTAATTCTCTAAGAACAGAGAGACAGTGAAATGAAATCTGATGCTTATTAGAAAATAGGCATTTTTCTTTTAAAAAAAAAAAACCCCTTGCAAGTGAAATAGAGAAGAGACCTGAAAGTAACCATCCTACATATGAGAGAGGGGCAGTCAGTCGAGTGTTTACCCGGCCTGTTAAAGGCCTGGGCTCCACCCCAGCACTGTGTGGACTGGGCGTGACTATAACTGCCTGGGCTATGCGAGACAGTCACACAACTCCCGCACTCAAGCTGAACTTTCGCTAAGAAGAAACCCAGTCATTTAAACGTGTAAGTGCTTTTGTAGGAAGATCAGGAATTCCATAAAAAGTTTCTTTTTCAGATTCCAGCAAACAGAGATGGACTTCACACCTAGCATGTCGGTACAAGTCTACTGTGCTAGGCAGCACTCAGAAAGCTGAAGCAGGAGGATCACAAACACATGGCCAGTCAGGGAAACAGAGGTCTGAAGAGAAACAGAAAGAAAGCAGAGGAGTGCCTCAGGCGGTGGTTGGAGACTGAGTCTGCTTACCTAAAATACCAGTACACTGGGGTAAATTGGAGGTGTTCCAGGTTTTAGAGAATGGGACGCTCAAAAGAAGGTGCAGGACTAGAGAGAATGGGGGTGGGGCGGTGACTCTCTAATCTCCTAAAAGAAGCTAATCCCATCAAAGGGTTTAGTCTTTACCTTCCAAAGACCAAAGACTACAACACCAGAGGTTCTCATTTAACATAGGCATTTGTGAAACAGTCTAAAAGACTCTAGATTAACAGAATCCAATACAATTACAAGCCATTAAGAGACTGCTATATTAACATTTCAAAGGGAGAGCCTGAAGATAAGACTTTTGCAAGGCAGACAGGTTCTGAAAGGTTTAAGGTGGAGAGTCATTCACTCTCCAGAATCCAAAACTAAGGTTTCCTTAAAGAAGATCATTTGCTCATGCCAGACCCAGTCTTGCTCTTTCTGCCTCCAACTTGATCAAGATGGAAGCTTGTAGCTAGTGCCCTAGCACTATGCCTACCTACGTTCCCGTTGCTATGCTTTCTGCCAATCACGGATTAACCCTTTAAAGAAGTCAGCTGGCCCCCCAGTTAAATGCTTTTACAATTTGCTGTGGCCATGGTGTGTCTTCAGAGAAATAGGATAGTAACAGAAATTCGTAAGAAATGCTTGAGATAATTTTTGGCTTGAGCTTTTTTGTTTGAGACAAGGTCTTAATCATCCCAGGATAGCCCTGACCCTACTTCCACAGTGCTGGGTTATAGTAGTGGGTTAATTACTTCATCTAGTGGGTGCAGATGTGCTAAGAACAGAACCCAGGGCTTTCTACATATTAGGCAATCATCCCCAGCCCCACAAACAATACGTTTATATTCTGCTGTTCCGGGATGGTCCTGTGCACCATGGTGTATTCAGACGCCGAATTCTATGCCCAGGCATCTGTTTGCAGTCCAGACCTTGGCATGGTCGAGCATTTCTAGTCTCGATGTTATGTAATTGTTTGAAAATCATCTCTGATTGGTTAAAAAAGAGCCGATCAGCATACAGCTGGGCAAGAGAGGACAGAGGAGGTGGGACAGCCAAGCCCAGTGAGGGAGTCCCAAAGAAATCAGAAGGGCGAGGAGGAGAGGAAGAGAAGGCGTGGAGAGACCATGTGGTCACCATGAGCCAGAGCAAGACTCAGATTGAAGGTAAGAACCACGTGGTTGGGAAGTGGGCAGCCTCAGAGGGTTAGAATAGTTCAGAACCTGCCCAGCATAGTGCTTGTTAATAAAAACACCAGGTCTCTGTGTGTTCATTCAGGAGCTAAAACAGGCTGGAGTGGGTGTAGAGGTGCACCCTGCAGTTATTTGGGAGTAAAGGGGCATAGCAGGCCACCTCCCCCACACATTTACACTCAATGTCCAACATGCTATGCAGAAATGCAAGCACAGAGCCTGAGAAAAGTTTTGGACACAGGAGCTGCAGCGTGGAAGGTGGGGAAATGTTTCCTTAACAATAGCAGTTGCTCAAGCAGGCCTGGTGCTCATGGCTCCTTTAACACTCCCCACCCCCATTACTATTATACTTTGTTTCATATTAGTTCATTTATTTAAGATAGAATCTTGTTATGCTGCCCAAGTTGGTACCAAAAGCCTGTATTTAAGCCATCCCCCGCTTTAGCTTCTTGAAGATGGGGGTCAATAGGTACTTGCTAGAATGCCTGATGATGATGGGTTTTTAACTGGGTGGGTGATGGTGTGACCCCTTATGTGGCTCAACTGACCCTGAACTAGAGTATTCTGACTAAAATGTGTTAGAAGTCACCAGCTGTGGGTCTGAATTCTAGTTGTGGGTTACACTAATGAGACCTGAAGCCTACAAAATACAGACAGTAACTACTATCATCAGACAAAACTAAATACAACTAAATGGCACAACTAAAAGGTAGAATGTGCCCAGGATTTGGACTTCTTAGTTTTAGCTCATAGGTGAATTAACGACCAAGTTCAAAACGTCTTTGGAGGTTAATAATTTGTTTTCAGCCCCAGCTGAGCCTGCCTCCAACCTCTGGAGAATCTCAGTCGCATGGTCAGCAACAGGTATGAGGACAGGAGCTGCTGTGTGTTCTCTCCTTAGGAGAGACTGAAAACCACTATTTGTCCAATCTCATTGTTTTAAATGACTATCCCAAGATTCCATAATTGAGGTGAACTTAATCTGCAACTAGATGAGGCATGGACAGAGACATCACTGGTAGGTGCCAATTTCTCCTTCCCAACACTGTGATACTGAATGGGGTAGACTGGGTCCCAGTTCCTTAGGGGTCTTTAAACCAAGTGCCAGACTATTCGCTCACTATTTTTCATAGTGGTCCACTTGTGGTGAATGGTGGTTTCTATCATTGTTTCTCCAAAGAAGCCATGTGAAGAGGTTGGGGAAATAGCTCAGGCAGTAAAGTGCTTACTTTGAATGCATGAAGACAAGAGTGGGTGGGATCCTTAGAATCCTCACTGAAAAGCCAGGCATGGAGGTGTGCTGGGGTGGCCAGCCAGACTAGCCTGAACTGCAACATCCAAGCCAATGAGAAACCCTATCTCAAAATATAAGTGGACAGTGAGGTGTATACTCACTCACTCATTCTCCCTCCCTCCCTCTGTCGGTGTCTGTCTGTCTCTGTCTCTCTTACACACAACGACTACTCTACCTGTGTGAGAAGCTATCAGAACTGAGAGGCCCAGCTAACTACCAGCAATAACTGCCTGATATGTGACCTGCTAGCATGGCCAACCTGTGCTGCAAAAAGCTAGCTGCAGAAGCAAGGCCAGCTCCAGGTGAAGGCCGAGGAACAGCTACCAGTCAGTCCACAGAATCCTATTCAACTTGCTAGACAGTATCAGAAATCTAGAATGCTGGCTTTAAGATGGACAGAGTAAAGCTTTGAACAGGTAAACATATTAGGTAACACACTGATGAGAAGCTTCATTCTAACCAAGCCCTGTCTACTTCAAATGATTATTCCCAAACTGAGTTATACAAACATGCACACATACCTGATTATCTTTCTTTTCAAATCCCATCCATAAACACCCCCATTCCCCCTGTAGCGAGTTCCAGAGACAATATCAAAATTACCCTCCTTTTGTTTCCTGTAAAGAATAAAAGAGGAAAAACAAACAAAAACACAACCCAACAAGCTCAATTAGAAAAAGCTGTTGAGCTTTCAACAGGCATCTTCATAAGCCACGCAATCAAGTTTTAAGCGAAACAGAGTTAAAGCATGAAGCCAGGTGACCTGACTGTCCAAATGAGTCTGTCAAAGCGCACATGGATCTTGTGTTTTAGTTAAAACTGTAAAAATTTACTATGTATGGGTGTTCTGCTTACATGCATGTTAGCACCCCATGTGTAGGCAGCGGCCTCAAGGGCCAGAAGGTGGTGCTGGATCTGTTAGAACTGGAGTTACCAACTGTCGTGAGATACCACACAGCTGGGAATTGAACCCGGGCTTTCAGGAAGAACAGTCAGTGTTCTTAACCACTGAGCCATCTCTCCAGTCCCTTTATTTACTTTTCTTATACTGAAGCATGAACCCAGAGATTCTATCTACTGACTTTACCACATGCTAAATAACCCCCCACAGCCCCAGCCTGCCTGCTGTTTCTTACAGAAAACAGCCATATATCCTCTGAGAGCTCTGTTCTATTTGTAAACTTAGAACCCCCATAAGTCAGTGGAAACCCCCATTCTTAAACTGGGGCAAACAACGTCGACAATGATAACGGTTTCACCAAATGCTCCAGGCTGGCCTTGCATTTATAAGGCTCCTCCTGCCTCTGCTTCAGCAGTGTTGAAATTACACGTTGCCTGTGCCCCCCCTTTTTTTTGAGACAGAGTCTATGTAGCCCTGGGTGTCCTAGAACATTCTACATAGACCTCACTGGCCTTGAACTCAAAGATCAGTTTGCCTCTGCCTCCTTAGTGCTGGGATTCAGAGGAGGGTGCCAGTGCACTTAAAAAGCACCCCCTCTTGTTATTGTTTATTTATTTATTTTTTTGAGACAGGGTTTCTCTGTGTAGTCCTGGCTGTCCTGGAACTCACTCTGTAGACCAGGCTGGCCTTAAACTTAGAGATCCACCCGCCTCTGCCTCCCAAGTGCTAGAATTAAAGGCGTGCACCATCACCACCTGGCTCATTTCCTCTTTTAAGCAGTGGCTGCTGCCTGACAAGGTAGTGAGGGATTACACTGTGGAGTTTTATGATGCCCAGAATCCTGGCCCCCTTGGACCAAACCCTACTGTCTATGGTCCGTGTCTCTAACATGTCAAGAACAATTCTAGGTAAAAAGGGCTTCATTTTTTCGTGTTCTGAAAGAAAAGAGAATAGAACCGTCTACTGCAGGTTCCTAAAATGAGTTATTTAGTCAAAGACCTGTATGTATCAGTCTCAAGTCTCCATGTTAGTTAAATCTTGACAGAAAAGTTAAGATAGCATGCATATTTTAAACTAATTTTCTGAATTTAAAATTTCTGATATTAAAAAATACTACAAACTGTACCTACCTGATAAATTCAGGAATAAATTTGGGCTGAAATTTGGAAAGAATAAACAGTAAGTCAGGGACATGTGACAAATTTATCAAAAAAACCGAGAGGGGTGCGCTAGGTGTGGCGGTGCATATCAATTAATCTTCACATTCAAAAGGCTAGATCACATAGTACAACCTTCTCAACACGGAGAGTGGAGAGGCCACTTACATGGTGCGAGAGGTCAGCATCCATAATGATGACATAGTTTCCGGAGGCATGTTTTATTCCATGAATATAGGCAGTTCCTAAAAATCAGAAGTGTTTAGACTCATTCATAAAAATTACCAGAAGGAGCTGCAGAGATGGCTCAGCATTTAAGAGCACTGGCTGCTCTTCCTGAGACCCAGGGTCTATTCCCAGCACTGACATGGCAGTTCACAACCATTCTAACTCCAGCTGCCCTGTTCTGGATTCTGCAGGCTTCACATACACATTACACAGACATACATGGAGACACACACTCAACAGTACAAAGTTTGAAAAACACAACAGAAGCCCACCCCAAATGCTCAGGTCTGCACTTAAGTAGGAAAAGAGATCAATTATCATCCTTAAAGCAAACGTCTGTTTTCTAAAAGTGACCCTAACCAACTGCTCTCTCTCCATATTCTGAAGCACAGCTCACGGGTATTACAAACATAGTCAGAAGGTAGCTAGCCATCCTTCTTCCATTTTGATGCCAATTTAATTTTAAAAAGTAAAACAAAACAAACCCATCCTTATTTTCAAAATTACCAAAGAGATGTCTAATACCAAAGTCTCTGTCTTTTTTTTGCCGGGGGTGGGGTGGGGTGGGGTGGGGTGGGGTGGGTGGGGGAGGTTAAGACAAGGTTTTACTCTGCAGCCCGGCTGACCTCAAACCCATGAAGACCCTTCTGCCTCAGACTCCAATGTATCCGATTATATAAAAATCACTTATGCTTTATGCTCCTTGGTCCCCCAACAAAAAGAGTAAGCCTTCTTGGCAGTGCCTTGGTGGCTTCCTGAGGCGGAGGAGGCCAGGCTCTCAGGGCTCCATATTACGCATCAGCTTCCTAACCACGGCCATCCTCACTTACCCAGTTCTGAAATCTCAAATTTACCCCCAACTCCAATTCCTGGTTCTCTACCAGGCTACTACTCAGGAAATGGCACCAGATGTCTGTCACCCACACCCAGCAAAGGCTCTGAGTTCCTGCCCCTGCCTGTGACTCCCCAGTGTGATTACCAGGAACACTAGCTTTTAATTTAACCTCCTACTCTTTCTCTACCTTCATGACACCCCCCCCCCCCCATTACCTTCTGACCCTGGTTCCATTTCTCAGTCATTTTCTCTCCTGCCCTTCCTTGCACTTCAAGTTAGGTTCCCCAGAAGCTGTCTAAAGGTCAACTGCAAACGGCCTGGTACATGAGGCCCTACTAGAACGATGTGGCCAGAGGCCCAGTCACCAAGGATTGTGGTGTGTGTGTGTGCAGTCTCCCATTCGGGGCTAGATTATGAGCTGCCTGTTGGGAAGACTGATAACCCAGAGAATCCCTGTTCCTTCTTTCCCTAGCACCACCACAATCTACAGCAGTCAGGCTGCAGTGGCTGACACTAGCTGAGCATTTCAAAATAACAGACTTTTTGCCTTTTTTAAAAAAATAGGTCTCACTATGTAGTTCTGGCTAGCCTGGAATTTGTTATGTTGACCAAGCTGCCTTAAACACACAGAGATTCACCTGCCTCCACTTCCTGAGTGCTAAGATTAAAGGCATACATGCACCCTTAACCCTGGCTCCAGGAAGCTTTTCAATGTTCTGACCACTGAGAAGTGATGTGTTTGAGGTGGCAGAAATATCAAGTCTCCTGATTTGATCCTTGCACATTGTACACAGAAGCTGCCATCACAGTGTGGACACTTACTATGGATCAGTTAAAGCAGAACCAAGTTTTTAAAACAAACATCACAAGCACCTCATTTCCTAAGACCCTCAACTGAATGGCTCTAATGTTTTCAATGACTGCTCAAAAACTCTTTGTGGCCTTTTTTGGTGGTATTTTCCACATCAAGTGCAAAGAATCCTATGGCTTTAGAAGTGCAATCATTTGATGTTGCTAGTAAGTTCATTCTTCCAGATGAGCTTTTCCACGTGTGCATGCATGTTTTCCCTGTGTGGGTATGAGGCATGGAGGTGTGAGCATGTAGAGTTGATGCTAGAAGCCATGCCCAATCCTTTTCTCCTCGTTTATTATGGCAGGGTCTCTGAACCAACCGTAGAGCTGATATGGCGAGCCTCACTCTTCCTCTGGGGCTGGAATTACAGTTGAGTTACCACAGACATGAGGCCGTTCTGGAGATCTGACTACTGGTCCCTGCGCATGAGTTAAGCGTTTTAACTGTTGAGCCATCTCCCCTCTCAGGACAGCAGCTTTCACTTGTTAAGAATTATGAGCTAAAGACATTTCAAGTTGGGGCTAGAAAGGTGGCTCAGCGGTTAAGAGCACTGACTGCTCTTCCGGAGGTCCTGAGTTCAATTCCCAGCAACCACATGGTGGCTCACAACCATCTGTGATGGGATCCGATGCCCTCTTCTGGTGTGTCTGAAGATAGCTACAGTGTACTCACATACATAAAATAAATCTTAAAAAAAAAAAAAATAAAATAAAAAAGACATTTCATGACTCTCTGGACTCATTCAAAATACTCTAGAGCAACGGTTCTCAACCTGTGAGTCTTGATCCTTTTGGGAGTCAAGTGACCCTTTCACAGCAGTCAGATTGTCAGATATCCTGCATTTTAGATATTTACAGTATGATTTGTAACAGTAGTAAAATTAGTTATGAAGTAGCAACGAAAATAATTTTATAGTTGGTGGTTACCACAATGCCACAAATTGAATTAAAGGATAACAGCATTGGCAAAGTTGAAAACCACTGCTCTAGAATATGCAGTTTAAGGTGGGAAGCTTTTCATTCTTAGAAGAAGTCACCTTTGAGACTCACCATTTAAAGACTCTGCACACTGCCCTCCGCTGAGCTCTCTACCTTCCTTTCTCTAGGCTACACTATAAGGAAGCCCATTTCTCAGGCTCTCGTTGCTCGTGTCCCAGCAGCTGTTAGGAGCACAAGTGATGACTGCCAAGGGAAGCCAAGAACAACCAGGCAGCCCTCTCAGCATGGCCCAGAGCAGCATCCACTGAGTAGCTCCACAGCATCCCCGTTAGCCACCCCCACTCTCCCCAACATTCTGCTCTCTCAACACAACAGCTTTCTTCCTGAGCCCTCTCCGGCTTCTCTGTAGTCGCTCCTCTCCTAGTAGCTCAGTGTTCAGAACAGCTCAGGCTTCTGAACAACTCAGTTTCCTGTCAACGGGAATCCCTGTATTAAATTTCCCATCGGGACAGAACCAGGGCAGTCTCTGTTTTGCTGAGTGGGTGCAGACTGATACAGACAACCCAAGTTAACCATTAGGATGTCATGCAGACCAAAGGCCATCACAGCTGACTGTCCTTGGGCACTTTTCCAAAGTAGGAAAACAGAGTGGCAAATATGCCTAGGGCAGGTGACAGGAGACCCTACTTACCAAGGCCCAGCTTTTTCTCCCGTGGTCTTAGGAGCTTCAAGAAAAAGAAACGATATGTCAACACAAAAAGACAAAAATACTTTAAATTTTATTTTACTCCTATAAATGCACTCACTTTGAAACACTAGTAGAATTTATTAGACCTTGAAGCAGAGTATGTTCAACATTTTTTGTCCAAAGCTAAAATGGTGTTTGGGGGCTGGAGATGTAGCCTAGTATGCATGAAGACCCAGTTCTCCCGCTCAGCAGTTTCTTCGGCATAAAGCCAGCAACAACAGTATTTGGGAGGCAGGGCCAAGAGTCAGGACCTTAAGCTCATCTAGTCTGAGCTAGCCTAAACTTCAAGATGCCTACTTGTACCAACAAAACAAAGTCAGCAGCCATCACACCAACCAGTTCAACAAAACCTTTTTGTTTGTTTTGAAGACAAGATTTCTCTGTGTAGCTCTGGCTGTCCTGAAACTCCATCTGTGGACCAGGCTGTCCTTGAACTCAGAGATTTACTTATCTCTGCCTCTTGGGTGCTGGGATTAACGGAGTATGTCACCACTACCTGGCACAAAACATTTTTGTATTTAGATTTAAAATTTTTATGGGTGTGAGGGTTTTCCTGCATGCATGTCTGTGTACCATGTGCACACCTGGTGCTCGTGGAGGCCAGAAAACATTGGATTCTCCAGAACAAGAGTCAGAGATGGTTGTGAGACACCATGTGGGTGCTAGGAATTGAACCCAGGGCCTCTGAAAGAGGAAAAGCAATTTTCTTTAATCCTAATTCTACAGGTAAAATAAAAACAAACAAACAAAAATTCCCCCCTCTGGTTCCATTCTTATATGAAACAGTATTGCAATATCTATCATACTTTTGTTCTGTGTGTTGTTTTGGAAACAGGGTTGCACTGTGTATCCCCAGTTGGTCTGAAACTTACTATAAATGCTGGGATTAAGAGTATGCATCACCTCACTCAGCCACATCTTCCATTTTTAAAGAGTGCTTGTCATTTCCTTTTTAGATAAACAGAGCCTTTAACCAGCAATTCCACAGCTTTTCAAAGTATTGGGAATCATTCTTCACCTTCCCAAGCTTCACATACTGCTGCCACTGCTTTTCCTCTGCCAGCTGACCTAACCATGCCTTGGACGACTGACTTCATTCTTTACTGCTCCAATAACACACTCCATTTACTTTTAAAAGGTTAGTGTTTGCTCATCTGTCGGCTGCATAAGGGCAGCTCTTCCTGCTTTTCTCCATAATTCAGAAAAGGGGTCATGGAGAGCAGCTGAGGCTTGGCACTATGATATGCCAGGAAAGACACTGATGAAGGTGCAGTTGAAGTTGAGGCTAAGCACCATAAAGAGAACCCATGAGAGGCTATTGGTGAAAGTGCAGCCTAGTTGCAGTGGAAGACCCCAGCATACCGGAGATGCCAGTACCATGGGATGACCACCAAGAGCAACAGCAGCAGTGGAGTGGAGTCAGCCAGAGCCTAGAGTGCTACAGAGGGCAGAGCTAGAGAAGTGACCCATGCTGAGAAGATATATGGATTCCAGACATTGGAACAAGAAGCTGTGAAGTTGAAGTTGTCTTGGAGACCCCAAGATGTTCGAGATGCCAGAGCCATGGGTTATCTGCTGAGGAATACTGCTAACAGGGAGTGGAACCAGCTCAAGAGAAAGAAGTGTGTTGCAGTCAACAAAGCTCAAAGCATCTGGAGATCTGAAGAGGGCTTTGACATTAGCCATGGAGATGCAGAGTTGGGAGGAGTTTGCTCAGCTGGTTTCCTGTCTTGCTTTGGTCCAGCGTCTCCTCACTATGCTCTTTCCCCTATGTTTTGGATCTGTAATATATATTCAGCTCCATATGTTGGAAGTATGTGATCTGATTCTTGATTTTGATTTTATAAGGGTTATGGTTCAGTAAATGGCATAAATCTTAGAAGAGACGTTGAACTTTTAAAACACTGTTGAGACTGTGACAGACTATGAGGACTTCTGAAGTTGGACTAAATGCATTGTGCAAGTTATGGCTACAAGCCTTTGAGAGCCAAGGAGTGCAATGTGGTGGTTTGAATAGGTTTGGCCCCTATAGACTCGGCCCATGGGAGTGGCACTATTGCCACAACAAGTGTGGCCTTGTTGGAGGAAGTGTGTTACCCTGAAGGTGGGCTTTGAGGTCTACTAGTGCTCAAGCTCTGCCCAGTGTGGAATAGTCTCCTGGCTATGTTCAGATCAAGATGGAGAACTCTCAGCTCCTTCTCCAGCACCATGTCTGCCTGCATGACGCCATGCTTCCCGCCATGATGATAGACTGACTAAACTCCTGAACCTGTAAGCCAGTCCCAATTAAATGTTGTCTTTCTAAGAGTTGCCTTGGTCATGGTGTCTCTTCGCAGCAGTAAAACTCTGACTAAGACAATAAACAATGTGAACCAGCAGCCTTGGCCTGGGGCTTCTAAGAAAACTTTGAAAACTATAGGCCAAAGCTATGAACTCAGCATCAAAACCTGTCTCAGGCTGAAATGTCAAGTTGTAAGCTATGACAGGCGTGGGACTTGGCCGTGTGAGACAGGAAGAATCCTGAGTATGGGTGGATCTGCCATGTGTACGAGTGGTGTAACTTCCCTACACCATCCCCATTTGCCAATATCTGCTACTTGAAACTCTTAGAAATACCACCCACGGAAAACAGTCCTAAGCCTAGCCGACGGGCAGGTTTATAACCTCAGCTTCTCAGAAGCAGATGCAGTGTGAAGATGGAAATGTCTAGGCCTGCCTAGGCTACAGAGGAACATCAAGGCCATCTGGACAGCACAGTGGTAAGATCCTGCCTCAAACAATAGAAAGAGAGCTAAAGGTACAGATCAGTGGTAGAGTACCTGCCTAGCATGTGCACAGCCATGGTTTAATTCCCCATTACCATAGGGAAAAAATTATCCCCACTATTGGAATGGTAAGAATACCAGATCTTGTTTTCTTATAATGATGAATTACCATTTCTTAAAAGGCAAGTATCCAAAAGAGTCTCCAGAGACTTCTGTTTCTCTGACAATGGTTCTCTATTTAGAGAAGGGACAATGGCTTTTTGTTTGCTTTGAGATTTATTTATTATAATATACAGTGTTCTGCCTGCATGTATTCCTGCAGGCCAAAAGAGGGCGCCTGATGGTTTTGAGCCACCATGTAGATGAGGGAATTGAACTCAGGACCTCTGGAAGAATGTGCAATGCTCTTAATCCCTGAGCCATCTCTCCAGCCCAAGGGGTCATGTAGCAAAATCAGGTATATTTCAGGTTGCCAAGGGAGGGAAGCTGCTACTGGCATCTTGTGAATAGATGCTTAAACACCTACATTGCACAGGCCAGGTCCCTACAGCAAATCACCCAGCAATGTGTGCAAACCAAGAAACTCTGAATTGCAATGGACTGCAAACACAAATGACATCTGCATGGCTAGCACCGTTTTCTAGTTAAATCTGTATCAAACTGTGTGCTTTTGGTCCCAAAAAATTATCCAAAGCAATATTCACAAAACATTTTCAAAGATTTATAAACCCAAACTGGTAATAAAAAATACAACTCTAGCAACGGTCAGTAAGGCTCACGGCTATTGGCAACATCGTCTTCTTTGCATGTGTTCATGTGTGTGTATGCTGGGATTACTGGCACCCATCAGTTGCCCGATGTGGGCACTGGGATCTGAGCTTGGGTCCTTTACGAAGCATCAAGACTCTTTCCTGCCCAGATACTCCTCTCCCACCCTCATGCTTAAAATCTACATTGAGAATATTCTCTAATAAGCTCCAACTCTGCTTCAAAAATAATGCCAAGTTCATGAAGCCACTAGAAAATTGCCTCTGTAGCTGCCTCCGAGTCATTCTTACAGGACAATAGATATCCTGGTGCAGGGATAACGTCAAGTTTGGAATTCAGGAAGCCACCTTTCCTACCTGCAAGCTCAGAGCTGCAGGTAGCATTGTGTACAAAGTACAAGAGGGCCCAGAGAGGGGAGCAAGCCAGCCAGTAACCCAGAAGCTCGTTCCTGATTAGCTCTATAACACTCTGGCCAACACAGTGTCTCATTTTGGTATTTTAAGAAAAATTATTTGCAGAATCCATCACAAAGCCAGATGTCAACCAAGGTCTACACACGGGCCAGAGATACATAATTTCAATCTCAAGAGAGTCTGCTGCCTCTTTTCTTCCCACACTTTGTTTCTTACCTCACTTCTTTCCTCAGAGAACAGAAAAGGGTTTGTGACTTACAATTCTGTCTGGCCCATAGATCTTTTCCAGTTGTTCAGCAACTTCTCTTGTCCCATCTGGGCTTCCATCATCTATGATTATAATTTCATAGTTGATTGCACTAAAATAAAATATAAGTTTGTATTAATGTTGGGTGATAGTATCTGGAATTTATCTGACTTAATTTCACTCTTAAAATTGCCCCCCATTATATTCACACAATAGTTTCTACTCTTAAAAACCATTCAACATCATTGTCTGGTGGAAAAAAATCCCACCTGCTACACACACAATCATAATGCCCCACTTCCTTCCTATAAGACATAAAGGGGAAGGAAAGGGAAGCAACACCGTCCTTTTGACCTTAATACGGACCCTGGGAAATCACCCAGGAAACTGGTGTGAAAGCTTAGACTATTAAAAGTTAGCCCCAGCAAACATGGCAGGAAAGAAACAAAACCCAGTCTAGTCTTCAAGAACAGATTCAAGGGGCACTTCGGAGTAGGCTTAGTAGTAACAGTGTCTGATATGCAAGCAAGGAAGTGCATTTGGATCCCCAGGAAGAACAGGGATGGCTAGGCGGTCCTGTAACTCCAGTACTGGGGCTGGGAAGTTGAAATCCCTAAAATAACAGAAGCTCAAGAGTCCACCAGCCTAAGGGGAAGCTCTAAGCTGAGAGAGAGCCTGTTTCAAACAGTTCACTCACTAGCAGACTTCCACCCTCCAGTACCCCAAAATCGCTCAATAAAAAGATAGCCCAGAACCTTAAAGGCCGAGGCTGGAGTGTCCTGACCAGCCTTGGTCACAAAGGCTGAGAGGGAGCAGGAAAGTAGAGTGTCATTAGGGTAGAGGGCAAAAGGCAGCAGCATACAAAGCCGGAGCTCATTAAAACAGTTGGAAAAATTTGGCAGAGCCAATTTAAAAGAGAAAACCTGGGCTGGAGAGATGGCTCAGCGGTTAAGAGCAGGGACTGCTCTTTCCAGAGGTCCTAAGTTCAATTCCCAGCAACCACATGGTGGTTCACAACCATCTGTAATGGGATCTGATGCCCTCTTCTGGTGTGTCTGAAGAGAACTACAGTGTACTCACATACATAAAATAAATAAACCTTAAAAAAAAAAGAAAGATAAAACCTAATGAAAAAAAGATATGCACCACACCTCATAGGGCCACCATATATAAACTGATTTTTATTCACATGCAACCAAAATAGCAATCCTAAGCCGGGTGGTGGTGGTGCACGCCTTTAATCACTTGGGAGGCAGAGGCAGGGGGATCTGAATTCCAGGACAGTCAGAGCCACACAGTTTTGACCTTGTCTAAACCAATCAAACCAGGCAGTCTAAAGGTTTTTACCAATCATACCTAAGGCTATGCTTTCTATAAAGAGAAACTATGCATCAAGTATTTTGTTTTTCTGAGACAGAGGCTGCTAATGTAGCTCTGGCTGGCCTCGAACTTGGTACAACTCGTCTGCAAATGCATCCCTTGCACCACGCTACAGAGCTTGGCATCAAGTACCTTTTCTACCTGCTAGAAAATATGGGCACAGTCCTCACATAGCCAACGTTTTTTGTTTTTTGTTTTTTGTTTTGAAAAACAAAAGCCAACGAACAAACAAAATGCTCTGGAAACAAGTCTGTGTTCTCTGACGCACTGCTACAGCATCCTACTAACTAGCAAAATCACGTTTCCGTATGTTGACAGAAAAGCTCGCCCAAGATTATCACAGCATGGCACTCGACTGGCCGTAAAGCACTGACTCCGTACTGCTACCAGGAGACCTTTTTTAAAATTTAAAAAAAAAAAAAAAAAAAGCGTAACACTTCCACTATCAAAATTCCTGTTCGTAAGGGCTGGGACTTTGCCTAGCAATGCGAAAAGCCCCGTGTTTTTCAAAACAACAAACAAACAAGATCAGGTTCCTAATCAAACTCGGCGAAGATGCTTTCTTTCTCTCTCTCGGCCAGCTAGCTCATCAGCAGTTCTCTGACAGCGCAAACAACAAGCTTACGTAAGCGCTCGGCCCCGAGGCGATGGTGAGAACGCTGGCTCGGGACGACCGGCTCTGGCGGCAGATCCTGACTGCCTAGAGGATGAGGTCAGGCTTTCAGCCTCGCCCCCGAAGTAAAAGTGAAGTGAGCCTTTTCAAAAGAAAGGCCGGGAATGGAGACCAGAGCGATCTGTCATTAGATAAACACAGGACTCGCTAGAGGCCCGAGCAGGAACGAGAGCCCAGGAGCCGGCCGCGGGGCTGCGCGCCTCGGTTTCCCCCACTGGGGAAAGCCTCGAGCAGGCTCGGGAGGGAGCGGAGGCCAGGCCTCGGTGGGTCTCCTCGCGCAGCCAACCGTCGACGTGCAGCCCGCGGCTGACTCCCGGCACCCGCGCGACAAGTTCCTTCTACCTCTCGGAGAAGCTCTTCACCAGCAGCCACACGATGAGCGGCAGGTTCTCCCGTTCGTTGTAGGTGGGCAAAAGCACCGAATACTTGTCCTGTCGTGAGGAGCGGTCCTGCGGCGGCCGCTGAGACGCAGCAAGGCTGCGACTCGCCCCCATAGAAGCCATGACGGATCTGCGCGGGGCGCCGGAAGCGGACTTACGTCATCTGACACGGATCGTACCAAATCCCGGAGCAGGAGGGAGACTCGGTTCTCCTACGTCTCAACGTGATTCCCTGGAAATATCAGATTTCGTGACTGCTTCAAGTCGACTGTGAAGGCTTCCCCAGGCAACACTCATTCGTTTCACTTTCAAGCCCTAGGAAGCGTTTCAGTCTTCCAGTCTCTAAGAGATGGGCAACCGGAAACGGAAGTCACTTCCCAGATATTTCCGGAAGAGGCTGTCATGGCTGCTCAGGAGGACGTAGCAGCCTTACAGGATGAAATTGCCCGGCGTGAGGAAGAGCTAGCTTCGCTAAAGCGGAGGCTGGCCGCAGCCCTCGAGGCTGAGCCGAAGCCCGAGCGTCCGATCCCGATATTGCCGCTGCCGTCCAGGGCCACGCTGTCGAGGGACGAGATCCTACGCTACAGTCGCCAGCTGCTGCTGCCGGAGCTGGGCGTGCGCGGTCAGCTGCGCCTGGCAGCCGCCTCGGTGCTGGTGGTGGGCTGCGGCGGGCTGGGCTGCCCGCTGGCTCAGTACCTGGCGGCCGCTGGCGTGGGCCGGCTGGGTCTGGTGGACCACGACGTGGTGGAGACGAGCAATCTAGCCCGCCAAGTGCTGCACGGGGAGGCGCAGGCAGGCCATAGCAAAGCTTGGTCGGCGGCCGCGGCGCTGCGCCGCCTCAACTCGGCGGTGGAGTATGTGCCGTACGCGCGCGCGCTCAGCGAGGCTTGGGCGCTCGACCTGGTCCGGGACTATGACGTGGTGGCCGACTGCTCCGACAACGTGCCCACGCGCTACCTGGTGAACGACGCGTGCGTGCTGGCCGGCCGGCCGCTGGTGTCCGCCAGTGCGCTGCGCTTCGAGGGCCAGATGACCGTCTACCACTACGATGGCGGGCCCTGCTACCGCTGCGTGTTCCCGCGGCCGCCCCCGGCCGAGACGGTGACCAACTGCGCCGACGGCGGCGTGCTCGGAGTGGTGCCCGGAGTCCTAGGCTGCGTGCAGGCGCTCGAGGTGCTCAAGATCGCTGCTGGCCTCGGGACCTCCTACAGCGGCAGCTTGCTGCTCTTCGACGGCCTCGGGGGCCATTTCCGCAGGATCCGCCTGCGGCACCGCCGGCCTGACTGTGTCGTGTGCGGTCAGCAGCCCATTGTGACCCGCCTGCAGAACTATGAGGCCTTCTGCGGTTCCTCGGCCACCGACAAGTGCCGAGCCTTGGAGCTCCTGAGCCCCGAGGAACGGATTTCTGTGACCGACTACAAGCGGCTTCTGGATTCCGGGGCGCCCCACGTGTTGCTGGACGTTCGGCCTCAAGTAGAGGTGGATATTTGTCGTCTGCAGCACTCTCTCCACATCCCTTTGAATCAGTTGGAACGCAGGGATGCAGATTGCCTGAAACTCTTAGGGGCTGCCCTCCGGGAAGGGAAGCGGGATTCGAAGGAAGGGGCTGCTCTCTCGGTGTATGTGATTTGCAAACTGGGGAACGACTCCCAGAAAGCCGTGAGGGTCCTGCAGTCCTTAACAGCAGTGCCAGAGTTAGACTCTTTAACTGTTCAGGATATTGTGGGGGGTCTCATGGCCTGGGCTGCCAAAATTGATGAGACATTTCCACAGTACTGAGGGGACAAAATGCGATTCGAGTGGATGATGGTCGTAATACCTGAAGGATCTAGTCGAGCCTTTTCTTTTTTTTTTCTTTCTTTTTTTTTTTTTTTTTTTCGAGACAGGGTTTCTCTGTGTAGCCCTGGCTGTCCTGGAACTCACTCTGTAGACCAGGCTGGCCTCGAACTCAGAAATCCGCCTGCCTCTGCCTCCCAAGTGCTGGGATTAAAGGAGTGCGCCACCAGTCCCCTGCGAGCCTTTTCAATAATGTAGGGAAGAGCTCGGATTCAAGTCTCTGAATAAACTCACTCTCTCTCGCAAGGATCTTTTTGAGGAAACAGGATAACATTGTCTCTGAGAGCTGCCTTGTGTTTTGGGCACTGTGACATGACATGGTACGGCAGGATTTTTGTTTCCCTCCTGGTCCATTCAAAGCGCTCTCTGGGCCATCCTTCTCATACTTGGAATTAAGATGCAGCTTTACTACGCCTTAGTCTAACTGAATTAATCACATACATCCAGCCCATTTTAAACGCGTTCTTTGGGAGGTTGCAGAGGTGGCTTAACACTGGCTGCCCTCCCAGAGCATCCTGGTTTGACTCCCAGCACTCATGTGTTGGCTCTGTAACTCCAGTTCCACGAGATCATATCTGTCTCCTGCTCCTCCAGCTGTGGGCAGGGTCTTGGTGTACAGTCATACATGCAGTCAAAACACAAAGTTTTAAAATCTAAGAAAGTTTTTTAAAAATGTATTAATTGAGTCTTAATTCTACTTCCAATGGTAGGCTGTACCCCTTAAAAATACATAACATGCCTAGCATTTTCATTTTCTGGAAATTGATCATTGTAGAACCTATTGTGCATTCAGAGTGCAGTCCCGACAGTTTAGCAAAATAAAGGGAGCTGCTGTGTGTCCATCAGCTTCCCTCAGAAGTTGCTAGCGCTTTTTCTTATACTTAGCTTCAGTGTCCACTTTATGCTCTACCAGTGTCTCGAAAAAAAATATGATTCATAACAGTAGCTAAATTACAGTTATGAAGTAGCTACGAAAATAACTTGTATGATTGGGGGTCACCATCACGTGAGGAGCTGTGTGTATTAAAGGGTTGCAGCTTAAGGAAGGCTGAGAACCACTGGCCTGTACTCTGCCCTATAATATGTGACATTAGTTAACTGCGTTGTGGTCCTGCTTTGGAATCTTCTAGTTCCACGTTCCAGCCTTTTGCTGCTACCCCTTTGTCTTTGATTCACTGTACTTTATTCTAGCTTTTTTTTTTTTTTTTTTCAAGACAGGGTTTCTCTGTGTAGCCCTGGCTGTCCTGGAACTCACTCTGTAGACCAGGCTGGCCTCGAACTCAGAAATCTGCCTGCCTCTGCCTCCCGAGTGCTGGGATTAAAGATGTGCGACACCACTGCCCGGCCTATTCTAGGATTTTTTTATGTAGGTATTTTTATGTTTATTTGCCTAGTAAACAGTTTGACCAGCTATTTGAGGCTGAAGCAGGAGGATCACAAATTTAGGCTTGTGTGAGCTACAGAGTGAGTTGGAGGTCAGCCTGGCCAACTAATCAAGACCTGCATTAAAATATAAAAGGGAGCTGGGAGTGTAGGTCAGTGGTAGAGCAGTTGCCTAGCAGCAGAAGGGCTTGGGCTCCATCTCCAGTACCAGAAAACAGTTTGATGAACAGGCAGGCAACCCACCCTGCTTCCTGTGGATAGCAAAGCGTGTGCCCTTCAAAAGGGTGTTGGGAATAGGGGCTGATTCCCCTGAAAGCAGCAGCTAGTGCTAAGCCATCTCTCTGGGCCCAGGCTTCTGTTCTTAATAGAAGCAAAGACCATGGCAGTAACTCAAGTAGCAGTATCTCTGGCAAGTTTTTTTTTTTTTTTTTTAAAGATTTATTTATTTTATTTATATGAGTACACTGTAGCTGTCTTCAGACACACCAGAATAGGGCATCAGATCCCATTACAGATGGTTGTGAGCCACCATGTGGTTGCTGGGAATTGAACTCAGGACCTCTGGAAGAGCAGCCAGTGCTCTTAACCACTGAGCCATCTCTCCAGCCCCCTTTGGCAAGTTTTTAAAAAAGGATAAAAAGCCCTCTGCAGGCCAGAGTGTGTAGAATATATTCCACTCACAAGCACAAAGAGCTAGGCCAGCCATCACTTTCATCTGTGAGACGCTTGAGATTACTGAACAGGTGTGCTGACCAGCAGGGTGGGCTGACTAGCAGGGCTCTGGAGCAGATGCCGCATGGCTCCTCCCAGGTACCATGCACCTGCATGCCCTTGTTTCCTAGCCTTATCTTTACTTTTGAAGCAGTGTCAGAAACTGCCCGGTAGACCAGGCAGAGCAACTGTGAAAGAACAGGACAGGAGGGTCACAAGGTCGTCTGGCAGTTGGCAGTTGTGGTACTTGAGGGTGAATTCACCAGTTAATTTCTGGCAGCACCAGGAGAGAAGTACCAGATGGGTTAGGTTTTAAAAACTGCTGGAAATTGGGGTCTAGAGAGATGGCTCAGCAGGCAAAGGGGCTTGCTGCTGTTTCAGAGGACCCAGGTTCAGTTCCCAGCACCCACATGGTGGCTTACAACTGTTTGTAACTCCGGTTCCAGGGGATCCAATACTTTTCCTCTGGCTTTCATACCCACTGCACAAACGTGGACAGACATATATCCAGACACACACACATATAAGAATTTTTAAAAAAACCTTAAAAAATAAAAAGAGCAAGGAGATGGCTTTTCACTGTAGTTGGAACCTGAACATGACAGTCTGTAACAGAGAAGATATTTTTAAGGATGGGCAAGTGTGGTGTGGACACAGGGCATACACATGACAGGTGGTTCCTGTAGAATGTGTTTCCATTCTAGAGACAGTCCGGCCAGCATCACACTGAAGAGTGTACAAAAAAGCACACCAGTTGCAAGTGCTCTGTGAGATCGCAGATACACACACACACACACACACACACACACACACTAGGTATTGAACCCAGGGCTTTATGCATCAAGGCAAGCACTCTTCCACTGAGCCCCCCCTTTAAAATTGTGTCATCTTGAGCTGGTGGTGGGGCACATCTTTAATCCTAGCACTAGGGAGACAGAGGCAGGTGGATCTCTGAATTGGTCCACAGGAAAAACAAGGGCTACACAGAGAAATCTTATTTTGAAAACCGGGGGGAGGGGGAGTCATTTTGAGTTACCCAAGCTTTTCACAAGTTGCGCATACTTGTCACCAGCTCTCTCTTAGACAAAAATACTGCCAGGGATTTAGGAGTCCTCACTCCCAAACCTCCCAGTTCCCCCAAGGAGGCAGCATAGGTTGTAAACCTGTAGGGAGCCCAGAAAGGGTCTCACTGTGTAGCTCTGGCTGGCATGGAACTTAATATATCGACCAGGCTGGCCTCGAACTCACAGAGATCTGCCTGCCTTTGCCTCCCAGTGCTGGTATGAAAGGGATGTGGCATCATGCCCAGCTAACAGACTCCTCTGTGTACCTCCTTCCCCAACATGAAGCCACACTTCACCAAGAAGCATCAGACCCTAACACTTACTCTGATTATTGGGCCCCCACTTTAAGTGCCCTTTGTCAGTGGCCTTTTCCTGGTGCCCTGTGCTGTCCATAGCGCATGACACCCAGAGATTACCACCCCACCCCCGGGATTTACAGATGGACGAACAGTCCAATGGGTCAGGGTTAATGTTTAGCAAACTGGACAGAAATCAGCTCACTTTGCCAGCCAGGACATCTGGGGACTGCCACTCGATCTAGCTGCCATGGCATAAGGCAGGCCACATGAGAGGCCATAGACCTGCTCATCCACATGCAAGAGGGCTTTGGTAGAATGTTCTTAAAGTCTGGGCACACTGAGTCAACAGGTATAGCTGCATTTGTCTTTGAACTTTGGTTATTCTTCCTCAGCAGACACAGCTCAGGGCCTTGGTGCACCTTCTCTGAAGGTTTCCACTACCTTCTATTCTCCAGTAACAGGACACAGAAGCTATTAAGGTGGACACACTTCATGCTCTCCCAGAGCCCCAAGCACTGCAGAAGAGAGTTCTTGAAACCCAGGTGCAGGATCGAAACCTGAAGTGGAAACTTTTAGTTTCTTTGGAAAGCTAATTATGTCAAATGTTTTGCTGGGGCACACAGGTGAAAGGATGTTTGGATAGAGCAAACACATGAAAGGAACTTGATGAAGGGGTGTAAATATGACCCCACAGATAGCGATAGACGAGCACTGAGCATTTGTTTGGGTTGCTCCGCCTCACTATTTGCTAACGACACACATGTGTTGGTTCGTCTTACATAGCCTTGTTGGCTCCACTTGTGGTAAAGCAGTCATTGTGGTAAAATAACTCGCCAAAGAACTGCTCGTGAGGTTCCTGTGGCAGCTTGCTGCTTCAGTGGCTTCACCTCAGGTTAATCGGCAAGCCTGGTGGTTTCCTCACGATTGAACTACAGCTGCTGGTTCATGCCTGGTGTCTGCCTGCAGAAAGCACTGGACTGTAGCGGCTGGTTTGTGTGTGGTGATCGACCTGCACAGGTTGACCATACCGAGAAGGGAGATTCTGGTTTTAATCTTTTTAAGATTATGTGTATGTCGTTTTTGCTGATGAGTGCAGAAACCCGAGGAGGCCAGAGGCATTGGATCCCCTGGTTCGAGGATTTGAGGTTGGTATGAGTCACCCCTGGATGGGTGCTGGGAAGCAAGTGAAAATGATACTAGGCCAGGATGGTGAAGGTGAAGATTTCTCTGTTCTGATGTGATTTGGGGTTGGTATCCACTTAAGCTTGGCCAGCCTTGCTAAAGTGCCATGCCCTGCTTCCTCTTACATCTGTCACCCCAGAATGTAGGCCTCCAGAAGCCTTTCTGTAACTGTGGTCCAATGGGATCAGATACAGTCTTCTGGTGTGCAGGTAGAATACCCACAGACATAAAACAATAAATCCTAAAATAAGTAAATAAACAAAATTAAAACTTGAATTTAGCTGAGTGTCTTATGATTGTCTCTGCTAAGTTCCAGGGAGCCTGACAGAAAGCCCACATGGATTACCACTGAATTAAGCAAAGTGCCTCTCCACGAGTTGTGTAGCACTTGCTGAGGTCCAAGTAGGGACCTGAAGGCAGACCTGCTTGCCATTTCGAACTATATTACCTTTGACCAAGGAGTTCACTTCACAACCAGAGAGGGACAACAAACCATGTGGGATGCTTCTTGATGTGTTCATTTGGCTTTCTCATAGAGCGTAGGGAATGGTGCCACCCACAATGGTCTCGACCCTCCTACATTAATTAACAGTTAAGACAATTCCCAGTAGACATGAACACAGGGCCATCTGATCACAGCAGTTCTCCAACTGAGCCTTTCCTCTCAGATGACTCTAGGCTGTATCAAGTTCACAATTAAAGCTAACTAGGACAGGGAAGGGGAAAGCTAAGGGAACAGGACGAGTCAGGAACAGGGGTCCTAGAAGGTGCCCTTTTGCCTTTTAGTTCTTTTTCAGCTATTAGGCACAGTTGTCAAACCTGTGGACACCCTGAGGGTAAAAGTGACTCATACTAGCCTGGCTTCTTGAACTTCAGTATCTGCCATTGTTCCTTTCCTGTCATCATTTTGCTTTGGCTATTTATTTTGAGGCAGGGTCTCACTATGTAGACTAGGCTGGCCTCAAACTCAGAGAGACCACCTGACTTTGCTTTTTCAAGTGCTGGGATTAAAGGCCCATGCTACTACTCTGGATTTATTTGTATATGGGTGTCTGTGAATATTATGCGCACGAGTGTTCTCAAGTGTGCATGCAGATGCCATGCCAGGAGTCCTCCAGCACTCCTCCCCCCATCTTATTTGTTGAGACAGAATTTCCCTTTCTACCTTGAGCTTACTGGCTCAGCTGGATTGACTGGCCAATGAGCTCTAGGCATCCGCCTGTCTCCACCTTCTCAGCTCTGGGGTTTTAGAGAAATGCTGCAAGGCCAGCTTTTTACAAGGGAGCTATGGATCTGAACGCCTGTCTTCTGGCTTATGCTGCAGGCACTTTATCCACCGAACCACTTCCCTAGACCCTTAGTTTTGGCTTTCTGAAATAATGTTGCACTGTGTAGCTCAGGCTGGTCTGCAACTCACAATGTAACCCAGACTGGCCTCAAACTTGCAAAACCCCTGCTGCCTTAGGCTTTAACAGGTGTCCCCACCATGCTTGACCTTGCTGCTGCTGCTGCTGCTGCTGCTGCTGCTGCCTGTAGCTCTTGAAGCGACCCTCTCAGCCCTGGGCTGGAGAAGCATGTGCTCATCACATTGAGACAAAAGCTTCTCAGTTTTCTGTTTTGAAACTTAACTGTTGCCTATTATTTTTCCCACCGCAGCTTACATTGAGTTTTGTTGTTGCTCACTGAAGGTCTGGGAATGAGATTGAATGAACTCCGGTAGGGAAAGCCAACAGTAGATTCAGGTTCCGCTAGGAAGTCTTTATTACAGTCCCCGGGTCTAGTTCATGTCCTAAGGCTGCCAGTGACTCAAAGTGTAAGTGTATTGAAATCCAAAAGGATAAAAGACTGAGCTCAAATGTCCTGCCCCTGTGAGTTCTAAGATAAAAGCCACCAGACTCCAGATTTATCTTCCCTAATGGATTATCCTGTCCGGTCCCAGCTGTGTGGGGTCATGGTGCCAGCCAGAGGAAGAAGTCTCAAAGCAGCCCAGGCTGGCTTCCCTGAACAACAGCATCAGCGTCTCAGAGCCCCTGGGGCCTCTAAAGGGTGAACGGATGGAACAGAAGGATGAGCCATGCCAGCTCCCTGCCCATGACACTATCCAAGGGAGCCTCCTCCAGCTTTGAGCAGGAGCCCAAGCAAAACCATGTTTCCACAACCTGCTCTTTGTAGAACCTAGAACTTCAGTCAGCTTGGTGAAGAAAAATGGCAGAAAGACAGATTTGGGACCACACCTATGACCCACAAAGGCAGGGGGATGACTGCAAGTCCCAGGCTAGCCTGGGATAAATCATCAAACTGTCTCAAAAACCCAAAACATGGAGCTGTGGAGATGGCTTGGTTGGGGAAGTGCTCACCTGGTACAAGGTCTTGAGTTGATTCCCAGAAGGAAGCTAAAGAAAAAAGGCAGATGTGATAGTATATATGTTTGGAATCCAGGCGTAGGGAGATGAATCCCTCAGACTCACTGACCTAATCTACTTAGCCAAATCCAGGCCAGTCAAAGACTGTTTCATAAAAAGTAAAAATGGGGCTGGAGAGATGGCTCAGTAGTTAAGAGCACCGGCTGCTCTTCCAGTGGTCCTGAGTTCAATTCCCAGCAACCACATGGTGGCTCACAACCATCTGTAATGGGATCTGATGCCCTTTTCTGGTGTGTCTGAAGATAGGAATGGCGTACTCAGATACCTAAGAAGCAAGCTGGGGAGGAAAGGGTTTATTCAGCTTACATTTCCACGTTGCTGTTTATCACCAAAGGAAGTCAGGACTGGAACTCAAGCAGGTCAGGAACCTGGAGGCAGGAGCTGATGCAGAGGCCATGGAGGGATGCTGCTTACTGGCTTGCTTCCCCTGGCTTGTTCAGCCTGCTTTCTTATAGAACCCAAGACTACCAGCCCAGGAATGGCACTACCCACAATGGGCCCTCGCACCCTTGATCACCCACAGTGGACTGGGCCCTTCCAGATCAATCACTAATTGGGAAAATGCTGTACAGCTGGATCTCATGGAGGCACTCCCTCAAGTGATGCTCCTTTCTCTCTCCAAGGCCCTTGGTGGGGCTCAAATTTTGTTCTCATAATTTTATAACCTCACCCCCCTTTTTCCAGACAGGGTTTCTCTGTGTAGCCCAGGCTGTCCTGAAACTCACTCTGTAGACCAGGCTGGCCTCGAACCCCGAGATCCACCTGCCTCTGCCTCCCAAATGCTGGGAGTAGTGCCTTGTTCTTTCTTCACAGTCTGTGCCCAATCACAGACTCCATGTGGTGCTTCATCAAGCTCCTGCCACCTTGGCTGCCCTGTGACTATGGACGGTATCCTCTGTCTGAAAGCCACAACAAGCCCTTTCTCCACCAAGTTGCTTTTGTTGGGTTATTTTATCACAGCTAGAGGAGAAAGAATTCATTGTAAGGATGGCTAAAAGATGGCTGCTATTACCTCAGCTCTCAGGAGCTAGATCTTGTCCTGCTTGGGAGATCTGCAGGCGACTGCCAAGGCCATGAGGCTGAGCCAGTAAGGGGAAAACATGGACCTTTAGAATAGCCTCCATGGGGAGGCCAGAACTGGGTAGAATGATCAATTTCAGGGGGTTCTGGGTGTAGGGGCTGACCCTACCTACCTAGTGGATCTGGGGTGTAAGGGTTTGCCCCTACCTACCTAGTGGATCTGGGGTGTAGGGGCTGACCCTACCTACCTAGTGGATCTGGGGTGTGGGGTTTGACCCTATCTTCATCTGGGGTATAAGGGTTTATCCTATCTACCTAGTAAATCTGACCCATCCTACTTAGTGGATCTGGGGTGTGGGAACTGACCTACCCTACCTATATGGTGGCTCTGGGGCGTGGGGCTTATAATAGCCGCCTGGTGATTCTGGAGTGATGGTGACTTTAGGGAAGTCAATAATGGGCCCCCCCCAAAGATGTGGTTATTGTGTGGGCTCTAGGTTGGTTTGCCTGGAAAAGCCAGCTCCCCGTGAGTTGATTTCTGTCTGCACAGCCTGGCTAACCGTTCTGAGTCTGTAAGGTCCAAAGATGTCAGAGATGAAGTATTAAAAAATACACATTAGGGGCCAAGGCAAGAGGATCGTAAGTTCAAAGGCTGTCTGGTCTACCCAGTGGGTTCAAGGCCAGTATGATCAAATAGTGAGACCCTGTCTCAAAAATATCTAAAGGGGCTGGTGAGATGGTTCAGCAGGTAAAGGTGTGTACTGGCTGGTTTTGTGTGTCAACTTGACACAGCTGGAGTTATCACAGAGAAAGGAGATTCAGGTGAGGAAATGCCACCTTGAGATCCAGCCGTAAGGCATTTTCTCAATTAGTGATTGATCTGGAAGGGCCCAGTCCACTGTGGGTGGCTCCATCCTTAGACTGGTGGTCCTTGGTTCTATAAGAAAGCAGGCTGAGCAAGCCATGGGGAGCAAGTAAGTATGCAGCATGCCTCCATGGCCTCTGCATCAGCTCCTGCCTCCAGGTTCCTTCTCTGTGTGAGTTCCTGCCCTGACTTCCTTTGGTGACGAACACTGATGTGGAAGTGTAAGCTGAATAACTTGTGTTTGGTCATGATGTTCTCACCACAGCAATAGAGATCCTAACTAAGGCAAGGTGCTTGCTTTCAGACCTGGCCACTTGAGCTCAGTCTCCAGGACGAATATGACGGAAGGAGAGAACTAACTGTAGCAAGCTGTGCTCTGACTTTAACACAGGTGTAGCATGCACATGCTCACACGTGTGCTCACACAGCCCGGTGTGGTGGTGCATGCCTTTAATCCCAGTACTCAGGAAGCAGAGGCATGACGATCTACATAGGCAGCCTGAGCAACATAGTGAGTTCCAGGATGGCCAGGGCTACATGGTGAGACCCTGTCTAAAACAACAAACAAACAAAAACAACACCAACCCCCCCCCCCCAAACAATAGCTGATTTGCTGTGCCCACTTGTGATCCCAACACTGGGAGGCCCTGGCTGAGACAGGAGAGTAGAGGGCTCCAGGCCAGCCTAAGCAGGCCTTACTGAAAAACAAACAAACAAATGAACACGCAAGCAAAGAAACAAATATTGCCCCTCTCAGTTCTCCAGAGAAAAACGAGACTACAAATGCTGGACCACAGACAAAGGACATTGTCGGCGGGAGCAGAGTTCCAGCTGCTTCTGACCCCCAAACAAGACCTCAACTTACTCCCATTTTTAATCCCCAGTCCCTTAGAGCACAATGGTTGTCCTTGGGACTCCTGTACCCCCAAGCCTCCTGGTGATCGCCACCTTAATGCACTGGGTCTCCCCAGGCTCTTGCCTGGGTCACGAGGTCTGAGGGGCTCCACCTGCCACTGCTAGTCACTTCATTCACTGTCAAGGAAAGCTGGCACCAGAGGGTGACAGCAGTGGTGACAGCAGCTTTCACATTCCTTGGCACCAGCCTCTCTTGCAGAAATGGTGCCTGCTGTCGCCAGGAGCAGAGGGGCCAGTGGCAAATGCTTTCTTTAGGTGTCAAAACCACTAAGCCACCTCGAAGGGTACTGGACTGGAAAATGTGAGAGACACATGTCTGAGGCAGCTGCCGAGGGGACAATTCCTGCCCAAGAAGACTGGCAGGTTCAGGGTGGTGTTGGGCCGTCTAAGGGACTTTACCCTTTGTGTCTCCTTCCTCATCTATTGAGGTGGTTTCTGAGGGAGCTAGGCAGGCAGCAGCTGTGTGACCAGAAGTGTAAGAGTGTCCAGAATCAGAGTAGTGGTTGGAGGGCTGGCAGGGACCTGCTCACTGTGTCTTCATCTCATGCTAACTGCCCAAGGATATATATACCCCATCATTTCTTAAGCAGCAACTCACTCTCAGTGGTAGTTTCTGCCCACCCTGCTCACCTTGGCCTGATGCTCTGACTTTAAGCTAGTTTTGTTTTTTTGTTTTTTTTTTTTCTTTTTCCTTTTCGAGACAGGGTTTCTCTGTGTTGCCCTGGCTGTCCTGGAACTCACTCTGTAGACCAGGCTGGCCTTGAACTCAGAAATCCCCCTGCCTCTGCCTCCCAAGTGCTGGGATTGAAGGCGTGCGCCACCACTGCCCGGCTTAAGCTAGTTCTTTAAATTAAAGATTGTTTTTTTGGCTAATGTACCAAATAAGTTTCATTGAGACTTTTTTTTTTTTTTTTGGAGACAGGGTCTTTTTATAAAAGCCCTAGCTGTCCCGGAACTTGTCACTTAGTCCAGGCTGGCCAGAAACCCACAGCTCCATCTGGCTCTGCCCCTAGGGTGTGTGATTAAAGCATCACCACGCCCAGAGGAAGTCTCTTATACTAGTTTTTAGAGGAAGGATTGGAAGGAAAGTGGAGTCTTGGCTGTGCTACACCAGCAGGGGGCGCTGGGCCGCTAGGAAATTTTTGTCATTAGATCCCCTCAAATACTGCTTAAGTCTCATTAAAAAAAAAAACAACCCAAAAAACAAAACAAAACAAAAAAAACCAACAAAACAAGCCAGGCAGTGGTGGCGCATGCCTTCAATCCCAGCACTTGGGAGGCAGAGGCAGGAGGATTTCTGAGTTCAAGACCAGCCTGGTCTACAGAGTGAGTTCCAGGACAGCCAGGGCTACACAGAGAAACCCTGTCTCGGAAACCAAAAAAAAAACCAAAAAACCCAAGTACTTTCCACCCTTAATCTCTGCACTTGGAGGCAGAAATTTAACCTAGGCCCTAGTACGCGTTAGGCAAGTGCTCTACCAATGAACCGTACATCCTGTGTTCAAGCCCAAAGATAGGTTTTATTTATTTGTTTGTTAGTTATTTTATGGGCGTGAGTGTTTTGCTTGCATGTATATCTGTGTACCATGTTTGTACCTGATGCCAGCAGAGATCCGAAGGCAGCACTGGATCCTCTGGAACTAGAGTTACAGATGGTTCTGAGCCACCATGTGGGTACTGGGAACTGAACCCAGGTCCTTTGAAAGAGCAAGGGGTGCTCATAACTCCTGAGCCATGTCTCCAGGCCCCTGTTTTTGTGTTTGTTTGTTTGTTTGTTTTTTGAGACAGGGTCTTCTGTGATTGGCCTTGAATTTGGTGTGTAGCTAAAGACAAACTTAAAATCCTCATCTTCTATTTGTCCCGTGCTGGGATTGTAGGCCTGTGTTGTCATAGTTGGCTAGAAAGGGACTCTCGATAAGCCCTCCCCTGAAGTGGGAGAGGGACAGTCAGTAGAAGCAGAGAGCATTGGGGCTGACGTTCTGCTGTGGTGACAGGTAGGAAAAATGAAGCAAAGAAAAAGCCAATGGGGTAAGGAGGGGCAGGGTGGAAGGTTGGTAGCGTCTTTTGTGAGGAGGTGAAAATCAGCTTCCAGAGGTGATATTGGAAGAAATGTCCTGGCTCGGAGAAGTCTCAGGCCTCTCAGAGCTGCGTAAAGCTTGCACAGGCCCTAGTTTGGGGCCGACTTCTAAATGGAGGTGGGCACCTGTTAGAAAGGAAGGAACTCTGGAAGTGGTATGCTTGTGAGTGATGGCCAGACTGTCCCAGGCCCCTGGGCACAAAAACAAAGAGAGCTGCAGAGAATTGGGTGAGGTGCACACTCAGGAGGTAGAGGCAGGAAGATCGGAAGTCCAAGGTCATCCTCTAATGTGTAGTGAGTTTTGGGCCCAACCGGACTACACGAGACGCTCTCTCAAAAACAGAAACAAGCAAGAAAACAGCTTTGACTTGCTTTTAAAGCGATGTGTGGAATCTGGCTATTTACAAGCGGCTAGCAGCGAGGGCAGAGAAAGCCTGTCCTATCCCATGTTGTAACTTTGAAAACTACCAGTAGGTGGCAGTGGAGGACAAGGAACGCTCTTATTGCAATGGTTCTGCAGGGGATGCCTGTGAGCTTCAGACGCATTGGCTGTCCAAGTCCGTTAAACTATGGCGGGAGGAGGAGGAGGAATGTGCTGGTGGCTAGTTATGGGTCCAGGAAGACGTCTTACTTTGTGTTTTCATTGCTGATACAAACAAAACACCATGATCAAAAAGCAAGTTGGGGAGGAAAGGGTTTATTTGGTTTAGACATCCACATTATATAGTCCATCGTGTAAGGACGTCAGGATAGGAATTCAAACAGGACAGGAACCTGGAGGCAGGAATCTGACAGAGAGGTCACGGATGAGTGCTGCTTACTGGCTTGTTCCTCATACTCTCTCCGACTGCCTTCTTACAGAACCCAGGACCACCAATAGAGAAGGCACCACCCACAATGGCTGGACCCTCCCCCACAAATCACTAATTAGGAAAATGCACTACAGGCCTGCCTACAGTCCTATCTTATGGAGGTAGTTTCTTAATCAAGGTTCCTTACCCTCAGGTGACTCTAGCCTGTGTCAAGTTGACATAAAACTATCCAGCGCAGAAGCTCATGGTATATTCCCATGCAAACTCCTCCCTCTTCCTGGGGGTTATTCGAACCAGGGCAGGCATAGGGAGGTGACAGAGAGGAGAAACTTTAGACAGAGCTAAGCACCCTGGGCTTTCCCTGGGCATCATGTACTTCCCTACTTTGGGGAAGGGGCATCGTAGGAGAGGGGGTATTTTTCTACTCTAGGGAGGATCGAATCCCCAAGAAGCAGCAGCCAGTTCAGCAGGCAGCGATACTGGTTGAGCCCAGGGACAGCTGGTGAGACTCAGTTGTACCTGTAACTGTTGCTGGCAGACACTCGATTTTGTTATTGTTCTAGACAAATCTCAGATTGGCCAGGAACTCACTATGTAGTCCAGGCTGGGCTCAAACTCTCAGTAATTCCCCTGCCTCAGCTCATGGGTGCTGGCAATCTAGGCATGTATCACCATGGACAGAAATCTCCTCCGTGACTTGACTGTCTCTACTCTCTCTCTTCCCCCCAACACTCCCCCCCTCCATTCTCTTGCCTTGCAGTGAGCAGCCCTGCACCCCATCCCCCCACCACATTCTGGCCATGGCTCTGCAACAGGCTTAAAGCTATGGGCTACATAATATGGATGAAAACTTCTGAAATCATGAGCCAAGCTTGTCTTCTGAGGTGTTTGGTCTGAGTGTGGGAAGCTGACTTATATAGTGAGAAGAACATTGGCCCTGTGTATCTACCGGTTTGACCATAAAGGGACCCTCAGATGTTTGGATGTGATCCACCTCAGCCTCAGCAATGGCTTCCAGCTGCCTGCTTCCAAGCACTTATGTGCTGGCTACAAACCCGTGCCGGCCTCCTCAGTAAACTAGGGATGGTGACTGTACCTGCAGAGCTAGGGGTAACCAGTCTGCTTTCTGTTGCTATGAGAAAATTCCCTGAGGTTGGGCCTTCTATCTTGAAAGGAAATTATTTGACTTGTAGTTTTGGAGGTTCAAGGGTACGGTGCCAACATGGGCTATGCTCAGGGGAGAGACCCACATGGCTAGGTCACACCTTGGAGGATGGCATCATGCTGATTACATTTGGAAGAGGGAGAGATCACACGGTGAGGAGGTCAGAGAGGAGGGGTGGGTCAGGCCTTCTCTTTCTTTCTTTCTTTCTTTCTTTTCTGAGAGTTTCTCTGTGTAGCCCTGGCTGTCCTGGAACTCACTCTGTAGACCAGGCTGGCTTCGAACTCAGAAATCCTCCTGCCTCTGCCTCGAGTGCTGGGATTAAAGGCGTGCACCACCACTGACAGTCAGGCCTGCTTTTTTACAGCGGTTCACTCCCATTAGATCTAAACAGGGTCTCATGAAAGCTGATATAGTCCCTGCTAAGGGAAGACCCCGTTCTAGGAGCTACTGCTTCACAACATGGCGACTCGGAGGACCAAGCTTTCTGTCCATTAGTTCCTTGGAAATAAGTCACATCCAAGCGACAGTCCTTACCCCAGGGGAGGTGACCTTTGAGGATTTTGTAGCCTGAATACCCTGTTGTGGTTTCTGTTGGGTCTGTGAAGCGGGAGGGGAGGCCAAAGATGGGGCAAAAGGCTTGCTCCTGGCTGCAACTACACTTTTCTCTCTTCAGCTTCTGTCAGGCAAGTGTAAGATTCGGTTAGCGCCTTCGTTCTGGTCCAGAGCAGAATTCCTCTAAACATCTGGTTTTTACACTTAGTGCAATGCCAACCTCTCTCCACAGAAGGCGATAGAGCTGCATTGTGGGCTCTATTGGGTTTTATGTCTGCTTTCAGACCACACACACAACCCCCTTCTGTGGGCCAACACACCTCAGGGCCTCGTCATTGGCCCAGGACTGGTCACATGGTTAAGCCATTCTGGTTAGAGCAAATCTCAGGGCTTCTCTTAGGAATTATCTTAGTTCTTGATTTTTCCTGTCCCGTTTGGTCTTGAGAAGGTGAGTGTCTGGGCCTGCAGCAGCCATGTTATCACCACGAGGGAAGTGTCTTGAGCTGTCAGTGATCAACGTGAGGAACGCAAGAGTGGAATGAACCCGGTGGGAATTGTAAAATAGGAGGGACTCCTCAGGGCATGTGGCAGCCCTCTGTGTGAGAGGCTGGTGTGACCGTGGGCGGTTCAATTGTATGAATTTAGAACGGACTCGTTTTCCAGTTAGCTTCCTCATCGCAGCCTTTCTCCCATAAAGCAGTTTTAGGATATTCGGGAACAGAGTGGTCCTTTCTAAACCAGTGGTTTTGGAAAAGAGTCGCTACTTCCTCTGACAAATACTTTACTGTGAATCTCACTTTCCTTCATGTCCCCACCTCTTGGTCCTTGGAGAAGAATCTCCATGCCCGCCGGCCTTTCTCCTTCCTTCCCTTTCTTTCTTTCTTTTTTTTTGGTTTTTCGAGACAGGGTTTCTCCGTGTAGCCCTGGCTGTCCTGGAACTCACTCTGTAGACCAGGCTGGCCTCGAACTCAGAAATCTGCCTGACTTTGCCTCCCGAGTGCCGGGATTAAAGGCATGCGCCACCACTGCCCGGCTTCCTTCCTTTCTTCTCTCCCCCCCGCCCCCCAGGCTCTCAGTAGCCCAGGCTGGCCTCAAACCTCCTACCTCCACCTCTCAATCACTAAGAGAACAAGCACACGCTAACCACTACATCATTTATACGATGCTGGGGCTTGAACCTAGAACATCATGCATGCTAGGCAAGGGCTCTGCCAACCAAGCTACAGATCTAGTCTGTCATCTCCCTTTTCCAGATGAGAAAAAAAAAAACTGCTCAGAGAAGTTATGTAACCGGCTTAAGGCCACCCAGCTCCTGAGGGGCAGAGGTAGGGCCACCCAGTCATTCGTGAAGAGCAAGATAGCCAGGAATCCATGTCTCCAGGGGGTCGGAGAGATCATGGTGGAAGGTGAAGAGCCTGGACTCTGACGTCACCGCGGAGGGGTGGGGGTGGGCGTGGGGGTGGGTGGGGAGGACATAACCGGGACTGAGTAGCAGAGGTAAAGCAGCTTGCCTTCTAAGTGCTAATGAAAAGCTCTCAGGTTGCTTTTGCCAAGTCTGCTATTGAGGTGCGAACATGCATTGGCAATTAGCAGCTGGGGTGTCAGCAGATGGAGCATGTGTGAAAACCTCCATGGTGCCATGAAAACTCAGCTGAAGCAGACACCCCGTCCCCCTGGCTCCACCCCTACCCCTGCCTGTCTGCTGCTAGGTGACCAGACCTTCCATGGTGGCTGTCTGCTCCATGAGCAACAGTTAAGGATGCCCGGTGGGTGACATCTGCCACCCCTGGGGCATTCCCTGAAGACCACACCCACTGCTGCTTGCTCTCATTTCATAGACACATAACCTAGTCAGCGATAGAGTCTGTTCTTCAGAACTGGACCTTCAACTAAGCACGGTGGCTCTCCACTGTGATCCTAGCACTTGGGAGGCGGAGGAAGGAGGATGGGGGCGTTCAAGGCTGGCCTCACCAACATAGCAAGTTAAGACTACATGAGACCCTGTCTGGAAAACATCACCAACCAACCAACCAAACATAAAGCCCAAAGCAAAACACCCCCAAACAAACCCCAGAGATCACATGCCAATAGCAAGTCCCTTGTTAACTCTCTCCCGAGAAGGGAAGCTATCTTAACAGTGCGTGCACCTCAGGTTGCAGGGAGAGATGCCAAACCTGCTCGTTCTGGTTTCCTTCCCACTTTTTCGGTGTTAGCACTGGGAAGTGAAGCCTGAAGTGGGTCTCCCTCACTGGTGGAAACTGAAGGTACTGATCCATTCCCAGGGGCACGGTGGTGGTTCTGTGTTGTTTTACTCTGCATCCTCCAGAGGCAGCACATGGTATCCTGTCATAATGTGGTCATATAGCTAGGGTCCTGTGGTCTTGTCTGACCCCTGTAAGTATCGTCAAATGGGGTCAGATCAGGTTAATTATTAAGGCTTTGCTCATAGAGAAGACCTGGAGAAGTGACAGGAAGCAGGAAGCATGTGGCCAGGTCTGGGATTAATCTGCAGCCTCCTTCTGGGAGCCCAGAACAGAGCTGGCATCCCAGAATAAGCTCCACCACTGGACCAAGCCTGGGATCACGCCACGGGCTGCCCTGATGGGATGTGCAGTCACCCCCTGGCATCTCTGGGTTCAAAGGTTTTCTCTCCTGTGGAGATGAGTGTTTCTGCTTTTGAGAATATAGTGTTGGAAGCCCTGGTCCCTCTTCCTCATCTCTGGTTCTTTTGTTGTTGTTTTGTCTGAGACAGGGTTTCTCTGTGGAGCCCTGGCTGTCCTGGAACCCACTCTGTAGACCAGGCTAGCCTCGAACTCAGATATCCTCCTACTTCTGCCTCCTGAGTGCTGGGATTAAAGGCATGGGCTACCACTGCTCCGCTTCCTCATCTTCGTTTTTAATTGAAAAAAAAAATTAAGGTATTTTATGAGTGGTTTGGCTGCATGCTTATAGTGCACCAGAAGGTTTATGAGCACCCCTGGGATGGATGGTTGCAAGGCTCCATGTGGGTGCTGGGAACTGAGCTCAGGTCCACTGGAAGAGCAAGTACATTTGGCTCCTGGGCCATCTCTCCATCCCCTTTCATTTTATTTTTGAAACAGAGTCTCATTATGTCGTCCTGGCTAGCTTGGAACTCACTATGTAAATCAGGCTGGCCTTGAACTCTCAGAAGCCTGGTTCCCAAGCCTAGCCAGTGGCCACGTCAATCCCTCCTGTGCCCGGGACATCTCTAAGGCAGAGAGGAGGCAGAGGGCTTCAGCTTCCCACAGGGTCTCCGAGTGGCCACAGGATCATACATCCTCCTAGTGACTTGTTGGTGAGGGGAGATGGACTTACCTCAGCTGGTGCCACCCAAAAGCTGACCCTAGGATGAACGGGTTGAGTCTGTCAGAGCTAAGGAGGAGAGCGGCGCCCAGTGGCCAGCAGTGTCAAAGCCACTGCTCAGCCAACACACGCGACATAACTTATCCCCACCCCAGCCTTCTCCTGGTCCTGCTGGACTGTCATCCAGGGGTGGATTGCTCTGCAGTAGGGCCACCTCCATCATTGTCCCAGCCTGCACATCTGTGACAAGGCTGCTGTCGTGCTGGAGACTGTGAAGGGCTGGGAGGGCCATTCAGGTCTTCCAGACACGAGCTTCAGGGTGTTGAGGTGTCTGCTTCTGGTACCCCCACCATCTTATCTTCCTGTGAAACTAAAGTGCTCCCTGGGAGCTCTGCAGGGGATAGACCATCTTCGGAGGCCAGAGGGTGAAGGCCTGGCTACATTCCCATGGGTCTCTGTCCCCTAGAATGGTGTCCCCAGGTGCCCTGGTGGATGGTCACTCTTCTACACGTCTTATGCCCTTAGACTGCTGAAGTGAGGTGCTTCATGTTTTATTCTCTTTATGGACAACCTCCAGCCACTTATCAACCAGACTTGTCACTAGGGATGGTGGTCTTTTCTGGGCCCAGTGTGTAGGGATAGTACCTGTCCTCAGGAGCTAGCTCCCTCCCCTTCCCCCTCCCCTGCCTCTTCATCTCCCCCCCCCCCAAAAGACTAGTTGCTGACTTTAAGTCTATTTCAAGCCAAGGTTGAGTATTTACCAGGCCATTTGGGTAAACAATGTATTGTTTGTGTGTTTGTTTTCCTGAAAAGCAAGTTAGAAACTTCTGGGTGCTGTTTTACGGTTGACACCAGCCCCACAGCACCTGTTCATCCACTTGATTGGACACAAAAAACAGTTGATGGACAGTGACCCTCACAGAATGGAATTTGTTTCCAAGCAGAGTCCCAGGGAGACCTGGGGGAGGTACCTGTGAGCGAAGGTATCCAGGACATACAGCTAGGCCAGTGTGGTCTGGCTCTGTCCTAGACAGGGTGCTCTGAGAAGCTTCCTGTCTTCAGGAGGTGAAGCATCAGGGGGCACAGAAGGATCACGAATAAATAACCCTGTTGTAATGTATCATTTCATAAGAAGGGTTTCAGAGATGGCCGAGGAGGTGTTTAAGATACAGGTTTAAGCTGGGTCTGGTCATGTAGGCCTGTATAGGATACTGGAGGCTGAGGCAGGGGGCTCACAAGTTCAAGGCCCACCTGGACTCCATGAGACTGTCTTAAGACAAAAGGTAAAAAGAGGCTGGAAAGAAAGGAAGCTTGGGTGAGACCATGGGTCCTATGGCCGGTACCATGAACTAAATAAACAGAGGCTTGACTTTTACTGAAGCATGTCGGGTCAGCATGTCATGGGGAGACAGCATGTCACTGGAGAGTAGCATGTTCCTCCAGGGGAGGGGCACAGGGAAATGACAGGGTAGGAGGTGTGAGGGGCAGGGAGGCCATATTGGGGGAGGGGCTTTCCCTGTAGCTTCTGTGTGAGGACTAGGTGATGAAGAACAAGCAGGCTTAGTCTCTTGGTTAGGGGGGCTCTGCCTAGTTGCCTTGATGACTGATTCTAATGCGCATGGCATGGGAACTGTGTGCTGGGGTGACCACCCCACCCAAGAAGTGGTTGGGTCAGGGCTCTGGAGGTGGGTTTGAAAATGGTAGTCTAGGGACTGAGACCCAGGCAGTGGCAACTGCTCTTGATCTTTGATGACTAGAGAAGAGGTGTGCACAGCTCAGAAGGAGAAAATGCTCAGGCAACGGTGGTGGAGGTGGGGTGGGGGTGGGGTATGGGCCCATCACAAGCAAGGGTGGGAGTGCCAGGCAGGATTGGCTCTGAGCAGATGTGAGAGAGATCTGACAGAGTTCCAGGGCTGCAGGACTGAGGGCAGGAAACAGGAAGACCAGAGCGGCAGAGCCTGTCACACCTCAGAGCTCCTGAGGAGAGGTGACACCTGAGGAGTCATTTCCTCTGTGAGTCCTTCTCTGAACAGACATTTTAAAATGTTTTTTGAGGGGCAGTGGTGGTGCATGTCTTTTATCCCAGCACTGGGGAGGCAGAGGCAGGCGGATCTCTGTGAGTTCAAGGCCGTCCTGATCTATAGAACTGAGTTCCAGGACAGCCAGGGCTACCCAGAGAAACCCTGTCTCAAAAAAACAAAACAAAACAAAGAACCCAAACAAAATAAATAAATAAAAATACTTTTAGACGTTTTAAGGCTAAAAGCCTGGGTCTCAGGAATGTCATGTCCCTGAGACTATTCCCAACCCTCACTGTACCTTTTACTTTGAGACAGAATCTCACGGAGTTGCCCAGATTGGCTTTGAAGTCCCTCTGGGGTCCAGTCTGGCACTGAATTTATAATCCTCCTGCTTCTGTCTCTGGAGTAGCTGGCGTTATAGATGTCACCTGCCTACACATAAGTGGCTGTGTTCTGCCTCCCCGACCCTGTCACCAACATAAGTTTCTTTCTGCCAAATTCCCATATTCATCATCTCTCTTCCTGTCACAGTGTGGCCCTCACAAAGATCAGGCCTTGGTCCGCAGTGCTGGCTCCTGTGAGGTGTTGCTGACGGCCCCTGATCCTTTGAAAAGGATAAGGACGGGTGCCATGCCCACAGCTGAGCTGTCGACAGCCATCAGCTCCCTCCTGTGTGTCCCCTCTTCTGGAGCCAGGCTCTGACTGCACGACAGTGTCTCACCCGGTTACATCAGGGCATCGGGACAGGATGGTAACAAGAGTGAAGGAGGTCAAAGTCAGATTTGTTTTTATGTAAAATCCTGACATGTTCATTGTGTGTTTTTGGCAGTGTTTGGATCTTAAAGCATTAAAGCATCTGAATCTTGATTGCTGAGTCTTCTGGTCCTTCCCCCTCACTTTGGTGTCAAAGACAGGTGGCCAGTGGTCTCACTTTGGTCTAGGGCCACTCAGAGGCTCTTGTCTTCTGTGACTGTGGGAAAGAGCCTGACAGGTCTCAGAAGAGGACAACCATGTGACAGCAACTGAAATTGATTTGGCAAGCCTGGTGCCAAGTGTCCTAGAGCCAAGGTTTGCACACAAGGCTGTCAGGGTCAGCACAGAGGCCCAGCCAAGTAAGCCAAGGTCACACCAGTCCAATGCATCTCTCATCACATCTGTCTTGTAGCCTCAGATGGCCCATAGACAATGAGTCCCTGGCTAAGAGGACAGAATGCTTGGCCTACAGATTGCCCTCTGTCCAAGAACAATTTGCTGGGTGTCCTGGGTGCCCTGCTTCTTACCTCATGTCTCTGAGTCTACTTTGCTGTTGGTAGAATCTAGAGCCCTTTTCCCCAGGGGAGGTCCTGGGTGGTGGCAATTCAGGCTTCAGGACACAGCTAGACCTGCAAAGAAAGGTTAGAGATCCCGGCCACTGAGACCTCAGCCTCTCCACGCACTCCAGGTCCTGTCCTCAGTTTGAGGGTTCTCCTCATTGACAAGTGGTATTTCTTTTCTCACTCTGACTTTGGAAGGCTCCCCAATACACCCTGCCCAGTACATTTTTAGACTGGCTTTCACAGCCACCTTTGAGGGGGAATAGGCACCCCACTGCTCTGAGGTGCTACCCTGATGATGACAGTGCTGGGCTCTAACACCTGCTGGGCCAGGGAAGGTGATGCTAATTAGTAGTAACTTACTTTGTAGCTCTGAGTCACTGGAAAGCAGGTGTCAGAGGAGCTTTTAAGGAGGTCCTCGGGGGTTTGCATGGTATTTCCACTCTGCCTATTTGTGGGTATATTGCGCAGAGATGGCTGTGTCTCTCCATGAGATCAGGACAAGGTGGAGGTGCTCCGGGGACCTCCACAAGCCTCCAGTGTTAAAAAATAAACACCGTGACAGATAGCTTTCCATTGCTATGACAAAACACCAGAGGGTGGCAACTTGAAGGAGGGAAGGTTTATTTTGGTTTCTGGTTTCACCGTGGTCACTTGGCTCCATCGTTTCTGGCCCACTTCAAGGTGCAACCTCCCAGGAAGGCCAGCTTGTTGGAACTTAACTGCTTCCCTCACTGTAGCCAGGAAGCAGAAAAGAAGCCAAAGGAAGTTATCTGGGGCAACACACCCTTCAAGGGCATGTCCCTGATAATAGACTTCCTCCAACCCGGTCCCACCCCCTCTATGTTCCTACTGCTTTCCAGCGGCCACTGAAGCTGTGAATTTATCATGGGTGGACCCACTGATGGGGTCAGGGCCCTTGTGATCCTATTATCAGAGATCCCACCTCTGAACACTGCTGCACGGGAACCAAGTCTTTGACAGGTGAGCTTCTGGATGACATTTCAGATGAGATCAGGCACATTTGGGGTGGTATGGCTCTAGATAATTGGGGACATTTGGATCTAAGCAGTAATGGACATGTTCTCCATCTCTGTTCCTTTATGCTGTTTTCTCTTCCTTCGTTTTTAAATAAGTGTTTTTCTGAGCACCTGTTAGGTGCTGACCCTGAACGAGGCCCTGGGAGGCAGCAGGAAATCTCTTGAGTGTTCCTGCCATTACACATGGCTGGTCCTGCAGGAGACAGAGCAGAGCTCAGGAGCTGAGAAATGGCAAAAATACTTTCATTTGGTGAAGGCTCAGCAGGGAATGGAGAAAACCATGAAGCCACAGGTCTGGGTGCTCAGGACATCGAGGTGGTGAAATGAACACCCTAACCCTTAACCAGCCAGTGTTCCGCAGGGAGGGCAGTCCAGCAGCTGGCTCTGTAGGTGTAAAGGCCCACAAGGAGGCAGGGTAGGCTGGTGTATCTGAAGGGAGGTAGGAGGGGGTGGTGGAAGGTCTGAACAGATGTGGAGACTGGCAGCAGGCAGGGCTTGGGCTGCATAGCCCGAAATCAGGCTTAGACATGTCTCAAAGTCCAATTTCTGCTGCTGGATAGATTAGAAAGCAGCTGGGATGTGGGAGGAAGCAGTAAGTAAGACTGTTGCATCGGTGAGGTTGCGGACAAGCATATATGTATGTATATATGTATGTATGTATGTATGCATGTATGCATGCATGCATGTATGTATGTATGCATGTATGTATGTATGTGTGTGTATGTATGCATGTATGTACGTATGCATGTATGTATGCATGTATGTATGCATGCATGTATGTGTGTGTGTGTGTTCATGTGCATATCTGTGCATGAGTTTGTGTGTATGTCACATGTCTGTGCATGAGTGTATATGTATGTGTATATGCCACATGTCTGTGTTTTAATTTGTGTGTATATGTGTATTGCACATGTCTGTGTTTGAGTGTATGTGTATGCCCCATGTC
The DNA here is from genome assembly GCA_019843965.1 of Rhynchomys soricoides. NCBI lineage: Eukaryota > Metazoa > Chordata > Mammalia > Rodentia > Muridae > Rhynchomys > Rhynchomys soricoides. Next base: position 843,485 of record JADRCH010000158.1, on the reverse strand, counting down.
TGTGCATGAGTGTGTATGTGAAATGCCCCATGTCTGTGCATATGTGTGTGTGTGTGTGTATGTGTGTACACAATGTATCCTCAGTGCCAGGCACCCAGGACTCAGGCTGAGATGGAATCTTCTAGGTTGGCCTGGGGTCCCTCTTGATGCACAAACTATGTTTCTTGAGTGTGTAGCTTCTTTTGAAGGCAAACAGGAGGTTCCCTCACACTCTCCAGACTTCCTGGGGACCGCCACCCCTGCCAGAAGCACCTGTCCACGGTGGGTTTAGACTGAGGCTCAGGTAAGGGGTATAAAGTCCTTTTTTTTTTTGGTAATATTAAAATAAATTGGAGTAGGCTATAATCTCACTAATATTAAGCCACAGAATGAAGCGATTTCACCTTTGAAGTCAGCAGAGATGATCGGCTTGTTGGTTCCTCCCACCCTCACTGGGATGAGTGGAGTCTGAAGAGAGAGCCCTCAGGTGTAAAAGAGGCTGTGGAGAGTGAGAGCAGGAAGGATGAAGGATCAGGAGTCAGGAGCAGGAGGAGCCTGAACACAGCATCCGTGGTGGGCTTCCTAAAGGTCTGTCTGTCTGCTTCTCTCCCACCGGTGCCAGTGTCCCACCAGCCCGGAGACCCCAGCAACGTGGTCCTTTCACTAAGAGACGCAGCTCCTTCCTTGAAAGTCCCAATGTCAGGCTTTCTTCCTTCCGTGGACACACACTAAAGTCTTGTGTGGCTGCCCGTTGTCTATTTTTCTCCTGGCAGTCCTCCAGCCTATGCAGGTTTTGCTGGGCATGTTGTTTACATGGTGGAAGGGGCCAATCAGCTTCTTAGGGAGAGAAGCCGCTGTGAGGCCGGGTGGGTGAGGCACTGGCCCCAGCTAGCTTCCCTGTTACTTCTGGGCTTAGAGGGAGGGCAGGGACTCTCGGTGACATCGCACTTATCCTTTCTGTGCCATGGCTCGCTCAGGTCAGTCCCTGGCCAGGGCTGGCCTTCAGAGCAGCACTAAGTCCTTTTCCAGGCTTCAGTGACGGTGGTGGTTGCATGAAGCCGCAGCTGGCAGGCAGGGCAGGGGGCGTCTTCTCGCCTCAGTTGTTGTCCCTAGTATCTGAAGAGGCACTTCCAAACAAGATGTCACTGTCCTGGGACATGCCACTCAGCTGCGACTTGGTTTTGATGAGGTACTGGGCCCGGCGGATCAGCACCCGTTCTTGTTCCTGTTTGAGTTCTAGGTAAGAGCGGGAGAAAGTATGGAAGATGGAGGTGACAGGGAAGGCCATGAGGAGGATTCCACTGAGGATGCTGCTCAGAGCCACCACCTGGCCTGGCGTGCTCCGGGGTACCATGTCTCCGTAGCCCACGGTTGTCATGGTGATGACAGCCCACCAGTAGCAGGCGGGGATGCTGGTGAATTCGGGGCTGTCTGCCATCTCATTCTCGATGACGTAGAGCAGTGGCGCAAAGAGGGCGATGGCCACACACAGGAAAAGCAGTAGAAGCCCGAATTCACGCGTGCAGCGGCGTGCCGTGAGGCCCAGGGTCTGCAGACCCAGGGAATGTCGGGCCAGACGCATCACGTAGAGGATGCGCAGCGCCCGCAGCACGCGCAGCACCAGCCCAACCTTGTCCAGGTAGCTGTTGCCCGTGCTTGGCTTGCGGCGGCTGGAGGCAGCGCCATCCACCAGCAGTGTGACATAGTAAGGCAGGATGGCCACCAGGTCGATGAGGGTTAGCGGACTCCGCAGGAAGGCGAACTTACTGGGTGCCTGAATGAACCGCAGCAGGAACTCGAGGGAGAACCAGCCCACGCACACCGACTCCACGATGAAGACGTTGTGGCACATCTGGGAACACTGACCCTGGGGAGGCACAGGGCAGGGATCACACCAGCAAGTCAGCAGGAAGCTCTGGCTTAAATGGGACACCCAGTTCCCCTGCCTCTCTATGCCACCAGGCCCTAGGGCATCCCTCTAGCTGTTGTTGATCCCCTCCAGACAGACTCCTCTGCAGCTGCCACTCCAGGCTCCTGTTCTCTCGACTTCCCCTTTAACTCTGCTTAGGCAGTCCGAGCCTTCCGGCTCCTGGGTGCTCCCCTGTTTGCCGTGCCCCCCCCCACCGTTCCCCTCCCTTTTTCTTTCTTTCCTTTTTCCTTTGAGAAAGGGTTTCTTCGTGTAGCCCTGGCTGTCCTGGAACTCTCTCCCTGTAGACCAGGCCCACCTCGAACTCACAGAGATCCCCCTGCCTCAGTCTTCCAAGTGCTGGGATTAAAGGAATGGGCCGCCATCACCCAGCCCCTTCCCTCCCTCCCTCCCTCCCTTCCTTCCTTCTTCCTTCCTTTTCTTTTCTTTTTCTACTGCAGACTATTGATACAGGTGCTAGGATGATACATCCCATGAAACTCAGGCAGCCTGCACCCTCCCGCCCCACCTCCAGCTAGCATCCTCCCAGCCCACAGCCGTCAAGAGGTTGGAGCCCTGGAAAGCTACAGATGTCCCAACTGTAGACTCCCTAAAGCAGTGGTTCTCAGCCTGTGGATCGGGACTCCACATCAGATAGCCTGGATATCAAATATTTATGATTCATAACAGTAGCAAAATTACAGTTAGGAAGGAGCAACAAAAACCATTTTATGGTTGGGGTCAGCACAGGGTGAGGAACTGTGTCGAAGGGTTGAAGCATTAGGAGGGGTGAGAGCCACTGTAAAGGATTTTGATTGTGTCTAGGTACTCAGAGGACCTCTGTGGTCTTGTCTTTCTGAAAATGCGCTTCAGCTTGGTGATGCAATTTGACCTGGGGACTCTGATGTCTCCAACCTCTAGGGTGGGAAGTCCTCCAGGAAGCCTTCCAGGAGTGCACCCCACCTGAGTAGCCCCAGGTGTGTTTAGGTCTCTCACACAAGCCCCCTTGTTGTATGGTTATGAAGTGGGGTATCACCAACCCAGACAAGTCCTATATACTTGGAAGTCTGAAGACTTGTCCTGGTCACTGTCTCTCCTGCAGTATCTGTATACAGTAGGCCCTCAAATGTATTCACATGGACCAGGTGCCACAATGAATCCTACTGGTCCTCAAATAAAACCAAAGATCATTGTCACTGACATAAGAAGGCCAGGGCCGGGGATGGTGGCACACGCCTTTAATCCCAGCACTTGGGAGGCAGAAGCAATGGGTCTCTGTGAGTTCAAGGCCAATGTGGTCTACAAAGCAAGTTCCAGGACAGCCAGGGCTACACAGCAACAATATAATAAATATAAACAAAAAAAATTAAGTAAATAAATAAGGCTAGGAATCATTCTTCTTCTCTCTCTCTCTGTCTCTCTCTGTCTCTGTCTCTCTGTCTCTCTCTCTCTCTCATTCTTTTTTTCAAGACAGGGTGGTGGAGGGTGACTTAGAACTTCTGACCCTTCTTTCTTCACCTCCCAAGTGCTGGGATTGTAGACTCATAAGACCCTATCCTGTTTGTTTATTCATTTATTTATTTTGTTTTTTTGAGGCAAGGTTTCCCTGTGTAGTCCTGGCTGTCCCAGAACTTGCTGTGTAGACCAGGCTGGCCTCAGACTTAGAGATCCACCTGCCTTTGCCTCCTGAGTGCTGGGATTAAAGGCATGTTGTACCACCATGTACAAATAAATAAACCATGGTTTATTTATTTGATTTTTAAAGACCTATCAGGATGCTGTTCGTGACCCAGTAGTAGGTAAAGCGCTTGCTCTGAGGACCAGTGTTTGGATCCCCAGGACCCAGGTAAAATCCAGGCAGGTGTGGTAGCCACTGCAGTCTCTGCTCAGAAGGCAAAGACAGGATCCAGAGGCAAGCTGGGTAGCCAGATTAGCCAGGATTGGCAAATTCTTGTTCAAGTAAGAGACCCCACCTCAATGAAAAAAAGCATAGGTCAATTAGGAAAACATGTGATGTCAACTCTGGGCCTCCACTCACATTCCTACGCATGTGCACTCTTGTGCATGCGTATACTCCACACACATGTATACACACATGCACACACTCCACACGCATGCACATACATGCACATACATGCACACATACCACACACATATCACATACATGCATACACATCACACACATGCACACACATTACACACATCACACACACGCATACCACATACATGCACATGCATCACACACATACACACATTTAAGAAGAGTTGCTATCCGATTGGGAGAATATGCACAATGATAGGTCACTTGCCGAGCCTGTGTGGGGCCCTGGGCTCCACCCCAGCATCACACAGAGAAACCAAACGAAACAGTGCCAGAAGTCCATCAGTGTGGCTTTGACACTGTTTTCCTGCTAAGACTAGGAATAAGGTGGTGGTAGTGGTGGCGGCGGCGGTGTGGGAAGTAGTGGAGACATGACTCAGTGGTTAAGAGGGCTTACTGCTCCTCAGGAGGCCTGAGTTCAGTTCCCAAGCACCATGTCAGGTGGCTCAAAACCGCCTGTAACTCCAGGGCATCCAACACCCTCTGCTGGATTGAGAGAGTCCTCATCCCCCCCCCCCCACATAAAATAATAATATAAATCTTAAAATTAGGATCAAGAATATTGGAGCTGGTGGTGATAAACCTATTCCTCAGGAGGCTGAAGCAAAAGGGTAGTTGTGGGTTTCAGGCCAACCTGGCATAGTCAGGCTCTGTCTCAAAATGATGGAGCTAAGACCAAATCTGTACTCAATACATGCCAGGCTCGGTGCTGATCCCCTTACATAGACCTTCTCACTGGACTCAATCTTCAGTACTGCATTCATAGTCCCCTGAGCGGGTGGAGAAACTGAGGCATAGCATGGTCTAGTAACTTTCCTCCAGCTATGCAGCCAGGGTGGGTGAGATGAGACTCAGGTTCCAGCTGTCTGGCTCTAGCCCTCCCTCCTTGACCCCAGTCCCTGTGACCATCACAATTTCATTTTGTTGGTGAAATGTTTTCCTAAGATCCTTTAAAAAAATTTCAGTGTGTAAGAACACGCCAGCAATCCTCTCTGGGTTGTATGGATGTATGACATCCATAGATGGAAAGGCTCCTCCCTCGTGAGAACTTATTAAGTTAATCAGCACTAAAGGCTTAGCACTCGCAGACTCTACAGCTGGTCCTCAATTAGTGCTGCTGGCATCTGCGTTCACTTCACACTGTCAGACTTTCAAATGTCTGCACAGTACGTACCTGGTTCCTTCATGGGGTACAAGAGTCATGACCCAAAGGCCCAGGGGACCTCCCCTGTGTACTCACCTCTCACCAAAGGCATGTATGTCTCTGTCATCAGTACGAAAAGCCAAGTGTGCATTCCATATGGGAAACACCTTATTTCTGAAGACCTCAAGTCCAGATTGGGGGAGTTGGGGGGAGGTCAGTCACGTACTTCTGTGGGGTTATCATGGATCCCCAGCTGCTGTGTGGGGTATACAGATCATGGATTCTATGAACCTAGACTTGGTAAACTGTTCTGTCTGCTTCACTGTCCTCACATGCTGGGTGGGTGAGAGAACATGTCTCCTATGGAGTTACAGGAGGACCTGCAGAGAAGGTAAGACAGAAGCAGAGCCCCGTCCCCCAGGCTCCTGTGGCTTTTGATAGCCCACAGCCTGTGTCAGACTGAGAGTAAATGTCTTACATGCAATACGCGCCCCCTCTCTCCAGACAAGGTTTGTGTAGCCCTGGCTGTCTTGGAACTCACTCTGTAGACCAAGCTGGCCTCAAACTCGCAGAGATCCACCTGCCTCTGCCTCCCGAGTGCTGGGATTCATGGCGTGCACCACCACTGCCGGCTACATGCAATTTCTTACTGTGCACAGAAACATGCCCATCTTGTGGAGACATGTACATATACACAGACGGATGAATAAAAAAAATTGTTTTCATGACTAAAAAAACAGGTTTGGTAGGTTACTATAGAAGAGAGATGGGAAGTGGGAGAGAGACTGAGGTCTGGGAGGTTAGTTTCAATGGCCGCTGGAATGTGCCCAGCTCAGAGGCAAGCATGTCAGGGTCACATCATCCGAACACCGCTCACTCATGCGTTTTGCAGAAGAGGCTCGGGGTCTCTTTGTTGGGCTTCGTTCTAGATCCCACAGGCTAGGACAGTAGGGGGCGCAGTAGAGACCAGGACACTCACAGCCGCTGACTCCAGGACACTCACATATCAGAGAGGAAGATAGAAAAGATGGATACAAACACATCCACAGAGTATGACATCAAGCACCACAGAGGTTGTTCAGCTAGCGCAGTGAGAGAAGACCTCTCAGGGATTGCTAAGGAAGCTATAGCCAGTCTTCAGAGCTGCGGATGGTCTTACCTGTTCCTCCTCCTCACGCAGGCTGGGCAGGGTGCTGACAGACAGGTTGACAGCGGTGACGGTGACAAACAGAACGGACAGGCAGGCAAACACCTTGCCAGGCAGCCCTGACTGTGGCCTCTCTACCATGTCACGCAGCCTCCGCATGCAGCGGCTCAGGCGGCCCTCGCTGGCGGCCGGACCCTCACTGTCTTGATCCTCGCTGTCCAGCGGCTCCTCCTCCTCCTCCCGCTCCATCATCTCGGCAAACTCCTCGATTTTCTGCAGGTACCGGCGCTTGCAGCAGCCGTCCAGGTGGTCCTCCGCGATGCCCCAGTACAGTAGCTCCTCCTGGAAGGACAGGGCACACATCTCCCGAAGCAGGCGCAGCTTGCCGGCCCGCAGGAAGGTGAGGATGGTGCCAAAGGCCCCCGGGTTACGGTCGAAGAAAAACTCGTTGCAGGTTACATCATAGTCATCACACACGCTCAGGATGTCGTCGAAGTTGGTGCAGGCCTTGAGCTGGCCCAGTCGCGTCAGTGGGAACTCATCCAGCGTGGTCCAAGGGAGTGAGTACTTGATGCCACCCACGTTGATGATGATCTGTCGCCGGCGGTCCCCAAGGGAACTGCTCTGGTGCAGGTCGTCCTGCGGCCGCAAGCATTGGGCCCTGCGGTAGAAGACGCCCTTGATGGCCTGGCGCTGTGGAAAGAAGGCTGGGTGGAAGGAGGTGTCTGAGGCGCAGCTTAGAGCGCTGTAGTCATAGTCCGAGTTGTCTCCCGGTAAAAGGGTCATTTTGGGGCTTCACATCACTCTTGGGCCTGGAAGGAAAAGGAGGGGAGACCCTTGGTGACCCCTGAGTCTTAAGTGAGCCCTTCACTGATTGTGGAATACGTATTTTTATTTTATTTTAAAAAAAAGTACTGTGGGTTTTAAATATTTTTATTTGTATGCATGTGTGTGTGTCTACTTGTCTGTATGTGTATCACATGTGTGGAGGTGCCTAAGGAAGTCATCAGAGGGTCTTGGGTTCCTCTGAAGTGGACTTACAGGTGGTAGTGGGTTGCCGTGTAGATGCTGGGGATTGAATCTCGGTCTTCTGCAAGAGAAGCCAGTGCTCTTAAGCACTGTATGTGAGTGTGTGTGTGTATGTGTGTGTGTGGTAGATGTGTGTGTGTGTTCATGAGTGGGTGTGTGTGGTGTGTGTATGTGAATGTGTCTATGTGTGTGTATAATGGTGCATGTATGTTAGTGCATGAGTGTGCACGTGGAAGCCAGAGGACAGCTTTGTGGAGCTGATTCTCTCTATCGACTCTCGCATGAGCTCTGGGGATGGGATTCAGTGACCAAGCCTGCTGGACAAGCACCTTTCCCTGCTGAGCCATTTCACCTGCCTGACTTCTTGGTGTTGGGAATTGGAAGCAGGAGCTCTTTGGTAACTGGGGTGGGTCCATGATGGCCAGAGTGGAGCCGTGGGGTTGGGTTAGTGTTTAGTGTGTGAGGTGCTGGAAATTGAGCCCAGGTGCACGTTGGGTAGGCACTCTGCCAGGGTGGCATCCCTAGCCCAGCTAACTTTAGATTAAATGGCATAGCTGAAAGAGACATTTTAGCCTTGGCCAGTGGCTCTCAGGTGGAGCTGACTTCACACGGGACATGCAGCAATGTCTGAGGTAGTTTTGACTGATGTGTTGGGGAGTTCTAGCTTCCAGCAGAAGGGTCAGGGGAACAACTAACTCAACAGCCCTCAGTGCCCACCACAGCCCCTACTGCTAACTCAACAGCCCTCAGTGCTCATGACAGCCCCCACCAGAGTCATCTGGCCCCCAATACCCTGAATGCTGAGTGGAAAGGCCCCGGTATTGAAGTGATAACTTTTGGAGCCACACAGTCCAGGTAAGTCACCTACCTATGAAGAGGGTTTAACCATGTGACCCACACCACAGGATCAGAGAGGACAAAGTGCCTGACACAGGCCAGGTGCTCAGTACTGTCTGGTTATTGTATTAGTGTTTCTCTTAACACCTTTATTGCTTTCACAAGCAGGAAATGGGTACACAAGAGGCCACGGGCAAAGAAATGTCTGAATATTAGAGCAAGGCCTGTTTTGCTCCCCTGTTGGCAAATTTCACCTTGGGGACTCCAGGAGTGGAGAGCACTCAGCCAACACTGGCTCCTCCAGGTGCTTCAAAAATAAATCTACCCCAGGTTTTGTGTGTGTGTGTGTGTACATGCTCCCATACTTACATGTCTTGAGTCAGGATCTCACACTGAGCCAGAAGCTTGCTGCTTCAGCCTGGCTGGTTGATCAGCGAACTCGTGGGATGTGCTTTTCTCCATCCCCCAATGCTGGGGCTAAAAGTACACTCATCTATGCCTCGCTTTTTACACGGGAGTCGGGGATTTGAACTCAGGTCCTCATGTTGCAGCAACAAGCACTTTACCCACTGAGCCATGCCTTAGCCCCACTGTGTATCCAGTTTTCTGGTTATCTGTGTGCAAGCTTGGATACTTCTGTGGACCTTCTGCTCCCCGGGGGATGAGGTGGGGGAACCACACCTGTATCATCTCTGGATCCCTGCACCCAGCAGTGTAAACTCCACAGCCCACTTGTCGGATGAGAGCTTTTAATGTGCAAAAGCCAGCCGCACGTGCCAGCTTCAGAAAGCAAAGGTCACACTATCAGCAACTACGACCTCTTTCCTTCCCGGCCTCAGAGTAAACGGTTTACACCCAGAGGATGAGGAGGCTGACCTGTCTCCAGCTCGTGGGCTCAGCTTGGTTCATGGATACTTCTGATCATGAAGCAATTTCATGTCGAAAGATGTATCTGTGGCCTGAATTCCTGGTGAGAAATGACTGTGCCTCCTAGGCCTGGCTCTAGTCTGCTGAAGTCTCAACTGTGCCCCACGGTCTCCCTCACACCCACCACACTTCACCCACAGGCTTCCATCCTGTACTTTAGGCATTTGAGACCTGGGATTACCCAAAAGACCTTTGTAGAGCTAAATGGATGCATAGGAAAGTAGCAAAAGTTTAATACCCCCTCCCCCCATCTCACTATGTAGGCCAGGTTGTCCTCAGAATTGTGATCCCCCTGCCTCAGTCCCACCAGTATTGGAATTACAGGTCTGTGCTGACGTGCTTAGGTAACACTTGGCGTTTTAAGATCACCATCCATAGCTGGGCTTGGTAGTGCACCCAGGAGGCTGAGGCAGGAGGATTATTTAGTTGAAGGCCAGAATGGGATATGCAGTGAGACATTACCCTAAAAAAATATTTATTTAACGCGAATGGGTGTTTTGTCTGCATGAATGTCTACACAGCAAGTGTGCAATGCCCATGGAGGGATTGGAATTATAGACTGTGAGCTGCCGTATGGATGCTAGAAATTGAACCTGGGTTCTCTGGAAGAACAGCCAGAGCTCTTAAGCACTAAGCCATCTCTCCAGCCCAAGAGACATTGTTTGTTTGTTTCAAGACAGGTTTTCTCTGTGTAGCCCTGGCTGTCTTGAGACTTGCTTTAGAGACCAGGCTAGTCTCAAACTCAAGAGATCTTCCTGCCTCTACCTCCCAAGTGCTGGGATTAAAGGCCACCATGAGTGGCTTAAAAAAATAAGATGATTTACATTTTTTAAAATTTTACATGTATGGGTGTTTCTCCTACATGCATGCACATGACTGCCTGGTAGAGGTAGAGGTGTCGATCCCCTAGAACTGGAGTTACCGATGGTTGCGAGCTGCCATGTGGATACTAGGAATTGAACCCAGGTCCTCTGAAAGAGCTTTTAACTGCTGGGCCACCTCTCTAGTCCACAGAGACGCTGTTTTAATGAACAGAAGGAAAGAGCTGGGGATTTGCTCAATTGGTGGATGGAGAGCCTGCCCAGCATGAAGAAAGGCCTGGGTTATGTCCAGCAGTACAGAAACTAGGCATGGTGGTGTACCACCAGGACCCCAGCACCTGAGTGGTGAAGGCAGGAGAGTTGTAAGTTTAAGATTGTTCTTTGCTAATGTGAAGTGAAAAGGCAGGAGGGAAAAATACACTCAGACAGACAGAAACAGACAGGAGGCTGTAACCCGTATTAAATATCCTTTGATGCCAAATGACTGAACTTGGAGGATTATGGATCGTTAAAATGTTGCAGACCAGAACCAAATTATGGTTCTTGGGCTATTTTCAGTCCCTTTGAAAGCCATTCATTGCCCATACCCGGATCTGACCTCATGTCCTCATGACTATGGAGACCTTAGAATCCATTCCCACTAGCCCTCTGGGTTTGCTGATTCACTACCTGTGGCCCCCACTGCTGTCTTCAGTAAATACTTTGATTTACATCTTTCTTTGTTCTGTAACGAATAAGATCTCATAAACCAACTCTCACAGTGGAACAGGCTGTTTGGGGAGACTTCAATCTGTTTCCTCAGGCCAGGGCCACTTAGATTTGCCTCCAGAGTAAATGTCTCTTCTTCCTTTGGGGGGCAAGAGCAGTGCTTTTGTGCTACAAAGCAAAGTGGAGGCCACTGGGGTTACAGGGAGACCCATTTAACAAAAGAAAAAAAAAATATGATCTCTCCCTTCAGTTCCTGAAGGAAGCAAGCGGTGCCGATGGAGACTGTCGTTTCCAATATCAGGGGATCCAGGTGGGGTCATGGATACATAGCTGATCTTAGGGGGACCCAAGCAGGAGGACACTCACTTCAGGGACCCACAGGTGCATTGACAGAAGCTTAGCATGCTGTACTGACTTAGGGAAGGCTGTAGCTTCGCAGACCAAGTTTTGGGAAACTAGGCTACACCCGTTTGAAGAAGCCGATGACTGCATTTTAGAGCAGCTGAGAGCTTTTCACAGCTCCTGAAATTGGAACCCATGTCCTCAGGCTAAGCCTGCCGGGATCCCTCAGAGGCGTGGGAACAATCCCTCTAGCTGCTTCAAGAGTGCCTTGCTTCTCCGCTCTGCTCTGCCGCTTTATCCTGCCACCAAAGACAAGAGGGGAGCCATGCTCTCTACTTGGCTAGAACAGCCTGGGAGCCTCGTTCCCCAGCCGATGCTCACTCACGAGCCTCTTCTCTCCAGGAGTCTCCCTTGCATTCCCTCTTGCCCTCTGGCAGAGGTTCCCCATTAGCTTTTCATTGGGTCCCCTGCCCACAGGGGTTTTCCTACATGGAGTTACCTGTCCTAGCAGGCTGTTAGGACTAGCGGGTGGCGGGTGAGCGCTGCAGATACAGTTTCTTCCAAGCCAGAGCTCATTGGGAAGGTCAAAGGTCTGATCTGCTGAAGGAGGAACTGGGTAATATTTCTCCCGGTTGTGGTTCCTAATCTGATGGTCACCGGAGGGCAGCTGGCATTTCTAGACTTCAGAGTTAAACACATTCATCAAACAGGTCACAGGCAGCTCCTAGACATAGGTCTGAGGACACATCAGAGAGCAAGCCAGATCTTGCCTCTGTCCTATGCAGCTGATGAGGGTGGACAGAGGGACACACACAATTTCCACACAAGTGCACCAGTGACTTCAGGATAGGCAACTGCTGTGGTAGGTCAGAGATGGGTGACATGGTGGGTGACTATGAGGTGGCAACATTATCTGGAGGGGACCAGGAGGGGACATGGGGCAGTACCTTGTGCGTGTGAAGCACCCAGTCTTGTGCTTCTTCAAGTTGGTTACTCTGGATGGAGGGGACAGCTCAGATTGCTGTCTTGCACATGGGCTTGGATGGTCAAGCTTTAAGGGCAGGCTGGGAGGCAGACGAGGGCAGGAAGCAGGAGATGTATTTGACGGTCAGCAGGTGCAGGTATAGAGGCCTTGTGGGCCACAGGGAGTAGCTTAGGTTTAATCTATGTGAGGCAGAGCTTTTCAGGCAGTGTCAGGGGCAGACTTGGGGGCCAAGACACGACAGTGGGAACAGGGGTGCAAGGGTAAGACAAGCGGAGAGAACTGCAGCTGGCATGGCTTCGTCAGGTTTGGAGGAAGAGCCGGCAGAACTTACTGAGTGGTGAGACCTGGGCGAGGGGACAAGAGAGGAGAGCGATTGCAGAGGTGATCAGTAGGTGGCGCTGAGACAGGAGACAGTGGAAAGGAACCTGTGACAAAAGCTGGCTTAGATGATGGACAGGGGAAGATGGGACTCAAGTGTAGGAGAGAGACAGCCGGAGGGAGAATCTCACAGGCAGGTGAGAGGCCCAGAGCCTACCCGACCAGTGTGTGGTCCGGGGAGGGGGCAAGCTAGCAGAGTTATCTCAAAGTACAGAGGCAGACCCCAGGACCCTACTGAAGTCCTCCACATCAGACCCCAGAGGCCAGCGCACATAGACATCACAGGAGTTATACACCGGGAAGATGTAGATCACTCCAGGCACACACATCCAGTCCCCGGACCCTGTGAGCACTCTACGGCAGGGAGGGCCTGAGGCCACAGATGGAGGAAGGTTGCTAAGTTAGGCTACCAATGGCTTGGATGACAGAGAAGGAGCTGGGAGCCAGCAGAGATTAAGACAGGCCAGTCAAGGGTTCCCTGACCAATCAGAAAGGGGCATAGTCTCGCCAGCTCCCAGTTTTAGCCATTAGACCCACTTTAAACCTGTGGTTTACAGAAACACAAGACCATCAATGCGGATTATCTTAAACCACTCCGTTTAGGTAACAAGCATACAAAATAGCCGGGGGGGGGGGTTGTGGCACATGCCTTTTATGCCAGCATTCAGGAAACGGAGGCAGGCAGATCCTTGTGAATTTAAGGCTAGCCTGGTCTACAGAGTGAGTTCTAGGTCAGCCAGGACCCGTGTTAAAGTAAAGGAGGAGGAGAAGGGGGAAGCGGAGGGGACAGGTAGTAAATACAGGGGTGGCAGAGACTGAGCTGGGCCTCCCTCCCCAGGAGCCAATCAGATGATTCGCTTACTTGGGGGTGGAATGGGAGCAGAAGAGCCCATTAGCTTTGAGAGAGGTTGGTTGCTGTATGACTTTGGGCTCCCGCCTTTGTAAAATGGAGATGCAAACAGTTCCTACCCACTTGAATTGTGGTGAAGAGAGGGCATGAGCAATGTGCTTGGCCCAGTGCCTGGTCAGCAGACACCTGTCATCTCAGTCTTAGATCTGATAAGTGTCTATCACCCATCTCTACCCACCAGCCAAGATCAGCTCCTGTCAGAATTCGAACTCGGCACCACCTGACTCCCATAGCTCAGGCTAGATAGCCCTCCAGGGAGGCTGTTCTAGGCTGCTAAGGAAACTAAGGAATGCTGTTCACCCGCTCTGGAGCAGTTTAGTGGCCACAGAGGTGATGGGAGGAGACACTGACATGACAAATTATCCCCCTTTAAATCTTTGATTGGGGGTCTGCTTTGTGGGAATTTGATCTCAGGGATGAATAAGTTACAAAAATGTCACCCCCTTTACTTGAGGGAGTGGGATGTTCCCAGCATCCGTCCCCAGGGACTCGGTAAGTCTTGCTAAAGAAAGACAGAAGATTCAAGGCTGTGGTCTGTGTAGGATCAGAAAAACAATCAGGTCTTTAAAGCACAAGCCAAGTGGGAAAAGCAACAGAAGTTTACAGCACGGTGCTATTTATGTAAATGAACGCATTACTCCCAACTAGGACTCAAACACACAGAAGGATCTGTGTGTAACATGGAGTGTGCTGGAGGAAGTTGGGGAGGAGAAAACCAGGGGAGACAAGACAGCCCAGTTCTGCTCAAGGAGGAAGCGTGTTAGGGGGTGAACAGGTGGGTCCCACAACTTGAGATTGCCTAGGTTACAACAAACAAAAAGCATGAGCTACTGTAAAGCTTCTAGCTTGGGAATTGTCTAAGGTGGGTGCTTAGACCCAGAGACACAGCTCCTGGTAGCCCTCTGAGATTCCTTCAGGAACCAGCCTGTCTGGCTCCTTCAGCTACAGCCATCATGTTGAAAGTCCCAAAGAAGAGTGGGAAGGAGGGCTCCCTAAATGCTGAAAGAACCCAGGGCTGCAGGGAGCCTCCTTCCCAACCTCTTACCATGGCATCTTGAGGCTTCACTGCAGAATCCAAGAATGCCCCACCCCCCTGCGCTTTCTGTCAGTCACTCATCTCCCTTGGGGTTGCCTCCAGGAGTCCAGAGACCCACAGCAACCCCGAGGCTGTTTCTTGTCCTTCCTCCTGGAAGAAAAATAGCACTCGGGAGCTGTAACTGAGTCCCAGCCAACATTTCCAAAGATAAATGTTCATTCAGAGAGAGATTTCTAAGTAGCACTGGGTCCACCATGGGTTTAGGGCACGAACTTAGGGGATAGGGTCTGGATCTGAGAAGGGAGTATTTGCAATGGACAAAATGTCTATGCCTGATGTGGCTTACTGTGGCCACTGTTCCTATGTAGCATCCTGCACTCAAGCCGGCCACCCGCACCCACAGGTCACTGGTCTCGAAGAGCCTTCTCCTGCCCCTTAAAATGAGAGCACTAGTGTCTCTTGCAGAGCTGCTGAGGGCAGGTGAGTAGAAGTTCCCTTAGCCTTCAGTGACATCATCTGATCCCCACATGAAAGGGTTCCGTGAACTGCTGCTGTATGTTGATCCTGACCCCTAAGATCCCTCCAGGGCCTGTCCAGGGGCTGCTGGTCTGACCTCTGCTCATCCCTTTGGAGATTCTCTTGACATCTTTTTTCAGGGTAAGTGAGGTACAGAAAGAATGCTAAAGCTCACCTGTCTGCAAACAGTGAATCTCTAGACCCCCCTCCCCCGCCCCTCCATGGCACCCTCAGTAAGTACCAAGGTGTGATGCTGGGGCCCTAACTTCAGGGGCTTATATTCTCTCCTAAAAGGCAATATGGGGAAACTGAGGCTCAGTGAAACAAGCATTCATGGTTGGTAGAAAGGGACTGTGAGACAGTCTGTAGGATCCCTGAATTCTACTGTCACAGTGAGGACCGGGATAGATGTTTCCTGGGGATATTGAGAAGCAGGTGACTATGCAGGTCAGGAAACAGCATCATCTTCCTATTTGCACTAGATCAGGGTAGGAAAGCAACCGAGTCCCTGCTTTGGTTGAGTTCTAGGTCATCACTGTGGCCTCCAGAGATGTAACTACAGTCACAGGGGTTACAGTGAGGCCTGGACATGAGCCAAGGAATTCAGGAGGCCTCTGGGCACTGGAGAAGGTATTCGGGAGTGAATTCTCCCCAGAAGATCTTACTTGGCAAGACAAGATTAAGAGTTCTTATCTCCTCAAACTCTGAGAGGTTAATGAACACTACATATAAAAGGCAGAAGACTAACACAACAGCCTAGGCAGATTTGTTTGTTAAGCTTCTGGTGTCAGGGTTTGGCCCCTAGACTACCATCCCTAACTTGGAGTAGGGGACCTGAAGCTCCCTTCCTTCTCTTCCCAGGCCCCATGTGGTTCTTGTCTCTCCAGTGAGCCTCATCTGTCAGGATTAGGGCTCCTGGCTGGGCTGACTCAGAGGCTGGCCGCTCTGCATTCACCCCCAATTAAACTGTTAATTATAATCGATCCAGCTATTAGGCTGCCCAGGTCCTTGTATGCCATCCCATCCCCTCAGGATTGCTGCCTGTGGAAGTCTGTCTTTGCCACTTGCCATCGGTCACTCCCACACACCTCAGCTTTGTCTCCTGAGAGCAGAGGTCCAAGTCCCCTGGGAATTCCATGCTGGGAGGTGGGATCCTGTCCTGGTCATGTCTCATCTGAACCAAAATAAGGGAAAGTGTATCAAATAGACAGGCTGTCCAGTTAGCCACTTGGCTCTGCGGCTGTCCAGTTAGCCACTTGGCTCTGCGGCTGGCAAAATGGCTCCTGGTATGCACAGTTACTCTATCAGGAGCCTTTAAAAACTGTGGCCAGAACATCTTTTGTATAAGCCTCTTCCTTCGTGCGTGTGTGTGTGTGTGTGTGTGTGTGTGTGTGTGTGTGTGTCTCAGCTGTTGTTTCTGTCCACTTGTTTTTGAGGTAGGGCTTTTCTCTGGGCGGGCAGACAACTGAGCCCCGGGGATGACCTGTAATCAAGCCCTGGGATCCCATGCCTGGTTTGTTGTTGTTGTTGCTGTTGTTGGTTTTGGTACTGGGGATTAAGTTCAGGTCCTCAGGCTTGCTTATTGACCTAACCGTCCATTTTTGTTTTTTATGGTTTTTTTTGTCATCAGAAATTGGGGAACACTGGCTAACACAGAGGATCGATGGGGACCTGGAGACAGCACCAGATAGTTGGCCTGCCTGCTCACAGGGCTCAGTAGGAAGGAGCGGATGCTATATTGCCTTTTGGGGCAGGTGCTGGCCTGAGGCAGGGATAACTTCAGGCACAGTTCAGATCCTGTGGCAGATTCATATGCTGACTTTGTTCATTAAATAAGGTCTGCCAGGTAAAAATACCAAGGTTTGGCAGCCTCTTCCATCCTTTCTGTTTTTATTAGTTCTATTTACGTGGTATCACCAGCCTCTATTGCCATGGGTAGAGATGGGGAATGGGGTTGGGGCCCTCTTTTTCTGGGTTTAGGCAACCAACCCAGAATGGATTCTCAGAGGGGCAGCTCCCGTGAGCCACTGTATTCAGGAAACATCTTTTTCTTTCTGTCCCTGGGGCAGATGGCTTACCTCTTGCCAGAGTTGTGTGCCAACCCAGTGCACAGAACTCAACGCCCCCCAGGAGTCTGCCTCATTAGGCTGCAGGGCACTCACAGCTCGGGTCCTCTAACTCTGGGAAGAGGCTCAGGGTGACTTGCTTTTTGGTGCACTTGTCCCCTGTGGATTTGGAGTGTGTCCCACAGCAGACATTTTCCCACTGGAATGGGTTGGCTCAGAGCTGGGCTGGTAGGAGCAATCCCTTGGAGCCGAGCCTCCATGCCTAGCTTCATTTCCCTCTCCCACCCCCCAGCAGGTGCCTCTCCAAGCTGCAAAGGCTTAAAGACCCATGGGTAGAAAACCCACTGTGTGCACACCCTTAATCTCCAGGGGCACCACTTAACCTGGATCTGTGTTTATTGAAGAGACACCTAACAGTGACTCTGAGCGCAATCATAGGTGTGTGTGTGCGCACTGGGGTTGTCAAACAGATCCCATCGAAGACCCACCCAGATTTATAGAGTCTGGTGAGTCCTCCTTTCTCCAGTGAATCAGACACCAACCTTCCTCTCTCACCTTCCCTTGCTCTTAGCTCAGGTGTCACTGAAGGGGGGGTGAATGTGGTTGGCCTCCCAGCTATTAGCTACTTGGGGAATTCAGGTGTTTAGCACTCCTTAAGTACCTCCGAATTGCAAGTGGTTAACAAAATGCGCGCTGAAATGACAGTTTAGCTTAGAGACCCCATCACTAGGAGGCTGTGTTCACCTAACACTGGATGAACCTCCTCAGCCCCCATCATTACGTCCACACTCCCACTAAAGAGCTTTTAAAAGCCCACTTCTTCCTTTCCGGGGATCAACCCCCCCCCTTAAGAATGAATGCATTATGTACCAACCTTAAACCTGCCATACACGTGTGCTGTTGCCGCTGGCCACTCTGGCAGGCTGTGACCTTCTGAAGCAGGGCCTGAGTCTCACCCTCTCCCCCCATCTTGTCCTGTCTCCACCTTGGCCATTGTTCAGTACAGGCTTGTTGAATAAATGAATGGATGACCATTGGGTGTTTGGTATAGATGCCCACAGCAGGTGCCCAACCAATTTTTGCACAACTCAGAGAATGAACGAATTCGTCTCTTTTCCATCCACACCCAAAACCTGTGAGCAAAGCCGGGCCACTCATCACGGGTACACCGAGGTTAAGGAGACCTCCAACTTTCCTACTAGATGCTAAGGCCCGGGACCATTGAATTGTCTCCAGGGCCTTGCACACAGTAGGCGGTCCATAAGCCCTCACTGAGTTCGTAATTAATGAATGACTTAATGAGGCCCGCTGGTGGGGATGCTGCCTTCCGTGCCTATTGACAGGGAAAGATTCCCCTGCATTCCAACTCCTCCCGGGGGACCCCAAAAACCCTGCAAGCAAAGTCAGAGCGCACTTCGCATTCCGGGGACCGCTGGAGAGGATCCGTGGCCGGACCAAACTGCGGCCGCGTGGGTGCATCCCGCATCGCCCCGGCGGCCTCTCCGGGGCTCCTAGGTATCCGCAGAGGGCACAGGGGCCGCGGCCACGTGCAGAGCCCAGAGCGCCACTTGCAGGAGCAGGGTCCCGCCAGGCTGCAGCCCGCGAAGTTCCCACCTTAAGTTCCCGTCGCGGCGTCCCCGCCTCGGAGCTAGCCGGGCCGCAGCTCTGTCCCCCGGCGCAGCGATGCCGGGGTGAGGATGCGAGAGGGGGCAGCAAGCGGCGCGTGGGACCCGCTTGGCCTGCCGGGGCTGCTGGCAAACTTTGGTCCCGGGGCCGCTGTCCTGCGCGCTCGGACCCCTGACCGTCCCGCCTCCTCCTCCTGGTGCCCGCCGGGCTGCAAGTGCGCCGGCAAAGCGGCGCGGCAGCAGCTGAGGGAGGTGGCCGGGCAGGAGGCGGGACGGAGGGAGGGGACTGCGCGCGGGGCGGGGAGAGGGGCGGGCAGCAGGGGTGGGGGGTTGCGGGAGGATGGAGCCACCGCGGGACCCTCCCCTGCGATGCCACGCACCCTGACCCAGCCCAGAGTCCTCTGGGACGCTGGGTCCTAGCGGAATGCAGCGCGGCACTTTCCTCATCCGCCCATAACCATCTCCTCCTCCCCTAACCATCTCCTGCCTTGCAGGCCCCTGCCTTCCCGTGGTGACCTTTAAGTCCCAGCGCTGCTCCCCCCAGGGCTCCTGGCCCGAGGTGCAGCCACCTCTCCAGTTTTCGCAGTGGTCGTGGGCCGCTCGGGCCGCTCAGCGAGTGCCAGGACCCAAGCCTCATTCCTCAACGTGAGTCCCTATCGTGGGAATACCACAGGACCAGTCTCCTGTCCTTAGGAGGTCCAACCTCACGCGCGGTCGTGGACCCTTCGCTGAACTGTCACGGGCACTGCAGGTGTCACTTCCGGAGGGCACTTAATGTACGGCAGCCCGGGAGCCCCGCGAGCCCCGCGAGCTCTCCACCTAAACACCTCCTTCTAGGGGGCCACACCAGCCATACGTGTGCCATCTCCGTTGGTGGCCTTGGGCCCTACCTGCCCCTGAGGCCCAGGGCCTGCACCGCCTTTGCAGTGTCCCCAAAGTCAAAGAATGAGCGCCCTGTGCCCCAGAGTGACCCCTATGCTGTAGTTGGTCACTGTCCCGGGTGGGACCCAGTCTGGCAGTCTCTGGGTCCTGTACTCGGCAGCCTGGTGGTCAGGGTGGACTCTGGAGGCTTTTGAGTTGGCGGAAGTTGCAGCAGGCTTTGGGATTAGGTGGGAGAGCTGTCTGAGAGGAGGAGTAACCTTCTTGGGGAAATTGATTGGTATTGTCCTTTCTCCTCTATCAGGGAAGCAGGAGGGACTCAGGGACCATGCTCAACGAGTGTGGCTCCTATGCCTGGAGCTTCATTACAGAGATGCTTAGGCTTGGCCCGGGGATGTAAGCTTTGGGTTCACTCAGCACGTGGATGGAGACAGATGGCAGGGTCAGAGTCAGCTGAGGACCTGCCCCCATGAATTCTACTGCTTCTGCAGCATCTACACCAGGAGAAACGGCTGGGAAGTGCAGGTATGGGGGCAGATGGGTGAGGGGCTCATTAGATGGAACAAAGACGGATTCCTGAGGACTAGGAGCTGAGAGGACCACATCTTTGGAAGATTTGCAAAGAGACCCCACTAAGGACCAAAACAAAGGTTTCTGAGATGCAGAGAGACCCGGAGGCAGTGTACCAGAGAGACATAACAGAGGCCAGCATAAAGGTTCTCAGTGGACTCTGGTGGCCAGTGGTCCCAGGTTCCATGTTGAAAACATGGCCGGTCCTTGTTGCTCTAACAGGCCCCTTCCTTCCGGATTGAAGGTCGCGTGCATCCATCTTTCTTGCTTTCTTCTGAGCCTCGGGCTACCAGAGCTTTCTTTCCGGCTGGCGGCTTCCACATGGAGAAACTTAAGAGCAGCCTCTTCAGTGATTGTTGGAGGGACCCAGCACTGTCCTATGACCAGCAAGTCAACTGCTGTCCCCACGGAGGACTGCAGGACCAGGATGTGAGCAGAAGATCTCAAAACCTTCCTGTGGTCTGAGTCCCCTGGAGAATTCTTCAAACCCAGTGGATTGTGCTTGTGGCCTTTTTAGCAAGTTCCCTGGTCTGGGCTTTTTGAACAGCTTATCCCAGCTCCATCCAGCCTGAGAGAGAGACTTAGATGGGTTGTGAAGCCCAAGCTAGCCTAGTTACCTTATGTTAGAACACCAGGCACCTGAGTCTAGTGCTGGGGTGACCTGCAGACAGAAAAGCCCAGCATTGCAGGGGCAAAGATTCCACCTCCACTCCTCCACACCCCGCCGCCCACAGTCTTAGACCCAGGCTGTTCTCATGGGTGAATTTATGATCTTCTCCCCCGCCGTGCTTCACCGTGTCCAATAAAATCATTCTAAACCCTTTTAAGGATCCCCTCTGCAGTTCCTCTCTTGTGCTGCCTGCCAGATCTCCAGTTCTTATCTCTATCTCCCTCCCGAGAAGCATCCCTGGCCAAGTTGTCCTGTGGAGAAGGATGCTGAGGATGCTGGAGTAGACTTTCTGAAAAGATGAGGCCCATCAGGCTTGCTGACCCATGGGGCGGCCTGTAGGTAGCAGGCTCACACTTGATCTGTAGGCGGGCTATGGCACACAGACCCTGTTTTATTTGTCTCTACTGGGTTAAGTTTTAAGAAGTCTGAAATTGATTGGTAACATTTAAAAAATCAGATTTCATATGACATTTTTTTTCTTTTGAAGAGCTGGCAGATCTGGTTAGTTTTCTTCTTCTTCTTCTTCTTCTTCTTCTTCTTCTTCTTCTTCTTCTTCTTCTTCTTTCTTTCTTTCTTTCTTTCTTTTTTTTGGTTTTTCAAGACAGGGTTTTTCTGTGTAGCCCTGGCTGTCCTGGAACTCACTCTGTAGACCAGGCTGGCCTTGAACTCAGAAATTCACCTGTCTCTGCCTCCCGAGTGCTGGGATTAAAGGCGTGCACCACCACTACCCGGCGAGGAAGGGTTTCTTATAACCCAAGCTAGCCTTGGACTTGTTATGTAGCTAAGGATGGCCTTGAACTTCAGACACTTCCATCACCCCCTTCTGAGTGCTGGGGTTACAATTGTGCACCACTTAACTTTTTAAAAATTTAAGTTAAAATTTAATTTATTAGGGCAAGAGAGATGGCTCAGTGGTTAAGAGCACTGACTGCTCTTCCAGAGGTCCTGAGTTCAAATCCCAGCAACCACATTCTGGCTCATGACCATCTGTAATGGGATCCGATGCCCTCTTCTGGTGTGTCTGAAGACAGCTCCAGTGTACTCATATAAATAAAAATAAATAAATATTTTTTAAAACTTAATTTATTTTAATTTTAAAAAGATTATTGAGACAGACAGGGTTTCCTGAAGCCCAGGCTGGCCTTGAACTTGATCCATCCAAGGATGTACTTGAACTAGTGGTCCTCTTGCATACTTGGCCAGCAGTACTAGTGAGGGCCATGGTTTGTTTCTCAGCCTGCATCCCATCATGTAAGTCATTTAAGTTACTGCCAGATCCTCAGGAGCCAGAGCTGGTGCAGATCATCTTAACAAATCTCCTAGAATCACATGGTAGATGGCAAAGCCGGGATCTGAAGCCATGCCAGCTGATTCCAAAGCCTAAACACACCCTGAAAAACCAAACACATTCCCCTAGGGGCAGAAGGAAACTCATTAGTGTTGCCTCAGGACTTGCCTTAAAAGGGAGTTGCTGTCAGTGGGTTAAGAATGTTCTCCTTATCCACTACCCACTGTCATCGAGTCACCAAGTCCCTGGTTGCTTTCCCAGGCGGGGAGGGTTATCTACAGCCAGCTGTCTGAAGTTCTTATCTATCACCCAAGATGATAAGGTTTAGATTAGATTACAGTCTGGGAGTCTGAAGAGGCTCGAGGGGGTGCTGCGCCTCATTCAAAGACTTTAGAGCAGCTTGCCGTAGGGAAAGAACTGGAGTCAAGTCAGGGAGGAGAGCCAGGTGCCTTTTCTCTCAGGAGACCCTGTCTCTGTTTACTCTGTCCCCGTTCTGGGCCTCTGATTCTTGCCTGCTCTGCTCCTCTACCCAGAGTCTTCATCCCATTGGATTTTCTTTGTCCCCTTGAGATCTCTCATCCAGGAGTGAGGTGATCTGTGTGTGAGAATGGGCCACTCAAAGACAGGCCTGGATATTTAGCATGACACTGATCATTTTGCATTAATTTTGATATTTTCAAATATTGTTTCAAGATGTTATTGGTTCTCCTTAGTGAATTCTTTGGAAGAGCCTGCAAGGTCACTTTTCCACCCCAGTTCCAGCCTGGAGACTTCTCTCTCTTTCTTTTCTTCTTGAGCCCTGGCTGTCTTGGAGCTTCCTATGTAGACCAGTCTGGCGGAGAAGGCACAGAAATCTGTCTGCATCAGCCTCCTGAGTGCTGGTATTAAAAGTGTGTACCACCGTGTGTGTGTGTGTGTGTGTGTGTGTGTGCACGCAGTGTGTGTGTGTATGTGTGTGTGCGTGCACGCGCGTGTGTGTATGTGCGTGTGTATGTGTGTGCATGTGTGTGTATGTGTATATGTGCGTGCGTGTGTGTGTGTGTGTGTGTGTGTGTGTTGAAGACAAGGCTGTTGGCTTAGTTCTTTCAAAACCTACTTTTAACAATGGTTCTTAAACGCTTTAACCTCCTATCTAGCCCGCCACTTACCAGAGGCAATGAGAAACAAAGGTTATTAGGATACGGGGGAAGTGGACCTGTTTAGAAAATGTTCTTTGAGGCAAATCCAATCTGTGTTGTCAGGAAATCAGCGGTTCAGTTCACAGGAATTAGCAGCGACAGCTTGATCCACTCACAAACACTTCACAAATACACCAGCAGTCCAGTTTAGAAGTGTCGGGATAGCAAACACGAATCAGCAGCAGCTGCAGCATGATCTAGCAGAGACAACCAGGCTGACACAAGTCTGCAAAGGTGACCAGGACCAACAGGGACACCAGGAGAAGTTCTCTGCTGTGCCTCTCTCAACAAAGTGAAGATCAGCGAAGACAAGAGACCAACAAAGTGTCGCAAGGCTAGCCTCGCGAGCACTCTGTCACTGTTCTCGTTGGGTCTAATTTATACTCCCTCCAAACATCACGTCTTCCCATGGGCCTTGCCTCAGCAAAACACCACGTGAGTCTGTCTTAGCAGAAATCCACGCGAGGCTGTCCCAAAACGTCCATTTCACTCTGCCAATCTGCCTGAGCGGAAGCGACAAGAAGCCGCAGGAACTTCCTGAAAAGTTCTATGGTGAATTTCTCTCTATGAATTCACCACTAGTGCAGCTCAGCAATGCAATGTAAGGCGAACCAATACATGCCCGCTGTTAGTGAAGAGTCCTTCATCACGTGTCCCTTCACATGCTTGCTTTAGCAAAACATCCGTTCACCTATGTCCGCTTCAGTGAAATGTTCCTTCACGTGTCTGCTTCAGCAAAACATCATTTGACGTAACTGACTTTCCAAAGAAACTAGAAGTTTTCACTTCAGATGGCTCATTGGTTGAAAGCACTGGCAACTCTGGCAAAGGACCAGGGTTCAGTTCCCAGCATCCAGCACCCCCAGGGTGGCTCACAACCATCTGTAACCCCAGTTTCTGGAAAGCTGACGCTCTCTTCAGGATTCTGCTGTGTACACATGGTGCACAGGCAAAGCACCTATCATGTAACAGTAAATCTTTAAGAATTATTTATTTTCCTTTTTTATTTCTATGTATGTACATACGCACGTCTGAGTGCAGGTGCTCATGGAGGCCAGAAGAGGGCGTCAGATCCCCTGGAGCTGGAGTCACAGGCTGTTGTGAGTTCCCTGATTGTAGGTGCTAGAAATAAACTCAGATCCTCTGCAAGAGTAGCCGGTGCTCTCAACCCCAGCCATCTCTCTAGTCCTTGCCTGGGTTCTTTGAAAAGAGCTCTATAGTCCGGTGTGGTGGTCACATCTTTAATTCCAGCACTGGAGATGCCGGGCAGGGGAATCTCTGTGAGTTGGAGACCATCCTGGTCTACATAGGGAGTTCCAGACTAGCCAGGACTAAATAGAGAGACATTATCCCCCAAAGTAAAACAATCGAACAAATGAATGAATGAATGAATGAATGAATGACAAGCAACTCTGGGCTGGATTCAGGAGAGCAAACTTAGATTCAGTCTGTGCCCTCAGACACAGGTCCCATTGGCAAATTGAGTCTCTCAGCTCATTAGTCTAGGGAAGGTTAACCTCTGACTCTGGTTCTAGAATGATCTAAGAAGCCTACTAGAGATCTGACAGATACACCGAGTCTCTCTTGTGGCCTTGCGGACCCCAGCCACTTAGGGATGTCATTTGTATTTTTTCCTGGCACCCCTCCAAAATGTCACCTCCTGCAGACAGGATCTCTATGTGATTATGTCCCTCTCCTGGCAGCATGCAGTTTGGGAGGTGTGAGGTGGCTCTACACTTCAATGCTCTGCACTTTGTCCTTCAGTTTCATTCATGAGATCACCTGACAGAAGTCCCTTAAGGACCTCTATCACAGCAGGAGCCAGCACTTGGCCACAAGTGTAGCATGAGGGCTCTGACCTGTGACTGTGGAGCCCAGACGGCCCCAATGGGATGCCATGCTGAGTGTGCTCTGTGCAGTGTATGCCTTGCAGGTGAGATGCGATATCCTTGAGCCCCATGCCAGGCGGACCCTTCCAGCACTGTCTCCAGATACCATCAGCCACCCAGTAGCAGCAGCAGCCTTCCCAACAGCACCCTCCTCCAAGAGTGCTGTCCTGTTTGGGAGCACCCTTTCAGGACCCAGCTGTGAGCTCTCCACTTCCCACAGTCTCTCCGAGGAGGGTGGCTTCTCTCTAGTCCTGACAACCCCACTTCTGAAGCCCCACTTCCTCCGGCCTGCAGCCCTCCTTCCCAGCTCCAGCCTCAGGGCACTCCTTGACAAGCCCAAGCCCATAACCATGTTTCAGGGTGCTTTGGTTCAATACGCCCAGGATTCCTGCAGCTTTAACCCAGCTGGGAGGTCTGGCTCTTTCACATGAAGGATGCCTGTCTGGTCCTCAGTAACACATGAGGAGGAGGGGAGATGATTTGACTTTAGACACATAGCCTCTGCAGGTTTTTGTTTTGTTTTGTTTTTCAAAACAGGGTTTCTCTGTATAGACCTGGCTGTCTTGGAACTCACTCTGTAGACCAGGCTGGTCTCGAACTCAGAAACCCGCCTGCCTCTGCCTCCCAAGTGCTGGGATTAAAGGCATGCGCCACCACTGCCCAGCCTCGTCACATAGACTATGGAGGGGACTGCTTCAGAAAAGTTCCTGATAGTGATTAGACACTTTTAAGATAGGTAGACAATATACTCTCTTGAACAACTGATATCCTGTGCAGCTTCTGAGGAAGAGTGACTGATGGGAGAAGAGAAAGCCGGACATGAGAGTGCTTCCTTACTCTGTACACATGGTCTCAGGGTCTCATCCTGGCTGCTATGTGGTCTCGCCTTTACATGCAGTGATAACCCTAAATAACCGGAACATGAAGTGGTTCTTTACTGAAGAATGATCTTAGCCTGAGGACCATGTATCTCCCCCTGAGGCTGAGGAAGGAGGATCGCTTGAGCCCAGGACTACATAGGGAAACCTTGAGATAGAGAAATGGCTCAGAGTTTACAAGCACTGGCTGCTCTTACAGATGACCTGGGTTCAATTCCCAACATCCATGTGGTAGTTCACAACCATCTTTAAATCCAGTTCCAGGGGATCTGACGCCATCTTCTGACCTCCATGGACACTGCATGTACATTGTGCACAGATAAACATCCTGATAAAACTCCTAAATAAATAAAATTAAAAAAAGTTAAAAAGTCTTACATACAAAAAACCCCACAAACAAAACAAAAACTAACAGAGCAGTGGCTGTGGTACAGATACCCATCTTCGTCCTAAGACGTTCACACTTTTTAAACATATATTTACTTATTTGGATCATATTTACTTAAGCTCCTGTGGGTGCATTTGGGTATGTGTGTGTCACAGCGTGCATGTGAGGTCATAGGACAACTTCAAGAGTCAGTTCTCTCCTTCCATCATGTGGGTCCCAAGGATCGAACTCAGGTTGTTAGGCTTGGCAGCAAGTGACTACTCTCTGAGCCATCTCACCGACCCTTTTCATAGGTTTTTAAATCTATGACCCCCACAGGGTAGATTTTATTATTCTCCTTGTTTTCAGGACAGGACAGGGTGCTCAGGTTATTGTCAGGATCACAAACCAGCTGTGGTTGCCAGGAGGGCAGAAGGGCCTGGGTGTACTTATCTCTCTTCTGATCCTCTCACCCCAAATTAAGGGAGACCTGTTCTCTGCCTTGCTCCATTCCCGACGGGCATCTCCCCTCCTTCCCAGTGATGGGGCAGGCATACAGGGCTGGGGAGCACAGGAAGGCGAAGGTTCCTTCCCACGTGGGTGGGTCAGATGGTGGGTGAGCAGCCCACTCCGATTCCAGCCCAGGCATCAGCTCTGCGCCCAGGTCCAGCATTCAAGGTCAGTGCCTCTTGTACCATCCTGAACATTGGCTCTGCTGCAGTGGAAGATTTTGATTCCCGCGTTCCTTTGCGTTGTTTTCTGGGCTCTGTTCCCTCTTATTTCATTTCCATCTCAAAGCCCGAGTTCACCTCCTCAGTGGCTGACGGGCCCATTTATTTCTGAGGCCGAGGTGGCTGAGGGCTGCTGACAGAAGAGTGAGCGAGCACTCTGGGCGATTGCCACCTTGCTTTGTTCCTGAAGACCGGAGGGAGATGCAGAACATCTTCATTTGGCAGCTACAAGACCGGCAGAGTGGCAGAGCCTCTGCTCTCATCCCCTAGGCTGGATATTTTGTTGCCTAAATTCTTCCTCTCTGTTCTCCCCACCCCCACCCACAGGACTGCCTAGTGAATTCCTCCTTGCTCATTTGTCCTTTAAGCCTCAAAACCTTGAAAGTGTGTGGCCTGTGTGTGAAAGTGTGAGGCTGGACCAGCCTCTAGATTGTGGCTTCAAACTTATTTCCCAGTGTTCAAATGATGTGATGAAGTCCAGAGAGAGCTAGACACTTGCAGGTTTTGCACAGCAGGTGATTGACAGAGGCAGGGCTGATGTCTCCTAGATATTAGGCCTGTTTTTTTCTTCAGAATCTCAGAAGGCCAAGCATCAAGGACCTGCTCGCTCTACTCTGACATCTGGAATGCTCTGCCACTACTACTCGAGGGTCCTCTTTCTTTTCTTTCTGGGGTCTCAGTTGGAATGCTCCCCTTTAAAGATATCACTCCAGGGCTGGAGAGATGGCTCAGTGATTAAGAGCACGGACTGCTCTTCCAGATGTCCTGAGTTCAAATCCCAACAACCACATGGTGGCTCACAACCACCTGCAATGGGATCTGATGCCCTCTTTTGGTGTGTCTGAAGACAGCTAGAGTGCACTCATATAAGTTTAATATAACATATTTTGGTCATATTCATCCTCCTAACTCCTCGCAGATCTGACTTCTCCGTCCTTACCATCTAACTTTGAGTTTTCTGTTTTTTCCTCTCCCCCAAATCAAGTTCAATTTCTGCTGCCCAGTGTGGTGATTTGAATATGCTTGGCCCAGGGAATGGCACTATTAAGGGGTGTGACCTTGTTAGAGTGGGTGTGGCCTTGTTTGGAGGAAGTGCATCACTGTGGGGGTGGGCTTTGAGACCCTCCTCCTAGCTGCCTGAGGAGGTTGAGTCTTCTCCTGACTGCTTTCAGAACAAGATGTAGAACTCTCAGTTCCTCCTGCACCATGTCTGCCTGGATGCTACCATGCTTCCTGCCATGACGATAATGGACTGAACCTCTGAAACTGTAAGCCAGCCCCAATTAAATGTCCTTTATAAGAGTTGCCTTGGTCATGGTATCTGTTCACACAATGGAAACCCTAACTAAGACACCCAGCTACATACACTTGGGATCTGATGTGTGTTTGACCTGGTAGGTGGTATGGTTAAAGAAAATGGACTTTCCCTCTCTCACCAGCTATTAAATGCTAAAAGCTCCTCAGGGAGGAGCGGGATGTTGTGTCTACCTCCCCACTCCACGACTGGATTTTGTCTGTCTATCTTGATCTTGAGCAGATCTTGCGGGTGCTGTCATTCTCTCTGAGTTCACGTGTGTGGCTGCTCTGTTACATTATCCACCGCTGGCTCTTACAGTCTTCCTGTTGCCTCTTCCTTGAAGACCCTCAAGCCTCAGAGGCAGCCAGCTTGCCAGTTTGCACATAGGCTGATCTCAGCCTTTTTGTAGCTCCCAGCAATGAGTACCTGGATTCTCTGTCTAGTACAGCGCTGAGAAAGTAAACACTCAGTCAGTGTTGGCAGAATGGCACTGGGCCTGGTAGCACAGGCCTGTCTGTAATCCTAGCTACTTGGAAGGCTGGGGCAGGCAGGATTGCAAGTTTAAGGCTAACCTGGGCAATATCTTGAGATTGTGCGAAATGAAAAAAATACCAGAGAAAAAGAGGCTGATGCTTTAGATAGTTTTCTGTTGCTGTGATAAGATATTATAGCCAAAAGGAACTTAGGGGGAAAGTGATTTATTTCTGTGTACAGTGCCAGTTTGGTACAGCTTATCATGGTGGGCAGCAGGAGTGTGAGGCTGCTTGGCAGTCAGAAGGGGAAGTGGGGGAGGGGCTGTGGAATCTCAAACCCACCTCAAGTGATGCACTTCCTCCAGCAAGGCTCCACCTCCTAAAGGCTCTATAACCTCCATAAACAGTGTCACCAGCTGGGGACCGAATATTCAAATACATAAGCCTACAGGGGACACTTTCTACTTAGACCACCAGAACAGGGGCCATATCTCAGTGGCCGAGTGCTTGCCTAGGGTGCAAGACGCCCTGGGTTCCACCAACACAAAGATAACAACAACACTGTGTGCTGTAGAATGAATGAGTGAATGAGTGATTGCCCATTATCCTGATCCCACCATCTATGAATGAGTGAATGATCCCACCATCTATGAATGAGTGATTGCTCAATATCCTGATTTCACCATTTATTAGTGAATGATTGCCTGGTATCCTGATCCCCCCATCTCTTCCTTAAGACCTCACCTTCTGGAGCAGACACGCCTGGCCTACTGTGCCAGTGTCCATCACAGTGATTTGGAGGATAGTTCTGGTCCCTCTCTTCCTTGGTCTTCCCCTAACAGAGGATCGCAGTGGCTTGGGCTTCACGGATCAGACTGGACTGGGTCACTGGCAGAGCAGTCCTAGACAGACCCCATACTGTGACTTTTGCCCTGGGAACCAGGAGGGTTGAACTTGGACATATCTCCTGTTGTTGACAAGAGGCTGCGTGGTGGTTCATTACACGCTCTGAGCAGCTCTGGTGTTAAGTGATTGTCATCCCCGTGTGACCCTGGGAGACCTACAGCAGCTGGCTGCAAAGAGCCTTGCAGAGGGGTTTGTGTTGGGCGGGCTGTTTCATGCCTGGCCCCTTCTGTCTCCTGTGTACCAGACCTCTGACACCCCCCCTCCCCCACCTAGGTCGAGTCTAGCAATTTCTACCCTGCTTTTCATCCCTTCCTCGCTGGGTCAGCTGCATGCTTTGCTGCCCTCGGGTTCTTCTATTTATTGCCGAGTGCTTCCTTTTGAAGTAAGAAAAAAAATAATAAAAAACCCATGAAAGCAGGAATCTTATCGGCTTCTCCTTTCATTTCTGTAGAGACAAATTCAGTTCCTTTCTGCAGAGGGTGGAGCCCGCCGACTTAGTGGGGAAGACAGGGAGCCGGACACCCTGATCCCAGGACGCTGGACCCTCCCCTCCCTGGCTCTGCCAACTTCAGGCTACAGTTCTAACCACTTCGGCTGCTTCTCCTGTCACACCTACTACAGGCAAGCGGCCTGTTGACTCAGCCTGACTGACATGCTTTGTCCTCAATGGTCAAGTTCGTGGTTTTCTCTTCCTCCTTGGGGACTGGAAAGCTCGCTGTTTTGAAGGAAAGAAAATTGTTATCTGTCTGCCCTGGTGGTGGGGTGTGAGTGTGTTGGTCTTCCCACACATCTCTTTTAACCATCCACGGAGGACTTACTGTGATTTGGGGGGATGTGGCCCAAGTGGCAGTTTTGTAACTCTGTAGCAGTACATAGGACTCAGTTCTTGCTGGGCTAGAACCCGGATCCCAGCGTATTAGAGGCCTCCCACGGTGATGACCTGCCCTCCTCCTCTCTTCCCTCGAGGGCATGGGAGAGGGCGGAATCGGTGGTGTGGGGAGCAGGGAGAGAGGGAGGCTTCTAAGCGTGGAAGAACCCACCCACCCCTGGAGGGAAGAGGTGGGCCCAGGGGAGTCTGACTGGGGCACCTCAAGGCCTTTTTCTTTGTTAAAACTGCATTTGATTTGTTTTTGTTTTTATTTTTTTTTTAAGTTTTATTTTATATATATGATGAGTACACTGTAGCTGTCTTCAGACACACCAGAAGAGGGCATCGGATCCCATTACAGATGGTTGTGAGTCACGATGTGGTTGCTGGGAATTGAACTCGGGACCTCTGGGAGAGCAGTCAGTGCTCTTAACCGTTGAGTCATCTCTCCAGCCCAAAATCCTTTTTTTTTTTTTTTGGGCAGGGTTTCTCTGTGTAGCCCTGGCTGTCCTGGAACTCACTCTGTAGACCAGGCTGGCCTCAAACTCAGAAATCCGCCTGTCTCTGCCTCCCAAGTGCTGGGGTTAAAGGCGTGCGCCACCACTGCCCAGCCTTGATTTGTTTATTGTATGAGTGTGTGTGTGTCACAGTGCACAGGTAGAGGTCGAAGGATAACCTACTGAAGTTGGTTCTCTCCTTCCACCCTGTGGGGCCTGGGGATTGAACTCAGGAAGTCAGGTTTGACAGCAAGCCCTTTAACCTGCCGAGCCATGTTGCCAGTCCCCATGATTCTTACGTCTGTTCTCTCAGCAGCTGGAGGGGATCTTTCGAAAGCTCTGGTCACACCAGGTGACTGCATCATGCTCCCCAGTTGCCTCTTAGAAAAGAAATCCAGATTCCTTGTTAGGTAGCTAGTTGTCCCTGCCACCTGCCAGCCCTGTCTCTTGACATTAATTCTGGCTTCTTTCTTCAAAGCAGGCTTCCATTCCTGTCTCCATCTCTATATCTCATAACAGTGTCTTTCCCATGTCACCTCTAAAAAGCAGTCCTCTGAAGGGCTGCCCCTGGTGGCAGTCCTTGGTGAAAGCTTTCTTGGTCTCAGACTGTTCAAGTCCCTTCCCCATCTCAGACCCGGAACCAAGGCTTCCTTTGTAACTGTGACATCGAGTGATCGTTTTTTTGTTTTTGTTTTTGCTTTTTTTTTTTGTTTTTTTTTTGAGGCAGGGTTTCTCTGTGTAGCCCTGGCTGTCCTGGAACTATGTAGACCAGGCTGGCCTCGAACTCAGAAATCCACCTGCCTCTGCCTCCCAAGTGCTGGGATTAAAGGCGTGCGCCACCACTGCCCGGCGACATCTAGTGATCTTGGTACCAGGGGCTCAAGGCTTCAAGGCAGCCATTCTTTCCAGATCTTTCCTGAGGACTTAGGCATATCTCTGTATGAATGAGGCAGAGTCTCATTGTATAACTCTGGATGGCTTGAAACTCATGATGTAGACCAGGCTGGCTTTGAACTCACAGAGATCCACCTGCCTTTCCTTTCCTTGTTCTGGGATTAAAGGTGTGAACTACCAGACCTGACAGAAGTACATATTTTTAATAAATGCATACAATTAATTATGATTTTATACAGTAATTTCAGAGCCACGGGGTGTCATTTGGCCTCACTCCTTCTACGCTGTCTTTTTTTTCCCCCGTTTCATTAACAAACACTTAATTGCTAAGCTTCTTTGTGTGTGTGTGTGTGTGTGTGTGTGTGTGTGTGTGTGTGTATGTGTCTCGAAGAGTCCAGAGCAGAGATGGAAATAAGT
The DNA here is from genome assembly GCA_019843965.1 of Rhynchomys soricoides. NCBI lineage: Eukaryota > Metazoa > Chordata > Mammalia > Rodentia > Muridae > Rhynchomys > Rhynchomys soricoides. The sequence goes on along the minus strand of JADRCH010000158.1, from coordinate 811,226 downwards.
AGACTGACCTCGGTCAGCAGACTGGGGTTGACCAGGGCTGTCTGTGAGAGAGGAGGGAACAGCAGCAGAGAGAATAGAGAAACCAGAGAGAGAAGCAGGAGTGGGGAGTAGGGACCGGGAGTGGGGTGAGTATAGGGGTGGGGGTGGAGGTGGGGTGGAGGAGGAAGAGCAGTGTTAGAAGGATCAGTAGAGAGGTGGAGGGAAACCAGAGCTGAAGTTAAGACAGAGAGGAGGTGAGAAGAGTCAGGAGGCTAGCATGGACTCTGAAAGGTTCTTATCCCACTGAGGAGCCTGGGGGCCATCGTGAGCTTTGCTGTGCTAACAGGCACTACAGGCAGCCATGTGTCCCTTCTGCTAGAGGTAAGGGAAATGACTCCTTTAGGTCTGGAAACCAGTCTCACAGGCTCCTGAGGAATGCTGCCTTTTATCTAAGTGCCTTCAGAGTCTGGGGAAGTGGAGTTTCCTTTGGACCTGGGAGTGGTCGGGCCCCCCATATTCTTTGAATACTTGTTCCTGTCTTTTATTGTTTCAGCCCTCTGCCTCACCTTCCCAAGTAGCTGGGATGACAGACCTGACACGGGGCCCAGGCTGAGACACTCTCTTAGTATCTTAACTTCAGTCATACTTGCATGTCTGAAGAACGCCCCCCATCAGCCAGAGGCCCTCAGTGACACACCGAAGCCAGGGATCTTGACTTGGAGAGGTCATCCTGTTGATCTTCGTCGGTATCAAACAGAAGCTGGGATCTCAAGGCCCAGGCCAGGGCTTATCTCCTACCTCCCCCAGAGCTGCTTCTCTACCTTGAGTGGCCAAACCTACTCCATCTTGGGTCCGGCTTCCATTTTAAAAAGAAAAAGAATCTGAGAACTTGACCTGCAGATGAGCCCAAGCTGGACCCAAGTTCCAGGAAGAACTACACAGCTTGTCTCTGGCTAGCACTCCCTAGCTACTCCCTAGCAACAGCCAATCAGGATTAGTTTGGTAGTTCCAGATGTACTTTCAGACCGTTGGTGATTTTTGTGATTATTGTTCGTGGTTTTGCTTCAGAGCACCCACCTGTCTGCTTAAAGGACAACATATGTCACAAAAGTCATCCAGTTAGATCCTTGCCAGGCTGGAACACCGCCCCCCCCCTTGTTTGCTTACTGTTTATCATAAAACCTTGTCCCACTGACGGCTCGGGGCTTTACCCTCCTGTCCTGCTGCATCAGTGACAGTGGGGGGCCTAAGCTTGAGCTAGAATAAAAACTTGATTACATCAGAAATAAAATTCTGATTACATCAGAATCGGCTCCTTGGTGGTTCTTTCTGGGGTTCATGAAGGTTTTGCTTGCCCTTGACACTTGTTATGTTTCCTGGTCCCATAGACAATGGACCTGGGAGCCACTGGCTCAGTGACTTGAGTGGCCATTGTGTTTCTAGGGCCCTAGTTCTCTGACTTAAGCTCCACCCACTCAAACACCCCTCAACCCCCACCCCTTGCAACAATACCACCAAACACGTTCTTGACAGAGGGAGTCAAAAGGTCAGAGCCAGAGAGAAAATGTGACTATATAAGCTGGGTTGAGGCAGGAGAAGATAGCATATGGTTGCCGACCTACAGCGCGCCCACTGGTGACTTTCCCACTTCATGATGGTGTTGAAGAGCACCCACACTGCACTCAATGGCCTATTATAGAACAGGCTTTGTAGTGGATGACGTTGCCCAGCATCTGCTAATGTGGTCTCAGCCAGCTTAAGGTGGTCTAACAGGTTCTTTTCCCATCACCATGGCAAAAATTGCGACAGAAGCAACTTAAGAGAGGAAGGATTTCCTTCGGCTCAGGCTTTCGTTCCTCATTGACAGAGTTCACGGTAGCCAGAGAATGTCTGAGATCTTGCATTTCTTGGCCAATCAGGAAGCAGAGAGCTGGGGCAGGACGCAGAGGCTAATTCAACCTGCAAGCACCCCTACCCCCACCCAAGCCACACTTCTGCCAGCTGGGCCTTCCGTCTCAAGGGTTACAAAACTTGAGGATACCGCACCACAAGGGGCCAACTGTTCTAACTCATGAGCCTGTGGGGAGCGTTTCACCTTAGACCACGACAGGCAGGCTGGATGTGGCTTATGGGCGTGGCTGGGTGTGGCTTATGGGCGTGGCTTATGACCAAAGCTCAGTTATGCGGTGTAGATGTTTTTGTTGCTATGAACTGGATTAATTAGAGAGGAGATGACAGGTCTTACAGTAAGCGTCTTCTATTGATTGATTATTTCCTCAATTATCCGGCAAATATGTATTAATGCATTCCGAGATGAGATACTGGAAATGTAAATGGGTTTCGCAGGAATTTGATTAAAAGGAAACAAGCCAAGGCAGTTTCCACAAAGTTCAATCAAAATTCTCTTAGGACAATTAGCAAACTTCAGCCTTCTTCGTTTTGTCTTTGCTCTGATTTATCTGTTCCCGTGATTGAGTAGCAACTTAAAGCCAGCTTGTTTTGTTTTAAATAGATTTGCTTCAGGAAGAACTCTTAGGGTCAGAGAGATGGCTCAGCAGTTAAGAGCATTTGTGACTCCTGCAGAGGACATGGGTTTGGTTCCCAGCACCCATGTTGGTCAGTTCACAACTGTGTGATGCCAGCTCTACACCTGATGAAGAGGGACATGATGCCCTCTTCTGGCCTCTGTGGGCAACTGCACTCATGGATGTGTATTCCCATCACACTGTGCACGTGGTTAAAAATAAAACTTTGTTGTTGTTGTTGCTTTTTAAGACAAGGCCTTGCTACGTATCTCTGGTGTCCTAGAACTTGCTAGATAGACTAGGCTGTCCTTGAACTCACAGAGATCTATCTGGCTGAGTACTGGGATTGAAGGCATATGCCACCATATCTAACAAAAGATAAAAATAAATCTGTTTGTTTGTTTGTTTGTTTGTTTGAGACAGGGTTTCTCTGTGTAGCCCTGGCTATCCCGGAACTCAGTTGTATAGATCAGGCTGGCCTTGAACTCACAGAGACATGCCTGCCTCTGTCTCCCCATTGCTAGGATTAAAGGCGTGCACCACAACCACCTAGTCAATAAGAAGAAATCTTTTTTTTTTTTTTTTAACAAAGAAGTTTGAAATGATTATGTTAAATGAAAAAATCTGTCTGATTTTTTTGTGGCAATTAACCTGAGAGGAACAGTTAGAAAGAAAAGGTTTATTTTGGCTCATGGCTCCCAGTCTATGGGGTGCTGACTTCACAGCTCATAGGCTCCTAGCAAAGGGGAATCTCGCAGCAGGCAGGTGAAATGTGACAGAGCAAAGATACCACCTCATGGCAACTGGAAAAGCAGGTTCAGGGGCTGGACAGGTGCTAGCTTGCAAGAGCACACTCCTCAGTGACCTGCTTCCTCAACAGAGGCCCTGCCCCCAGACATACCGTCAGAAGCAGTGCGCCAAAGACTGAACCCACAGATCGGGTCAGAGTGGAGGAAGAACCTCCTCATGACTGGAGGAAGAACCATTTGGGGGACACATTGTATCAGACCATCACATTTGGTCTAAATGAAGTAGCCAAGGTAGAGGTGACACCTGAGATTCTGCAGAGTCATCGAAGGGAGCCGGCTCTTCTCTGGATGGAAACACAGCCTTGTGGAACTGAGAGAGAAGCTCCCACCTCTGTTCACCAAGCCAGATGTGGGCAGAGTTGTTTTTGTTCTGATCTGTTGCTGGTGTCGTTGTAAAGTTCTGTCTTAGTCACTGTTCCATAGCTGTGAAGGGACCCTGTGACCAAGGCAACTCTTATAATGAAAGCATTTAATTGGGGATTTGCTTACTGTTTCAGAGGATGAGTCCATGATCATCATGATGGAAGTGGACAGGCACGGTGCTGGGGCATCACATGAGAGCAGCAGGCAGAGAGAGGCTGGACTTGGCTTTGAGATGTCAAAGCCCACTTCCATCGGCACACATCCTCCAAGGTCCACTGACTGGGGACAAACCATTCCAACATAGGAGCCTTTGGGGGCCTTCCTCATTTAAACCACCACGACAGCTAAAGTTGGATCTAATCCCTGAAGATAATAATGGTTGTCCTTGTAAGTTTTGTTGTCAAATTGATATACTTAGGAAGAGGGAATCCTCCAACTGAAGAACTGCTTCAGTCAGATTGGCCTATGGCCATTTCTGTGAGGTATTTTCTCAATTGCTAGTTGGTGTAGGAGGGCTCAGCCCACTGTGGGCGGGGGCCATCCCCCAGGCAGGTGAGCCCAGGCTATATAAGAAAGGTAGGTGAGCAAGCCAGATGAAGCAAACCAGTAAACAGTGTTCTCTCTCATCTGTTTGAGTTCCTGCCTCCAGGTTTCTGCCTTGGCTTCCTCTCAGTGATGACTTGCAAGACGAAATTAACCCTTTCCTTCCCATAGTTGCTTTTGGTCATGTTATTATTGTTGTTTTAAATCACAGTAACAGAAAGCAAACTGGAACAAACTTAAATAGTGATATTCTGAGAAACCTTCATGTTTAAAAGCCCCCTCAGATCCATCAGTGAGCCACCGAGTCTGGACAGAGAAGTTCGACATACATAATGTGATTATTCTTCCCTGTCACCCTGCAGCCACTTGCCGTACTTACTGGAAAATTCGTTTGAAATGTAGTGTGGGCTTCTGCTTTGCAATTTCCCCTCTTTATTAACTTCTCTGTCATAATTCCCAAGATGCTTCTTTGTGGCTCTCAGGACCAATCTCTCCTTTCAATGCTAATTTGCTCTGCACTCTGAACTCTTATTTATTGAACTTTTGTAGGCTGTGAACTTCCTGAGAAAGAAACACTACTAACTCAAGTCCAAAATTATAGAATCAAACCACTTTCCGTGTGTGTGTGTGTGTGTGTGTGTGTGTGTGTGTGCGCGTGCGCGCGCGCGCCCATGTGTGAAGGACAGAAGACAACCTCAATTGTCATTCCTCAGGAGTCATCTACCTTGTGTTTGGGGACAGGGTCTCTTACTGTCCTGGAACACACTATCAGACTAGTTCACTGACTGCTCAGTGAGCCCAGGGCTCTGCCCGTTTCTACTTCCCCTGCACAGCTCTGGGTTTCTTCTCCTTTTCTAACAATTAATATTTATTTGTGTGTGTGTGTGTATGTGTGTGTGTGTATGTGTACACATGTGTGCAGGTGCCCTCAGGGATCCAATCCCCAGGAGCTGGAGTTATAGATGGCTGTGAGCCACCTTGTGAGTGCTGGGAGCTGAATGAGGGTCTTCTGCAAGAGCAGCAAGCACTCTTCACCCCCAAGCCATCCTACCAGACTCCCTGGGCTTCTTTTTAGGTGGGTACTTGGGGTTGAACTCTGGTCCCCAGGCTTGCATGGCAAGGCATGCTTGAGCCTTGTCCTATGTCCTTAACTGTTTTTCCTGTTCTAGACAGTCTTTATGCTGAAGTTTCCTGCAGAATGCATACCAAGACTCCAACACTTTTCAAATCGTTGACAAAAAGATCACCCTCCCACCCGTGTCCAACACGCATACGATTTGGGGAACACATGTATAATGAAGTGCCCTGGAATAAACCTGAGCCCAAATTGCTCAGGTTTTGGGAGGATATCAGCCTTGCATGGTTTTGTGATAGGCAGATGAAGCAGTGGTAGGAGGGAAGAGCTGTTGAAAGGAACCCACCCACACCCTCAGTGCCAGCGTCCAGGGAAGATGGTTTGCCAGCAAGGCAGAGCTGGGTCCAGGCTGGGGTGTTCAGTTCAGAGAAGAGCAGCTAGAGACAAAGAAGACTTCGGTGTCTGTGTGAACCACACGACAAGGTGGTCCTTATGTGTGTGGAGGGTCAGGCAAGATGTGAAAGAGAGGAGAGACCTGCAAATCATTATCTATTAGGAGTTCACAGCCTGACTATGTAAGGACTTCCCAGCATTCCCACAAGAAGATATGATTAAAGACCAGCAAAGAGGAGCTGGAGCCCTGACTTGGTGGCTAAGAGCTCTGTGGCACACTGCTTTTGGAGAGGACCTGAGTTCAGTTCTCAGCACCTACATTAATCGGCTCACCACTGCCTGTAACTCTGAATCCAGAGAGTCCCAGGGAGTCTGATGCCTCTGGCCTCTATGGGCACCTGCACTCATGTGTGCATACGCACACACGAATATGCATAAGAAAATAGAATTAAAATATGTTAAATTATAATTTAAACATCTCAGCAAAATCAGGGCTGCAGAGGTGGTTCATGGAGGCCTTGAGTTTAATATCCAGCAGGGGCAGGAACACCCACCAGTGTCTTCCAGAAAAGGGGGGGGGAGTGCAGACTTTCCTGTGGATAGAATCCTTGTCTTCTGTTTCCCAGTCTCAGTCTTTAGGAGCATCTGGTTAGGAACAAGTGTGAAGTCATCTGCTACTCAGACCTGGACAAGGCCATGGATTTTCTTCTTTTTTGTTTGTTGTGACAAAATACTTAATCCAAGAGCAATTTAAAAAAGAACAAAGGGTTTATTTGGGGCCACAGTTTGAGAGTACCGTCCATGATGGTAGGAAAGCCACAGTGGCAGGAGTGTGAGGCAGCTTGTGTGGAGGCCCATACTCGATGGCTTTTTCCTTCTGATCAGTCTGGAACTCCAGCGTATGGGATGGTGCGGGTCACAAGCAGGGTTGGTCTGCCCTCCTCCATCAGTCTCTCTGGAAATTCTCTCACAGACACACCCAGAGGTGCATTGCCATGGTGATTCTAAATCTTGCAGAGTAGACAATGGAAATTACTTAGCAGACATAGACTGGGGGTTGGGGTTGCAGACTGACCTGGTGCTAGCTCCCATCTTTGTCTTTCAGCTGTGTTAGCCTAGGTGGATTACTAGGTTTGCTGAGCTTTGGTTTTCTGATTCCATTGAGCACATTGCCTGTGTCTCCAGCACATGCGTGGAGCTGGGATGACAGAGGAGTCAAGTGGAGTGATTAGTGTAGAGACTTGCATGGGTATGGTGGTTATTCTTGATTTTTCAACCTGATGGTGTCTGGACTCAAGGAAGATATACAATTCTGGGCAGGAAAGTGTGCGTGGGTAGGCATTTTCAGAAAGGATTTTCTGAGTGGAAGAATACCTTCCACACAGTAGGCAGCTCCTTCTGGTGGGCCAGATACAGAGATCTGGGGGAAAGGCAGCTTGCCTGCCTCTCTGCCTTGCTGGAGACTGTGTCTACTCAGTTGCTACCAGGACCATGGCCACTGTCCTTGCTGCTATCAGCTTCTTCAGCTTCCATCATGGACTGAAGACCAGTGGTTCTTCAGGGATCCTCCAGGCCCTCATTGCCAGATTGGAACTGCTGAGGGGTCTAGCTTAGTGGACCGAGCAGCTGCTGCATAGTCAGGCTTTCCAGCACAAGTATGGCCATTGTCAGAAGCCAGTTTGGTGAGTTCCTTCTTATAATATTCATTCTAAGGGCTCTGTCCCCCTACAGAAGATCTGCCCTACAACATCGAGGTGCTCCAAACACACTAAGATATTGATGCCAGCGGAGGAGGTGGGAGGGAACGAACAAGGGTTACGATCAGAAAGGTCACCCCAGAGTCTACCCTGCTTGTCCCAGAAGCAGTAAGTTTCCCAGGAAGTCAGATCCCTCAGCATTGCTCATTTCCCAGGAGGACAATGGTAATTATGCTAATCAATGGAAATGAGGTGCCATGATTAATCCTGTCAGCCTGATTGGATTGGCAGGTGCCTAGAAGGTTTGAAAAGTGCATCCCTGCCTTTATCCTTGAGGATGCTCAAGGGAGACCGGAGGGCTCTAACCTAATCAATGCTTTCTCCTAATTATGAATGCAAATTTGAATTCCACTTTTATTTATTTACTTTTTTTGAGACAGAGTCTCTGGTAGCCCAGGCCGGTCTCAAACTTGCTATGTAGTTAAGGATGACCTTGAACTTCTGATCCTCCGGCCTCCACCTCCTGAATGATGGGATTACAGTGTGAACCACCAACTCTGGCTTCTCCTAGCATTTTGAGAACACAGACATCCAAACCACAGCAGTCCTTCCAAGTAAACTGTACATTGCCTGCTACCGGGCCGTGAGGGACCACGGGGAGGAGGGAGCTCTGGTTCAGAGTTGACGTGCTGTGAGTATACTGTACGCGTAGGAACGTGAGGAGTCAGGATGGGAAATGCTAACACATTCATTATTATGACAAGGTCTCCTATGTCCCGGGCTGGCTTTGAACTTGCCATGTCGCTGAGAGAGACCTTGACCTCTTATCCTTCTTCCCACTTTCTGAGTTCTGGGACTTCAGGTGGACACTGCTACACCTGGTTTGTGTGGTGCTGGGGATGCAGCCCAGGCTTTGTGCATGCTAGGTGACCACGAGGCGCTAACCAGCGATGGGCTAGCAGAAGACTGGGCTGGCTTGGAGGAATGGACCACTGGGCAGTGTCTTACCGTCATCCTTTCTTGATTTTTCCTTTCTGTTTCTTTCCCCTTCCTTCCCTCCCTCCCTCCCTTCCTTTCTTCCTTTGAGCTAGGGTCTTGACCTCTCACTTACTGTGTGTGGGAGGGTAACCTTGGACTTCCTGCCTCCTCCTCACTGCTGCTGGGGGACAACAGGTGAGTGCCACCATGTCTGGTTTTCTTCTGAGTTTATTTTATGCTGAGGATCAACCCCAGGGCTTTGTGCTAGGCAAGCACTCTGTCAACTAAGCTAACTCCTCGCCCTTTTTCTGTATGTTGGCCCATCGTCATGTGAGCTGCCACGATGGCGCACAGCTCTTAAATCATGAATTAAACAAACCTTTCATCTCTTAAGCTATTTCTGTCAGCTGCTGTGCTCACAGGGATGAGAAAACCAGCCAATGTAGGCGCTGAGGGCCTCCACACCTGTTCTTCTGTCCTGAGAGAGCAAGCCAGGTTCCCTCACTAAACGCTCTTTCTCTCCCCCACCTCTCTGTTGTTTCTATTTCCGCTTCCTCCCCCCCCTTTCTTTTGTACATGTTTATGTGTATTATATGCGCATGTGTGAATGTGAGTGTCTGGGTGCATGTATGTATGCTTGTGTGTGCACATATGTGTGTGTTCATGTGGAGGCCAGAGGTTCAAGTTCAGAGTCTTGCTGGGCAGTGGTAGCGCACGCCCTTAATCCCAGCACTCGGGAGGCAGAGGCAGGCGGATTTCTGAGTTTGAGGCCAGCCTGGTCTACAGAGTGAGTTCCAGGACAGCCAGGGCTACACACAGAAACCCTGTCTTGAAAAAAAAATAAATAAATAACTTGTTCCAACATGGAAACACTTATATATGTACCTTTATAGTCATAGAACAAAAGAAAGTCATGAATCAAGTCACTTACCGGATACATGTGTGGGGACATCAGGTAGGCTGTTGCAGCCAAGTAGGAAGGACGGAGCATCTTACCATATGTCTCCAACATGCTGTGATGACATGCTTAGCTTTTGTGTTGCTAGAGCCTAGTGGTCTGTTAGGTCCCCCAACAACTGGAGTAGGGGCTTTCCCTGTCTCTATTGCCTGCCTGTGAATCCTGTTCCCCTAGCTGTGCTGTCTTGTCTGGCCTCAGTGGGGCAGGATATACCTTGTCCTGCAGTGACTTGAGTTGCCAGTGTGGGTTAGTACCCAGAGGGGACCTCCACCTTCTCAGAGGTGAAGGGGAGGGGGTTGGGGGGAAGGGACCATGTGAGGGGGGACTAAGAGGAGGAGGGGTAGCAATCAGGATGTAAAGCAAATAAATAAATAAATTAATGGGAAAAAAAGAGAGAAAATGCATTCTAAGGTAGAGCTGTGGACGCCTTTAATCCCAGCACTCGGGAAGCAGAGGCAGGCAAAAAAAAAAAAAAAAAAAAGTTCAGAGTCTTCCCCGATTAATCTCCATCTCATTCACTGGGGCAAGGTCTCAATTCAACCCAAAGCTCACTGATAGGACGAGTCTGGCTAGCCAGCTTGCCCCACCAGGAATCTCATCTCTGTCTCCCAAGGTCTGGAATTCTAGGTTGGCCACCCCGTCTACCTGGCATTGATGTGGGCTCTAGGGGTCTGAAATCTGGTCTTCACACTTGTGCCATGAATTTTAGCTCCCGAGCCATCTCCCCAGCCCTCCTTGATGGTGCTTCTCTGCACTCTTTCATGCGTTGTGGTCCGTGCCAGGGTGGAGGCTGGCCTGGCAATAATGATCCCTGAAGTGGTGTGCCCCTGAAGAGCTGAGTTTCCCAGCTCTGGTGGGGTCAAGCAATGGAAGTGAGGGGCCCTGGCCCTCTGCACCCTGCTCCCTGCCTTCTGCAGGAGTTACAGTTCTGAGCACATGACCTGTGCCACAGCCAGAGAGATGAGGTCCTTGGGGTCATGACGTGAGAGGAACTTCCATGCAAAGCACAGTACCACAGAGATAGAGTTTGTCAGCAGGCAGTCCCCAGGGAATTGTGAGACCTTGGCAGCTCCTCAGAAGACTTCCGAAGGGATGTGAAGCCTGCTCACTGTTGCAGGCTGAACCACCTCAGTCATCCCCGGGATCGGCTGCAGGTCCTCAGAAGACTTCCCAAGGGTTGTGAAGCCTGCTCACTGCTGAAGGCTGAACCACCTCAGTCATCCCCGGGATCGGCTGCTCTGCCTTTGCAGATAAGAAGAATGGACATTAGAGTTAGCAGACAAGTCCCTGTGGCTTGGGCCACAATGACAGCGAGCTGCAAGTGTCTCAGGGCAGGGGCGGAGGATGGGAGGAAGAGGTCCCTGAAATCCAAGGAGGGATAACAGAGAGAAGCTTCCAGTTGTGAACTGAAGACCTGAGCAAGGAAGGCACAGAGCCAGGCCTTAAGTCAGCAGGACAGCTCAGACCAGCCAGAACTTGTCAATGGAAGTAGGAATGGGGCATTGTAGAGCAAATGGCTGGGATAGAAACACTTGGTTTTCTATGTACCATCTATCTGTGTCTATCCACCCAGTGAGCTGTCCATCAATCCACTGTCCATCTGTCCATCTCTCTAGTTACCCACTCATTCACCTGTCCATCATCGGCTCAACCATCTATGCATCCCCCTGCCTACCCGGGTATCTATTCACCACCCATCTATTTATTAATCTATCTATCTATCTATCTATCCACTGTCCCCCCTTCTGTCCACCCTCCCATTCATCCATCCAACATCCCACCCATCCATCTGTCCATCTGTCCATCAATCCAGCCACCCACCCATTCACTTATCTATCTTCTCACCCATCTGTCTTAACATCTACGTTTCTACCCACCTACCCATCCGACCATCTGTCCATCAATTCACCCCTCCAACCCCGATCTGCCCATCCATCCATCTACCTACCCACCCAACTACCTACTTCCACCAATCCATCCATCTGTCCATCCATCTACGCACTCGCTGGCTCATCCATTCACCTACCACACTACTACTTAGGAAACACATTTTATACAGTTAACATATTCCAATGGAAGAATTCAAAATAGACCAAAAGGATGCAAGGTAAGTCCAATATTGATTTTCCTTCCTAGAAAAAGCATCAGTTTCTCTAATCTTTTCCAGCAAAGTGTATAGGGGAACACCCATGTGCACAGGCTGTGCGCATTCTCCTGCTGTGCCTCAGCTACTTAGCACATCTTAAAGGCACAGATGCCCTTTATGTATCACCTGGGCACCCAGGCAAGGTGGTTTCCGACAGGGACTTTGAAAAGTTCTGCCAAGTGGCTTCCTGGGAGTCAGGGTGGGTTGGGGTTTCCTGCACCGACATTGCTTGTTCATGGGTTGTCTTCTGCGTCTCCAGTCCTGGTTTAAATGGTAATAAAAGAGCCTGGTGCTTTTACCAGTGCTAAGAGGAGCCTCGCTTCTACGGCGGAACCGTGAATGGTACTTGGCACATGGTGGGTTCAAGTGGCACACCCCCACTTCCTGAGGTCCCTGAGCCTTGTCTGCAGTTGGCTTTGCACACTTGGCTCATTATCCCCCGAGGCTTATTCTGACACATTTCAAATGTGTTGAAAAGGTCAGAAGATAGTCTAATGACCTCCCTGTGCCTTCTTCTGGGCTCACCAGTTGGCATTTGACATTTTGCATTTTTCAAAAGTGTTTGAAAGCAGTGTGAAGACACTGTATCCTTTTACCTATAAATACCTCAGTCTTGGGGCTTCTAAAAGCAAGAACATTATTACATAACACACAACATTATCATGCTCAGAAACTAATTCTGATGTAGGGATTCCATTGAAGCTGAAGTCTGGATTTGCAGCTGGGCTGGGTGGACTCACTTTACCTTCAGTCTTGGGAATGGCTTTCCCCTCCACTTATTTAATTTACACGGTTCAACCCCAAAACTGCATAGGAAGGTGGCCTTAGAGGTCCCCTTCCACTTCCCTCCATCTTCCTCTGTATTCACACACTCCCGCAAAAACTTTGCACGAGTTTCTGCTTTATTCTTCCAGTGCATCATGCTATAAGCAACTCTCACACACATGCATGCGCAGACACCTACACATAACGGTGACATGTGTACATATCCATAAACGCACACCCTTGTACATACAGACGCACAGAGCGTACATACACACATATTGTCACGCAGGCTATCCTCCTAGCCAGACTACTGCCACCTCAGGAATCTGGCTGGGGCTGCTTGCAACGGATCATCATAGCAGTGCCTACTGACTGGTGACCTTCCCTCATGGAGGAGTGGAGTGGGATGGTCCTGGCGCCCTCATCTGTGTATCCAGCCACACTTCCAAAACAGCCATATGCAATTTTGTGCTAAGTGGGCGCTACGAAGGGCTAGATTATGAATGTATATGTTTACGTATACGTATATGTATATGTATGAAGAATTAGGGGGCGGGGCCATGGTGGCGCACGCCTTTAATCCCAGCGCTTGGGAGGCAGAGGCAGGCGGATTTCTGAGTTTGAGGCCAGCCTGGTCTACAGAGTGAGTTCCAGGACAGCCAGGGCTACACAGAGAAACCCTGTCTCGAAAACAACAACAACAAAACCCAAAGAATTAGGGGATTCCCATCTACATAGTCCTGGGTAAAGCCATCATCCCTCCAGGAACAGACCTTCCAGTGTGGTTGCTTTAAGCCACCCATGCTCCTGCCTGTAACCCCTCACCCATGCCCTGTAAGGGAGCCTGATAAACCTATTGGTTCCCCATGGTGGAATCACGCCTTAGGTTTTTGTTAAGACCTTAGGATCCAGGGTAGATGTTGTTTGCATCTCCCTCAGGGAAGGAATTTTAGCAACACATACACACATGCATATTACACGCACACAGACACATATCTGTACACAGGGGCACATGCACACTCACAGACACCTGTGCAAGTCTCAGGTACACACACACACACATACACACTGTACTCTGCCCACGAGTCCCGGGCCTCCCTCAGATGAACCTGTGACGTGGGTATGGGTGCTTAGGAGCCTCTGAGGTCTGCTTTCACTGAGGCTGCCTCAGCAAACACTCCTGCACACACTTGCTTTCTGCTGCCCTTGGAACAGTGTGTGCTCTTAAAGGCAGGATTGGTGAGTCAGAGGGACTGCACGTGGCTTGTGAGCCGTGCCCACACCCTCCACTAGGCCACACTGTTAGAGCAGTCTAGCAACATCAAGGGGGCTGTCTCTCCTATGGCATCAGCAGAGATGGGCAGCACACCTGCATGGTGTCCATCTGACGGAAGGGCATGTGTGGTATCTTGGTGCAATACTTATTTATTTATTTTTAAAGACGTACTTAATTTTTGAGAGATAGGAACTCACTATGTAGCCCTGCCTGAACTGAAACTCACCATGTAGGCAGGCTGGCTTCAGTTCACATTACCAGGAAGTCAGACTGGTCTATGTAGTGTAGACAAGGTGAGACCCTGACTAATAAAAAGGGGGGGGGGGAGGCTGTGATCGACATGGAGGGACCCATGGGGCTGGCCACATATGCGGCAGAGGGGGGTCTTGTTAGCCATCAGGGGGAGGAGAGGCCCTTGGGCCTGAGGGTGTTAGATCCCCCAGTATAGGAGAATGCCAAGGAGGGAAGACGAGAGTGGGTGAGTGGGTGGGTGGGTGGGTGGTGGGAGAATACCCCCAATAGTGGCAGGGGGAGGGGGAGGGAATAGGGAGGTTCCAAAGGGGAGATCTGGAAAGGGGAAAGCATTTGAAATGTAAATAAAGTATGAAAAAAAAAAGAAATAAATTTTAAAAATTTAAGGAGAAAAAAATCTAAGAAATTAAACTAGCGTGATAAAAATACAAAAGAAAGAAACAAAGAGAAAGGAAAGACAGAAAGAAAGACAGACAGAAGACAGACAGGAAGGAAGGAAGGAAGGTAGAGAGAAAAGATGGAGAGCAATTGAAGCAGATTTGCTAACCTGACCTCCAGAAATACACACAAATGTGTTCCCACACACATCACACATACACACATCACACATCACACACATATCACACACATATTACACACATATCACACAATGTTACACATGCATATTACATACACATTACACAAATGTATTACATACTATTACACACACATATCACACAATATAATACACACACATTACATACATATCACACACATTACATATACATATTACACATAATTACACACACATATTACACACATATCACACATACATATTACACACACGTTGCACACACATTTTACAATACACATTACACACACATATTACACACACATATCTCTCTCTCTCTCACACACACACCACATTCTTTCCTTCTCTATCAAGAACTGGCTCCTGTTTCACCTGTCATATTTATTGTTCTGTATGTGTAAGCCTGGAACTTATAATTTAGTTACTGTTTCCTGGTATGGGCAGAAATCAGACCCAAAAACAGTGTGTGTGTGTGTTTGTGTGCGTGCATGCGTGCACATGTGCATGAGTGTGCACACATGCTCAGGTGTCCGGAATGGAACCCAGAACCTTGGTTGTTTTAAGCAAACACTGCATCTCTAGCCATGTTAGATATCCTCACTGACTTGCCCAGGCTGGGTTTCTGCATTTGTTTATTCCTCCTGTCTCAGCTTCCTGAGTAGCTGGGATGATAGCCCTGTCTTTCTGTAATCATGAACAAGGAGAATCTCCAGGCAGGGTTGCACAATAAACACAGCTTCAGGATATAGAGCGGTGTGGAAAACTATCCCTAGTGATTAGTATCTAGACTCCATGGAGGATGGAGTTCAGACCTCGTTCTAAGACACAGACTCATGAGGACTTTATCATTACTTTTCCTGCCGTCCCCTGTCACTTGAAGCTACTGAAGTGAATTCTCCTTTCCTACCTGTGCCCTAGCTTTTGCATGAGTCTCCTAGCAACTGGGCTAATGATTGCAGTAAAATTTCCTCTTTTTGGTATTCTGGTATACCATGCTATTTTTAAGTACCAAAATACTGTTTTTTTTCCTTAAAAAAAAAATATAGTACTGTTATTTTAGCTTCTTCCAGACTCTGAGAGCTGAGTCATTTCCGTCTTGAGGTACCCAGAGATTGTTTGGAATTGCATAAAAATTCCAACTGAACAAAGATCACTTGTTTGGAAAACACCTTTCTCACCCTCTTCATCCTAAGGAGAAGGGAGGGGGCATTGTGTGTGTTCCAACAAAGCTTGTGTTTCACTCATGGGCTTGGTAAAAGTTCTCTGTGAGTGGGCTCTGGCTGAGGCGGGGGAGACAGACCGAGGTATCTTGTCTAGAAATCAGTAGCAAAGTGACAGAATTCTAGCACTGCCTGACGTGGGCACTGGGAACCCAACTGGGGTTCTCTTTGAGAAAGAACTGAGGGTGTGGGTGTGTGTGGGGGTAAGGGGGTGTATCAGGGTATGGGGGTGGGGTGTTTGTTTTGTTTTTCTCTTTTGAGTCGGGTCTCTCTATGTTGGCTAGGTTAGCCTCAGAGACCCACCTGCCTCTGCCTTCTCAGTGCTGAGATTAAAGACAGGCACTCCACACCCTAGCAAAAGCAGTATTCACTTTCCAGTATGAACTGGGAGTCAGTTCTCTCCTACCGCATGGGTCCCAGGACTGGATTCAGGTTAGGGCTTGGAGCCAAGCTCTTTTTTATCTGATGAATGCTCTCAAATGGCCCACAGTTGTTTTGCTTTGTATGAGACTGGGTCTCACAGTGGAGATCTGGCTGTGGAGGAACTCGCTATGTAGATCAGGCTAGGCCTGAACTCATAAGATCTGCCTGCCGCTCCTTCTTGAGTGCTGGGACCAAAGGCATATACTACCACACCTGACCATGGCCCATAGTTTTTTGTTTGTTTGTTTGTTTGTTTTTAACAGTTAAAAAAATTGCACCAGAAGATTCCTGGAATCCATCTATGGTACAATTAGTGCAACTTTTAAAATCAATTAACTCCTCTAAGTTGACATGCAAAAAACTGGGCTTCAGCACAGCTCCATAGAAGAGTGTATGTGCATATTTACCCACATGTTGTTTCTCTTTGCTCACATTTGCCTCCCCATGAATGCACTTTTCTCTGAGAATCAAGTATTATTTTGGGACTGGGGACATGGCTCAGAATGTAAAGTGCTCTCAGGATGCCCTGATTTCCATCCCCAGCACTGGATAAACTGGATGCTGCACA